>VCAZ01000006.1:565819-653319 GCA_005784505.1 Bagarius yarrelli | reverse complement strand
TATAACAAACCCACTGCTCTACAGAACATACGGCTTAAAAGTGGCTACAACGGAGATAAAACAAGAACAAGCAGCTATAATGACAATTGATGTCACTACACTGATTAACACATTAATGGAGCTATTCGATTCCACTACTTTGGATATTCAGATAATTTACTAATGAGCTTTTATTACACAGTGAATAGTCTCGCATAGGCAGACCTTCACACTGAAGGTAGAAGGTCTGGGATCCTTGGCCGCTTTTAATGGCGTAGACCTGCCCAAGAGGACGGATGAAGTTTTGTTTAATGTTTATTGCCACCGATGTAAACACAACATCTTACTTCTTCAATCAACTCGCATCGCCTTTAACCAATCAGTTTGGACCTTCTGAAGTTTCCAGCGAAGCGTGCCGTATGCGTCAGACCTTCAGCTAGCGGTCTGTGGACGTGACGACAGACGCTGAGACTAAACAGTGGATGCTAAAATGATAGTTTTATATTCTGTTATTCTGCAGATTGCAAAAGATTAACAAAAAATATTTAACACCAGTTACAGTCATCACTACTCAGAATGCATTTAGGCATCTGATTCGCTCGTTGGCTGTGGCCAATCAGAGCATGTGTAGCGGTAACATCTCCTTTGGAGCGGTAAGCGCCTTTCTAAAGTTTACACTCGGCTCACTCAATATGTTTAGCACCGCTTGCTTACTCAACACGCTTAGCACCGCTTGGACTGCAAATGTGAGCAACGTATCTGGTTAAGTGTGGCCTCAGATCAGTGATGTCATTATGATGTCATTTTTTGTTTCCTCTTTAATGATGATGGATCATTATTCAAATATTTATGGGAAGTGGTTAAGGTGTTGAACTGCTGATCGGAGGATAATTGGTTTAAATCCCTGCACTATTACTCTGACACTGCTGGGCCCCTGGGCAAGGCCCTTAACCCTCAAATGCACAGTTTGACCCAAAGGGAGATAAATGATGGTGGCTCTGAATAAGGGTTTTCACCAAAATTGAATTCCATCAAATTTCATGAGAGATTTAATGTTAAGAAGTAACTCACAACTGGCATTCATTCATTCATTCATTCATTCATTCATTCATTCATTCGTTTACTCACTCACACCTGCACACACACAGTCCCTTCTTCACAGCTAGAGACAACTGCCATATCGATACATTGCCACCCACCAGCCACAATTACTTTATATTGTATATTAAAATGACTTAGACAAAAGCAGAAAAGCTGTTAAAGATATAAATCCTGGGATATTGTAGCCCTGAACTAACCCGGTTTAATACACTCCATTAAACGAGACGAAACTTTCTTCTTTAACCTCGTACATGGACTCCACTTCTTCCCTGTAACAAAAATCAACCTTGTATGATGCAACCCTATTCTACCATCTGAACATTTCGTAGGTGTGTGTGGAAAAGGCAGTGAGTAAAATGACACCTCCGCCTCCCCACTGTGAGTAATATTAAGAGTCAGAGACTCTTACAGATGCTGAGAGACTCGTGACCGGATGATTCTCACTGCCTGGACGAACTAAGAGAGACAGCAGAAGGTTCAGAGCCGCTCAGAAGAACTGGCCTAAGCAGGACACACTATCCTCCAGTCAGATTCATAAACGGTGGCTCTCATTGGTTAGACGTTACCTTCTAGGGACATCTGGGACACGTGTTGCAGATGTTGCACATGTGTCCCAGGTGATTATTTAATTATTTATTTTAGTTTATTTATTTGCAGATGACCTGTAGTGATCTATAGTGAGAGCAGGGAGCAGGTGGAGGAAAACCTGGAGAGGTGGAGGTATGCTCTGGAGAGAAGAGGAATAAAAGTCAGTCGTAGCAAGAGCGAGTACATGTGTTTAAATGAAAAAGATGGAAGTGGAATAGTGAGATTACAGGGTGAGAAGGTAAAGAAGGTACAGGAGTTTAAGTACTTGGAATCGACAATCCAGAGCAATGGAGAGTGTGTAAAAGCAGTAAAGAAGCGAGTGTAGGCAGGTTGGAATGGGTGGAGAAATGTGTCAGGAGTGATGTGTGACAGGAGAATATCGGCTAGAATTAAGGGGAAGGTGTAGAAGACAGTGGTAAGACGAGCTATGATGTATGCTATGATGTATGGTTTAGAGACAGTGGTGAGACAGCTATGATGTATGGTTTAGAGACAGTGGTGAGACCAGCTATGATGTATGGTTTAGAGACAGTGGTGAGACAGCTATGATGTATGGTTTAGAGGACAGTGGTAAGACAGCTATGATGTATGGTTTAGAGACAGTGGTAAGACAGCTATGATGTATGGTTTAGAGACAGTGGTGAGACCAGCTATGATGTATGGTTTAGAGACAGTGGTGAGACAGCTATGATGTATGGTTTAGAGACAGTGGTGAGACCAGCTATGATGTATGGTTTAGAGACAGTGGTGAGACAGCTATGATGCATGGTTTAGAGACAGTGGTGAGACAGCTATGATGTATGGTTTAGAGACAGTGGTGAGACAGCTATGATGTATGGTTTAGAGACAGTGGCGCTGAGGAAGAAACAGGTGGCAGAGCTGGAAGTAGCAGAGCTGAAGATGTTGAGGTTTTCTTTGGGGGAGTGACGATGTTGGACAGGATTAGGAACGAGTTCATCAGGGGGACGGCTCATGTTAGATGTTCTGGGGAGAAAGTCAGGGAAGCACAGATTGAGGTGGTTTGGACATGTCCAGAGGAGGGATAGTGAATATGTTGGTAGAAGGATGATAGAAATGAAGCTACCAGGCAGAAGGTAAAGAGGAAGAGCAGAGAGGAGGTATATGGATGTGATAAACGAGGACATGAAGTTAGTGTGTGTGAGTGAAGAGGATGTAGAGAATAGGGTTAGGTGGAGACAGATGATTCACTGTGGCGTCCCCTGAAAGGGAACAGCCGAAAGGAGAAGATTCATAATATTTTGCTATAAAACCACACTGACTGTAAACATTTTATTTGAATCTATTCTCCTAACCCCGACTATCATAAAAAGAATTTCATGGTATTTTTTTATAACTGTTTGCGACGTTGTACGTGAGAAAGAAAAATACAATCTTATCGCTAACCATCTGAATTGCGAACATTAGGAATAGATGTGTGAGAGTGTGAGGGAGTGAGTGTGTTCTTTTAACATTCTCTAGTTTAGCAGAAGTGCTAATGGGACACTTTATAGTAAATATAAGAAAAAGACAGATAATGATAAAGTGAGAGAATAGCTGGACGGTATGGACGGAGTAAAAAGAAAGAAGAAGCAGAGGGCTCGTCTTAAATCACATACTTTTGTACTATGTAGTAGGCAAAACTCAGTATGCAAGGCGAGTAATATGACCAAATCTTTAGTAGATCCTATTACGTCCGCCTGGATTTTAAAGTATGCATACGATGTACACTTTACTATCCCATGAGGCAGCAGTGGAGACGACTTGTCTCGTGCAGAAGCAGCAAAAAGCAACAAGGCGAAAAAGCTTTAAGTGCTTAAAGAGAAAAAAAAACTGGTTCCTTGTAGTTAAATTGCACTCGATTATTCAACATTATTCAAGTTTAACATTATAATGTTAAAGTCACGTCATATTTCGCGTGACAAGATCAAAATGGTGGATGTAGTACAACCGAATTTCATTCATACTACCTATAATCATACTATAGAGAACATACTTGTTTAATAGTATGTCATTTCGGATGGTGCCATTTATAGAATGGGACTGATGTGAAACTGATGAGTAATGGGGAACGTGGTAGCGCAGTGGTTAAGGTGTTGGACTGATACCTAAAAGACTGGGGTTTGATTCCCAGTTCCACCACCACTGGGCCTCTAATCAAAGCCCTTAACCCCCAATTGCTCAGTTGTATAAAAGAGATAAATGTAAGTCGCTCTGGATCTGCCAAATACTGTAAATGTTAGAGGTGGCGTTCAGGGACCGAGTGTGAATGTCAGTGTGTGTGTGTGTGTGTGTGTTTGATTTTTTTTTTTTACTTCCTGGAAAGTTGGTATTCTAAAGAATTAATTTCAATATTTAAGATTATCTTTTACACTCACACGCTCTAAAGTGGAAGTAGGTATTTATAACTGTATTAGTCATGCTGAAAGTGTTCCTTACTTCTAGTGTACATTTAGTAACGGATGTGACTCGTTTAGCTCCTTTAACATCAGTCCTGTCTGTATTTTATTAACTATTAAAGCAAATTAAACTCTTTAAATTATAAACAGCAGACGACAGTAAATCAATGAATCCTTTCTATGACAACATCCAAGGGTTTTTAACTCTACTCATATTTTTAGTATAAATTGGTTAGATTTTTGGACTGACAGGAAAAGATCTTGGTTTGATAGCGACCTAATTTATTGGTATCTGACTGAAGTGTGTGTAATCACACTGACTATATTTATTCATTCATTTATTTATTTATTCAATTATTTTCTAAACCTGCTTATTCCCTAATTCGGGATCACGGGGACCTGCTGGAGTCTATCCCAATTGTCTCTGAAAGGGTGAAAGACCGGAGGGGACACCCTGAACAGGTCGCCAGTCCATAACAGGGCCACACACACACTCTTATAGGCAATTAAAAATCACCAATCAATCTAACATACATGTTTTTGAACTGTGGGAGGAAACCAGAGAAAACCCACAAAACACAGAGAGAACATGCAAACTCCACACAGAAAGACCCCTACAGGGAAATCGAACCCAGGACCTTCCTGCTGTAAGGCAACAGTGCTAACCGCTAAGGCACCGTGCTGCCGCACTTAGTATCATTTAGCGTTATTTACAGAGATGAGAAAATGACCAGAATAGTGTAAATTCGGAACTCTTTATGAAAAACATTTGTCTTCTGGACATCTGGTAAAATCCAGCTAAACATAGCTCACCCACAGGTTCCTGAGCCTGACATATGAGAACAGAAACAAGCATTGCACCATATTTTAAACGTCTTTGCTCTCAGCATCTGCTCATTTCATTTTAGCATCAGGTGCTGTGAAGTTCTTGGATTTCTCTCCTCCTTAGCCAATCCTTCAGAGTCCCCTAATTGAGTAAGCCAATTTTGACACATGGCTGATGCTCAATCTCTTTGGCTGTCTACTCAGGTGCATCTGGAACGAATAACTTGACATGCAAACAAGCAGCATGTCGTGGTGTCTCTTGAGGAACTCCAGTCGTCTCTGTTTGCTTTGATCAGAAGCACTTAGTTGACAAGCGGTGCCTTGAGGGATCCCGTACTGTACGACACCAAAGTGCATCGTACGTTAGCAATAAAAGCGGAGCCTAAAACCTGCTCAGAGACGAGTTCCTGAAGCGCTAAGTGGAACGTTTGAGGTATAGATTTATATTCTGCGCAAGACATTTTTTGTATCGTTACTATGATCGTAACCCGATCGAAGGAACAGATAAACCAAAAGCACTAGAAAATCCAAACCGCTTGGACTCACCTTAGACTGAGAGAGAGCTGCTGGTCCTTCGATTTGAGGAGGTCAGCTATGGAGAAACTGGCGCTGCCCAGGAAACTGCTCTGTTAACCACACACACACACACACACACACACACACACACACACACACACAAAAGAAATAGGCTTAAGTACCAAAGCACCAAATATACAAAGTGCATTATGCAAATTTTGAACCATTTTACAAATATCCTAAGAAGGACAAGGCTCATGCAAACCATGTACTTTGCTTAGCAAATAAAAAACAGCACTTCAGGGCATCAGTAAGTCGCAAGTCTGCTGTCTGCAAAAGAAACCCCTCAGAGCTCAGAGTGGAAGTGTAGATTTTGGTGTAAGTGTGATTAAACAACTTTTTCATGCTTCCTGTTTACAGCAGATAAACTACCACTCTTTATATTCAACGTCCAGTAGGGGTGCCAATACTTTTGAAAAAAAGCATGACATTTTCAGTTGCACCACAAAGCCATGTGTCAGTTGATCATTTGGATGTGGGCAACTAGTGCATGGAGAGGGAAATGAGGCGAATTGATGATGTATTAGGATATTCACAATGGACATTTCGGAGCGGAAATGGTGGTGCAGTGGATAAGGTGTTAGACTGCAGACCAAGCTACCAGTGCTGGGCCCCTGATTACCGCTGGGACCTTTGACCCTGGATAACAAAAACCAGAATGATCCGAATGCCAGAAATGTAAATTTTGAGTGACTTTAATCTGAAAAAAAAAACACACTTGCTACAGTCAAACTTGACCAGAATATCTTCAAATAAAGGGCCTTGCTTAGGGGCCCAATGGTGGCAATTTGGCGATACAGGGAATCTTCCGGGTAGCAGTCCACAAAGGTACCATTTCCCACATGACCCATGTTCCGTGATATATCATACCGTGAGGCCCATGCCAATACACAGCTGTATTAGACCTCCTGAATGGTTTGGAGACTAGCTGAAACATCTGGCTTGTTTATTAGAGCTGTGAAAGTACGTTTTTCTTCAAGGCTTGTCTGTTTATTTTATTAATCGATGGATGACACATCATAGAGTCAGATCCGCTCTGAGTCGTGTTTGATGTGAGGATCGTTTTTGATTATCGCTATAAAGAGTCGCTCCCTAATCAGCTTTTTGTTTTTATCTCTCATAAAGTGATAAGAAAAACAATACCCACCTACCCCCACACACCTACACACACACATACAGCTTGTCAAGTCGCTGAGAACCTTCAAACTTTCCAGTGTCCCATGTCCCTGCATAGGTTGTCAACAACGCAACAGAACAAAGAGTGGTATGCGGTCAGTTCTATTGTTGTTGTGTAATTTAACACATTGCTTAGAAGATATTTTCATGCTACGGGTTTGAATAATGCAATAGAAGTGTGTAGTGTGTGTAAAGAAGTGTATAAGACGTAAGACAGGACCCTGGAATTGCCTAACTATGCCTAACTACACAGTCACCACGGTTACTACAGGTGGGAGTCAGGGGTCGCAGGGGTAGTCAGAAAAGCAAACAGAACAAAGGAACTTAAGGAACATGAGATGGCCACCCCTGGTAATAAAATAAGTTGTGGCAGTTTTACACAACAAACATCGAGCACTGCCTCGTTCCCTCGACTCTTCCTCTTTCTGACTTCATCCTGACTTCCTTCTAATTTTTGGCACTGCTAGAGACGTTTGTGCAAAAACAGCTGATAAAACACTCCGGCTGTCTGTAGGGGCAACACTTGGCAGCTGATGTGCATGTGTTGGTGTCTGTGTGTGTGTGTGTGTGTGTGTTAAGAGTGTTAGTAGACACAAAGTAGGCCATGGTGAAACTTGATCGAGTCAGGAACATCAATGAATAAAATGTACACACACACACACACACACACACAGACACACACACACACACATACAGGAGGTAACAGAAATAGTGCAGGAGATCCCACATGAAGAGCACCATGGAGAACCACAGGGACACATCCCACCACACACAAACACACACACACACTTGTAAAGACAAGAGACACATACACAAACATGGTGGGGACGGCTGCACAGTACGCTATTGAGGAAAAATGCGATAACATGCCTCAGGTGCCTGTACTAACATTTATGGGTAATGGAAAAACATTGCGATATGCATATAATGCAATATATTAAGACAGAGAAAGACAGAGAGAGAAAGAGAGAGAGAGAGAGAGACAGAGAGAGACCTGGACACACACTTGCTGCCAGGCTTTAGTGTACATCAGTATAAGAACTCGATTTATTCTGAACATTTAATTATGTCTTTCTGTCTTTTACAGAAGTCTCTCTCTCTCTTTCTCTTTCTCTCTTTCTCTCTCTTGCTTTCTAAAGTTTTATCTCTAAAACTGAGTTCACACCAAATTGAATTACTTGCAAAAGTAAATTACAAACAAAAGTCTAGTTTTACAAGGGGACATTAGAGAAATGTCCATTTCAGAGACGTACTTTAAGATTTCCTTTAATACTCCTCGGTTTCTTTCTTGCTTTCCTTCTCTGTAACTTTCTCTGTTTCCTCCTTTGTTCCTTTCTCTGTCCCTTCCTCTGTCCCTTCCTCTGTCCCTTCCTCTGTCCCTTCCTCTGTTACCTCCTCTGTTCCATTTTTGCTTTCCTTCCTCTGTAGGTTTCTTGGTTTTCTCCTCTGTTCTTTTCTCTGTTCCTTCCTATGATTTCCCATGATTGTTCCTTCTTTACTTTTATTCCTCTGTTTCCTCATCTGTTCTTTCCTTGATTTCCTCCTCTGCTCCTTTCTCCCTTTCCTTCTATTTTCCTTCTTCTGTTTCCTTCTTTTTTTCCTTTTCTTTTCCTTCTTCAGTTTCCTCCTCTGTTCCTTCCTCGCTTTTTTCCTCTGTTTCTTTCTCCGTTCTTTCCTCTCCTCTGTACCCTCCTCTCTTATTTCCTCAGTTATTTCCTTGGTTTCTTCCTCTGCTCCTCTATGCCAGATTATGAAGATGAAGATGAACTGCAGCTTTGTGTTGTTTCTGTCCTGCTTAGAGGTTTATTTTAGGTGGACTTAATATTTGCTTAAGTTTGTCATTAAAGTATTTTACAATAATTTAATAAACACATTTATAAAGTTACATTTTGGTTTACAAGCAAGGACAGGTTGGGTTGAGGGTTGAGGCGGGTTTGGGGTTTGGTCTACACACACTGATGACGTCAGACGATTATGACTGGTTGATTGAAATGCTGATCTAGGATTAATAAAGGATGTTTATATCCAGGACACATCCCGCTTGTCCAGCCCTTATTTTAAGTCATGATATAAAAAGGCACATCAGAACACTTACAATGATGAAATATTTTAAAAAGGCCATAAATGTTCAATTTGGTCCCAGTTTCCATAGTGATACACTAAAGTCCACTTATTCTCCTTTTTTTTGGAAGATTAACTGCACGTCCCCCCGCTGGCTTTTTCTTTTGTCTTCCTCGGTTCATTCAAGCAGCATTTGGTCCCTTAGATGAGACAAATTTGAACAAAAAAGGATTGTTTTATCGATCGGGGGTGAAGAGATGCGAGACGTGTCTATTTCAGCAAACGCTCTGTGTTAACAATGCAAAATGTTGTAGCTGCAGCGCATTCCAAACCCAGATTGTGTAAAAAATTATAACCACATAGGTCAAATGTCTCTTTCCCCACTGTTTGAGGTCAAAGTTCATGCTCATCTTTATTTACATTTACAGCATTTGGAAGACGTCCTTATCTAGAGTGGCTTACATTTACCTCATTTATGCAACTAAGCAATCAGGGGCTAAGGGCCTTACTCAAACCCACACTCTTTGGGTTGGTAGTCCAACACCTTAACCATGAGCCACCACTTCCCTTGTATATCTTAATACTTGTTCCATGTGACTTCTTCACTTATATTTTCTAACAGGACACGGGAAAGTTTTCGCGGAACTGATAAGACTGTAATGAAGAGAATGAGAACCACGCAATTCCCACTCGGAGTTTGCATTTCGCATTAAACTGCATGACAAATAACACAACAGAATGCCGTAGCAGAGAAAGATACTCGTTTCATTAACGTCGGTTTAAAAAAAAAAGTGAGTGAGGGTTTTGTTACTGCTAATGATAAGGTGAGGGGGAACCAGTGGACTGGACAGAAGGTTCTTGGAGGGTTTTTGGCACTTATAGCTCTTGTTTATGGTGTGAAACCAGCCAAGTTAAGTTCCATTTCTGTGCTAGCTTTAACAATGTCTCAGGTTTAACATAAAGCTCATCTATAAGGCTAGTGTTCAACCACGTCACCTTTATAACAGTGGAAAAAACAGGGGGTGTCTGAAACTAGCTGCATCTCACGATGCAAAAAACAACAACTTTTTCTCTCTGTCTCTCTTTTTCTCTCTGTCTCTCTCTTTCTCTCACACAGAGAGGAAATCGCGTAGCTTGATCAGATAAAAACGAGCATCCGGTTCCTGTCTGCTGACCTGAACCACTCCATCACTTCCTCCAAGTGCTTCTCTGAACATTATTCTATTGGGTTAAAGTGTTTCTATCCAAACACACACACACACACACACACACACACACAGAAAACACCCACTTAGGCCAAGTTCCTGAGTTTCTCATACTGAAGTTTGTGGTTAACAGAGAGGAACATGAATGCTTCAGGTTATTTCCAGACAGAAGCAGTGAAACAGCTTGACGAGGTACCGGTACACACCAGCTGTGTGGGAGCAATGATCTCCTTATGGTTTTTCAACTTTAAATTCTAAATCTGTTTGTCACATACACGATTACACACTGTAAAATTTGTTTCTTCGCATATCCCATCTTGGAAGGTTGGGGGTCAGAGCCAAAATCAATAGATAAATTCAATGCAATACTGCCAACATATCATAAACTGACCCTGCGCTCTGACCCCCAACTTACTAAGATGGGATATGCGAAAAATGCATTTCATTGGCTCTGTACATGAACCTTGCACAATGACAATGAATTGAATATACATACATACATTATACATAACCGGGTTACGAACATGATCCCTATGTGACACTGTAGGATCTCAGTGGTTATAATGTCACATTGTAGGATCTCCATGGTTATAATGTCACACTGTAATATCTCAGTGGTTATAATGTCACACTGTAGGATCTCAGTGGTTATAATGTCACACTGTAGGATCTCGTGGTATTCCATGGTATATGGTAATGTCACACTGTAGGATCTCAGTGGTTGTGATGTCACACTGTAATATCTCAGTGGTTATAATGTCACACTGTAGACAGTGGTATACTGTAGGATCTCAGTGGTTATAATGTCACACTGTAGGATCTCAGTGGTTATAATGTCACACTGTAGGATCTCAGTGGTTATAATGTCACACTGTTAGCATCATAAACGGACGAACGCAAAAAGAGCAGTTTGGAGTGTTACGTCATCAATCCGTCACACATTCCGTAACCCGCAAAACTAAGTTTCATTTTTTGCTGTTCCGTTAACAGGAATCGTTTGGACATTTTTCCCCGGAGGTTTGGAG
The DNA here is from genome assembly GCA_005784505.1 of Bagarius yarrelli. Classification (NCBI taxonomy): domain Eukaryota; kingdom Metazoa; phylum Chordata; class Actinopteri; order Siluriformes; family Sisoridae; genus Bagarius; species Bagarius yarrelli. Next base: position 642,387 of record VCAZ01000006.1, on the reverse strand, counting down.
TTGTCGAAACAGTGGCTGCTTGGTAGTGCTGGGAACTGAACCTATGATCTTCTGCTCAGCAGTTTAACAACATTTCTAATAAGCTTCTTTAATAACACCGCCTTTTGGTTGTTGTTTTTTTTTTAAGTTAAAGTTGATAAAAATTTGTGTTATGGCATTAATGGAATCATAATGTCTCACTCTCCAAGTAGAGAGAGAGAGAGAGAGAGAGAGACAGTGAAACAGACAGAGTATGTGATAAGAGAGATAAAGAGAGAGAAAATGACAGTGAGTGAGAAGAAGACAATGTGAGAGAGAGAGAGGAAGAGAAAATGTGTAAGGCAGTGTGTGTGTGTGTGTGTGTGTGTGTGTGTGGAAGAGAGAAAGAGAGAGAGTATTGTATATTACACAAAGTAATTTTAATTTGTGCTACAGGAAGTAAGCACACGACCCTGAATGTTTATCCAATCACGTTACAGAGGTCTAATATTAACACAAGTGTCTGAGATGCGAGACGTTGTAAGCTGACGGTGGGACCGTCTCTGTTCTTCAGTCCTGAATGATGAAACCCAGGAGAAAGACAGAACGGGCAATTCTTACTTGCAGACAAACAATTGGAAAAAAGATGACAGAAGGCGGGAGACAAAGAAAGGAAGACAAACAAGGCCCTCAACTCAAGCAGAAAGATAGAACGAGCTACAATTCTTCAGTTTCTCATTTACTCTCTCGCTCACCGTTTTCTCCTCTGTCCTACACAGGACAGACACGAGGTTTATGTACGACGACTGCTACACCACAGGACACAACATCGTTACTCAGAAGCCGCCATGTTCAATGTCATGAGACGCGCCCTCTGTCTCTCTCTCTCTCTCTCTCTCTCTCTTTCTGCCCTGCTAGGACACAACTCTTCTTCTTTTCCCCCAGTAGGAGGGGCAGTTTGTAAGTGTTTCTTTTAATAAATGTTATTTTATATTAAATCTGTCGTGCAGAAATTATTTTGATTATTAAAGACTGGCAGTACGGTGGGTAAGTGTTTAGCGCCGTTGCCTCACAGTAAAAAGGTCCCGGGTTCAATATCCCCTGCAGGGGTCTTTCTGTGTGGAGTTGGCATGTTCTCCCTGCGTCTGTGTGTGTTTACTCCGGGTTCTCCGGTTTCCTCCCACAGTCCAAAAACATGTATGTTAGATTGATTGATGATTCTAAATCATAGGAGTGTGTATGTGTGTGTCCCTGTGATGGACTGGCGACCTGTCCAGGGTGTCCCCCTCCTGCCTTTCACCCTTTTAGAGACGGCTGGGATAGACTCCAGCAGACCCCTGTGACCCCGAAATTAAGGAATAAGCAATAGTTAACTGTATTAATATTTACACCCAACCCTCATATATCTAAATGTGGTCTGTAAGGTGTGTGTGTGTGTGTGTGTGTGTGCGTGTAAATGATGTGTAGTGTGTTTCTCTCTCTCTCTCTCTCTTTCTGTGTACAAATGCAGTCCACATGACACACACACACACACACACTACAGTGAGAACACCCAGACAGTCATGAAACCAGGTGCACAAACATACCCCAGTGCTGCTTCAAAACACAAACACAGGAAGAATAAACATACACGCTTTCTCTCTTTTTCTCCTCAAACCACACACACACACACACACACACACACACACACACACACACACACACACACACACACGTGTGCACTCACAAATACACACACAAAATCCCACTTACAGGTCTGCAGCAGTGTCCTGGTTGTAGCAGAAGTGTCTATGTGAGGAAGCAGAGAATCAGAAAGTATATGCTGTTAGCTCTCTCCATCCTCTTCAAACACACACACCACACACACACACACACACACACACGGTGTGAACTCAACTACACTGCACATGCTACTGCCTGCACGACCACACACCCGAGATCACACAAACACACACACACACAAACATGCAGAGCCCGGACACATACACAAACACTCAGAAAGACCGAGAGAGCCACTGCAGACCTAAGAGAGAGAGAGAGAGAGAGAGAGAGAGACAGAGAGATAAAGAAAGAGAAAAAGAGAGAGAGAGTGAGGGAGAGAGTAAGAGCGGGAAAGTCAGAGAGAGTGTTAGACAAACACAATTCTAGACAAACACACACACACACTCACACACAATAGTGTACATGTTTCTACTGAGTTAGTGTTTTACTATTACTCTGGGTTGGATATAAAACTGCACTGTGTTGAGTCTAAAGTAAACACTGGGGCATTTTATGTGGTGTGTACAGAGAATTTTAACTTTCTGCCTGTGTGGCATTTCACACACACACACACACACACACACACACACACAGTGTTGCACATCAGGTCAGGCAGGGTTTTGTCACTACATGGTCTAGTGCCATTTTATGCAGTCTTAATTATAAGGCTCTACCCACACACTCATTTACGCACACACACACAAACACACACACACATACAAAGTTTTATAATGTGCTACACTTGTGAAGAACCACAGACACACTTACACACACTCACACCATACTACCTTTATGAAGATTCACAGACACACAAACAGAAAAAAATCGTTACACTTTACTTGTAACCACCCACAGACACACGTGCGTGCGCGCACACACACACATACACACGGAAACACAATACAAACTAGTAGGCACCTTCACAGACACACACACTTTTCCTAATACCCTAAAAATCACCCTTAGACACACATTGTCACACACATACTTTACTACCCCCCACACACATACAAAATAAACACACATTTACAGTGCTTTGAAAAATTATTCATAACCTTTTGGCCAACACAAAGTAGCACAAAACTGTGAAGTGGAACGAAAATGATAATCTGAAAAGTGTGGTGTGCATTTGTATTTTGCCCCGTCCCCCCGATACCCCTAAATAAAATCCAGTGTAATCACTTGCCTTCCGAAATCACCTAATTAGTTAATAGGGTCCACCTGTGTGTAATTTAGTCTCAGTATAAATACACCTGTTCTGTGAAGGCCTCACTGGTTTGTTAGAGAACCCTAGTGAACAAACAGCATTATGAAGACCAAGAAACTCACCAGACAGCTCAGGGATAAAATTGTGGAAAATTTAAAGCACGGTTAGGTTTCCCAAGCTCTGAAAATCAAGACATGGCTGTCCACCTAAACCGACAGACTAAGCAAGGCCCATAGTCACATGGAGGAGCTGCAGAAACTCACAGCTCAGGTGGGAGAATCTGTCCACAGGACAACTATACTGTAAGTGTACTCCACAAATCTGGCCATTGTTGTGAAAGAAAGAAAGACATAAGAAGTCTTGTTTGCAGTTTGCCAGAAGCTATGTAGGGGACACACCAAACACGTGGAAAAAGGTGCTCTGGTCACATGAGACCAAAGTTACAGTTACAAAAGTAACACTGCTCATCAACCTGAACACACCATCCCCACTGTGAAACATGGTGGGGACATCATCATGCTGTGGGGATGCTTTTCTTCAGCAGGGACAGGAGAAGCTGGTCAGAGTTGATATGAAGATGGATGGAGTTAATACAGGGGAATCCTGGAAGAAAACCTGTTGTAGGCTGCAGAAGACTTGAGACTGGGAAGGAGATTCACCTTCCAGCAAGACGATGACTGTAAACATACAGCCAGGGGTTACAATGGAATGGTTTGGTTCGAAGAATATTTGATACTTGAAAATTGCTGTTCACAGACGCTCCCCATCCAATCTGTCTGAGTTTGAGCTATTTTACAAAGAAGAATGGGCAAAAGATGTGCAGCGCTGGTAGACACATACCCCAAAGGACCTGCAGCTGGAATTGTAGCGAAAGGTGGCTCTACAAAGTATTGATGCAGGGGGGGCTCAATACAAATGCACAGCACACCTTCCAGATGTTTATTTGCTTAAAATAAAAAAGTATATCATTTTTGTTCCACTTCACAAATTTGTGCTACTTTGTGTTGGTTTGTTACATAAAAATCGCTATAAAATACATTTAAGTCTGTGGTTATAAAGTGACAAAATGTGAAAAGGTTCAAGGGATATGAATACTTTTTTAAGGCACTGTATACCACTAACCTTGTGAAAACCAACACATTTACACACACACACACACACACACACACGACGAGCAAGCTTCGCTAAAGCAGCATGCCTTCTACACTGTCACTCTTCATTCCTGCCATTCCTTATAAAATATAACGATTAACATGACATCATGACATCATTCCGCAGATGCCCTTAACCGGAACGGCGAACAAAAGTCTCATCATTGAACAGATCGATACTGATAAACTAGATCACAAAACAACCTGGAGCAACCCAGAAAAACATTAGTATTTTAAAAAGGAAGGTAAATGTTGTTAAAAAAAATTTGCAACCTCCAGATTTCAGTTGAATTTCTAGCCTGAATCACCTGCACACGGCAGTGCCGGGTACGGAGAACACACACACCTCCATATGCACTGTAACACTCCTCCAGAACACACTGTAACAAGTGTATTCGTCTGCTTGCATGTCAGATTATGAACAAACAAAATGTTTATATTTGTCTGTATACCAGTTTGTAGGAATTTACACAAACTTCTAAATTATTCCCATAAATTCCTCTTCAGTGCCTGAATATTTCCAAAATTCCAGATAAGAAGTTCCTATTGGAACTGCCCGGAAATTTTCCACCCCTTTGCAACCCTAGAATGTTTTTGTATGTTGTAGCGTTATATTATTCCTTCTATGGAAGGAACTACAAGGCCCAAATGTTGCTCACTGGTTAAGGTGTTGGCCTGCTAACTGGAAGACTGTTACAACTGCTGGGCCCCTATGCAAGGCCCTTAACCCCCAATTGCTCAGTTGTATTTCAAAAAAATGAATGTCGGTTGCTCTGGATAAGGAGGTCTGCCAAATATCTGTCAGAAATGTAAATACCACTTTAAATATGGAAATATAATTGTAAAGGAAGTGGTAGCTCAGAGGGTTAGGTGTTGGACTGATATCTTAAAGATGGGGGTTTAATTCCAGCACCACTAAGTTGCCACCATTGGGCCTCCAAGCACGGCCCTTAACCCTCAATTGCTTAGTTGTGTAAAAGAGATAAATGTAAGTCGCTCTGGATAAGAACGTCTGCCAAACTTTGCATCTTGAATCTTATTACAGGAGAAACTAGATTATCAAATATTACAGGAGGAAGTGTGAGTAAATCATTACAACGTTATGTGTGGGTTTTTTTTTAAATATCTAATTTAAGATAAGATAAGGCAGTGTATGTATGTGCAGTGTGTTTGTGCAGTGTGTGTGCAGTGCGGGTCAGTCAGTGGTTCTCTGCTGTTCTAAACACTATCAGAATCACTGACCTTCATTTACAACCTAAATTCTAATATTTGTTCCATTAAATTGTATTAATTTATTCCAACAGTTTATTCTCTTCATTTCGTAGTGTTTCTCTCGCTGCACTGCTGCCAGTACGTGGATGTGGATGTTAGATTTTTTTGTCCAATCAGATTTCAGTTTCTATGTGCTGCCATGTTGATCTAATCTGCCTTCAGAATCAGTAGCGCTGCCCGTGGAACTTACACTATATTAGCTGAATATACAACTGAAACGTGTCTGTACAGGTGAATTCGAATCTTTAGGCTCACAATGGCTGATGGAGGAAAAGAAATTAATTTGGTCTCGGACAAAATACGCTTTTAAGGCGGAGTATTCCAGAAAAATCGGAAAAGAGGTGAGGAGAGTTCGGTACTCTGAAGATAACTAGTTTGTCTCAGCAGGAAGAAAGAGTTTATTCCCCAGTTCCAGACCAGCGCCGCCGACCGCTAACACTGACTTACAGCCTTTAAATGTCTGATAGATTTTATTGATATCTGTAATGTTTTTGTGATGTGATATTAATATTAAGATAAATATTGATTCTGAACTGTTCCAGATGTTGTAGGTGGTACAGGTGTGGTTGTAGTGTAGAGGTTTGGAGTTAGTTTGGAGTTTCTTACTTTAATAAAAATGGTTTTTATCCTCAATATGTGAAATGTCTCTCTGTCTGTAATTCTGTCTGTGTTTCTATAATTGCGACGTGATAGTGGGGGTATTAAGAGGCCCAGGTACTAACTGCACCACCCGCCACTAAGATAAGGTGTATGTTATCTTATCTTATCTTATCTTAAATATGATATTTCAACCTTTTATTGTTGAAGACGTTTAACATTACTTAGGACTTTCTTAGATATTTGAAAATATCTACTCTACAGTATGACTCCACTTGCTAACGCGCATGTCTGACTAGATATCGAGTGAGACACGGAATGCTGGGTGGATGTTACGGCATTTACTGTGGCGTTTGCTACGCTAACTAGCGGTTGGGTTTCTGAAGCTGAGACGGCTCGTATCTCAAAAAGGTTTAGAATCTTCGTAAGTCAAGACATCACTGTATTTATAAGCTCTATGCTAGACCTAAACGCCACTTTTAACATTTAAAACGAGTCTCTAGTGTAAATCTAAATCTTTTTCAAGCAGAAACAAACCATTTATTGTGTCTTTCTGATAGGAATGTCTGGTAAATTCCTATGAACGTCATTTTATCCTGAGAAAAAAAAAGAGCACATGGTTGCAGGGCCACGGTTCATAGGATTTGTGTTATAGAATCATTTCTAAGATGTTTGTATACCAGTAAAAAAATGCGACTGGTATGAAGGCTGATTCCTGAAGTGTGTCACAGGATATAAGATGCATAAGTGTTCAAAACAGAAAGAGAGAGAGAGATAAAAGAAAGGAAAAACAACATATTTCGAATACCATAAGTGTTTTTCTTTAATAGCTAATCTAATTCCGTGTTAGATAAAGGTGTGAGACATGAAATCGAGAGAGAAAACCCCACTGTAAGACCCCTTACACTTCAATACAAGAAAACAGGGACAAATGGGACAAAAAAAAGGGAAAGCTTATTGGACGTTTAGTTCTCACAGCTGCACCAGTGTAGCCAGACACAAAGGCTGAACTGCTCTTATAATACCCCCCAAGATACCCAGCATGCATTAGAGCAGAGAAAGGTGTGCTACAGGCTTGGATTGTGGGTAGAAACACAGCCAATAGTGTAAATCATTGACATTAAGGGTGGGCGATACGACCAAAATTCTATTTCACGATATGGATTTTATTTCACAGTAACGATAAATTTTATGATATTGTTATTTTTTATTGTAATGTTGGGGTCTTTATTAATAGAACAGATTACCAGGGAGGGAGAGGGGGGTGGTAACAGAAAGACAGAATTGAACCCAGTTTGCCATGTTAGTTAGAGCCCCATTACAGTGAGCTAAAAGGGGGGAAAGTTAGGAACTGAAGGCTAATGTGGGGGGCACTTCATCGGTTTTTTTGTGGTGTTGGGGCCCAACTCAATTCTTCTAAAATGGAAAGTTAGGATGATGAAGGCTGTTGGGGCCCATCTGTTTTTTTATACCATGTGTTGTACAGAAATTAACGCAATTATTCAGGAAATTAAAAAAAAAAAGCATTAACATTACGGTTGGCAATTTATTCTGCACGGGTTCGATTTCCGGCTGTTCGATTCGGCTCGTTTTAGTCCCATTTCTTTTTCCCCATCGAACCCCTTTTCATTTACAGGCTGTGATTTCTTAACAGAATCTTTACATTTTAACAAATCGTGTCTATTAGTTTTATCTGTTTAAACACAGAAATGCTGAATCTGGAAGAAAGTATGAAACCACCTGACCATCATCACATCTGTATGTTTTTTAAACATCGTTTCTTGAAGGTTTTACACTATGTGATGCACTTGGTCACATGGGGGCCCCAGAGAATCTGTTTTTTTAGTGGGACCAGTGTGTGTTGGAAAAACTTAGGGGATCATATAGAGACATTTTACAACCGGTATAAACAAGTCAGTCTGGCTTTCAGTGGTCTTTTCGAACCTTCCACCGGATTTTAGTGGAGTAAAGATCTGTATTTACTTTAAGACAGAAACACGTCATTAACCAGCATGTAGAGTGTAACCTAACCAAGATATGCAGCAGTAAACAGGAGCATAAACAGGAACAAATTCCATTTTTTAGGCTAGATATCTTATGGTCATGTGACCCAACAATCAATACCCACTTGACCAACACTGGAGACACGTTGGAATGAAAAGGAGGTCCAGATGGAAACATTTATCACATGCAAACCCTTTATAATCACTACAGATGTCCTCCATCGCCGTTCCTCATGCTCTGACACACGTGCTAATACAGTTTCCACCTTTCACTACATGTTGTACTGTGTATGTTTATAAGTATGTGTAATAAAATCTGAAGTGGAATTCTATTGGTTCTCGGTTTGACGGTCATTGAGGCGTCACACTGCAGGCCTGAAATTTGCTGAAACGGACAGAATTTTATCTTTAAAAAAAAAGGATAGCAACGACCAAACGTCTGTCAGTGAACATGTCAAACTAGCTATTAAAGACAACCGCTTCTACCGTAGGACAGGGGTGTGACGGGACACTTACAGTCTTACAGTGTTTGTATTTTGTCTCTGTCCTTGTCTATGATTCTTTTGCCGTTTCTTATGGAACAGACTAAACAGTTTTTATTGTGTTTGGATGTGGTAATTTTGTGTCAGCTCATTCTGTGTGTGTGTGTGTGTGTGTGTGTGTGTGTGTGTGTGGTTGAATGTCATTTTCCCCTCGCGCCTTGCTGTAGTTTGGTGAAAGTGCATGCGTGCAAGAGGGTAAGACAGGAGAAAAAGTTGGATATACATGTCTCTCTCTCCACTGTTGCTTTCTCTATTTCTCTCTCGCTCCCTCTCTCTGTCCTTTAGTCTCTCTCTCTTTCTCTGTCTCTCTCTCTTTCTCTCATGAGGGTAAGACAGGAGAAAAAGATCTATATACATGTCTTATTTTGTTGAATTCACACTTATTTCCATCGGAAAACCAAAAAGTTGCCACACAAGCGTTCTCGTCACACCCTCTGGCGTAGGATTTTAGGAATCTTATAGGATTTTAAAATTTGTCTCCGACGAATAAATCAAGGCTAAAATCACACCGCGTAAAATAAGCCTAGCTTAAGACTAATCGCGCCGTCACACAGTGTGTTCTATATAAGAGCCAGATCACATCAGATCGATTCCGTGAGCACTTTGCACGCTCTCCTGCATAGCTTTTTTAACGATGGAAAGATATCTGCTTCAAAAAAAGCTCTCACAATCCAATACTAATAAAAACACGAGGATTTGGGCTTCTGTCTTAATTAGCGTCTCGTCTCCGTCTTCGGTTGAGCGCCGTATCTCTGGTCGAGAGTGTAACACATGCTACGCTCTACAGGAGGCCAATTAACGTTTGGTAAAAGACAAAAGCGGGAGAACTGTGCTTTAGAGAAGTCTGGTTCGGGATTAAGTGCGATGTGTTGCCGTAAGATATTGTGAAAGGAAACTGTTTAAAAGATAAACAATAAAAAAACTGGGAAACGTTGGGCGCATTCTGAAGCGCTAATGAGTCTGAGCGGAGGAGAAGAACGCGCTTTAGAGTGTGTTTTATCTGATCTAACTGCAGAACCGAGAGATTATGCAGCAGCACTGCAACACGGTAGCATTTAGTCTCTTTGTGGGAGTGTGTGTGTGTGTGTGTGTGTATGGTTTGAGGGTTTCAACCAGGGGCGCTGCTAAGCGGGGGAGTTAGGGTGATTTTGAGGGCCCCACAGAGATGTGTTTAAGAGCCCAACCTCTTGAACCTGTTTATCTTTTAGTAAAAGAGGACAGATAGATATAAAAGAAAAGATTTCATTGATAAATGTAACAGAATCTCTTTTACACACACTACACACACTGTACACATTACACACACTGTACACACTGCACACACTAAACACACTGACTGCACAGTGTTTATTAAATCATTTATAATCCACCATTTTAACAGTTCTGATTTGTTTTCTCCAGTAACTGAATCGTCTCTTATCTCTCTGAACGTTTCGTATCTCGTCTGAACTAAATACACAAACTTTAAACCATGACCTTGCGATCTGGTCACACTTTCATTTTCACTACCCCCCCCCACACACACACATACACACACCAGTCTGCTTATCTCAGTAGAACACTTACCCACACGGAAATCCTATTGGCCCCATCTGCAAGAATTACCTCCACATGCACCTGGTTACCGTACACGCCCGTGCAGCCCGGTTTATAATTCACATTCACACATTAACACCCACACACACACACACACACACACACAACACACCGGCTGTAAGTTTCTGTTCAGTGCTAATGAGAAATGGAGGCATTCGGAGGAGAAACACATCCTGTGAAGGAATTCCCTGCTTGTTCCTGCATGTCATTCACTCGTCAAGCTTCTAACCGCCTCCCTCTTTCCTCCTAAACTCCACCCATCTGTGTGTTCTTACCTCATTCTGTACTCTCCTTCTGCAAACACAGCAATACACAGCGCAGGTCACAGTCGCGCATTCAGACTCTCTCTTTCTCTGCCTCTCTATCTCTATCTGCCTCTCTATCTCTCTCTCTCTCTCCTTCCTTGTTGCTCTCTCTCTCCCTCTCTCCTTGTAGCACTATCTCCCTTTCTCTCTCTCCCTCTGTTTTCTCTCTCTCTCCTTCCTTGTTGCTTTCTCTCTACTTCCTTGTTTCTCTTTCTCTCTCTCTCCTTTCTTCTCTCTCTCTCTTTCTCTCCTCTCTCTCTCTCTCTCTCTCGCTCTCTCTCTCTTTCTCTGGAGACATGGCAACATCTTTCTACAGTCTGCACAGGAGCTCTACAAGGAGAACTAAATATTTCCACAGGCTGTCTGGAGGTATCTTTAAATTTTACTACCACTACAAATCTGTTTTATGATCAAATGTGCAGTGAGATATTAAATCTGGGAAAGGAAAAAAAAAATGACAATGAAGTCACATCGTATGAGAATAAAATCCACCTCCTAAAAAGACACGCTACCGCAGGACTGTTGAGGAAGACGAGGAGGACAAGAAGAACTTTAACCATCTTGTTCAATTTGGGTTAAATTTATTATTATATACAAATAAAATGGAATACATTAATTAATAAATATCACACATTAATTGTAGGGGGTACGGGGCGCAGTACCCCACCCGGTAAATAAAACACACACCACCAGACTGGTTTATGTAAATACACACACACCCCTGTAGCCATGTGCTGATATCCACTGTGTTATTTTAAATTACTGTATTATTACCACGTACACACTCACACCCCTTGCTACTGGTCATGTCACTGATTCTAGTATATTACACACACATGTAAATACACACACACATGTCTCGTATTTATACACCACAGTAGTAATACCACACACCCCCTGGTTGATTGTTACAACATTCATTGCTGTATATTACACTACACACACTGTACTGTGTTTACACCACACACTGTATACACACACATGTACTGTATATACACACACACACACACCACCCCTGTATTACTGTAATGTAAATACACACACACCCCGTACTGTAATATACACACACACACACCACCTGTACACACACACTGTATATGTATACACACACACGTACTGTATTTATACACACACAACGTACTGTAAATACACACACACTGTATATATACCATATGTACTGTATATACAGACACACACATGTACTGTATATATACACACACCCCTGCATATATACACACACATGTACTGTATATACACACACACACACGTACTGTAAATACACACACCACCCCTGTATAACATGGATACACACACACACACATGTACTGTATATACACACACACACACATACTGTAAATACACACACACCCCTATATACACACACACACACGTACTGTAAATACACACACACCCCTGCATATATACACACACATGTACTGTATTTATACACACACCCCTGTACTGTATATAATTCTGTATATAGTTCTGGTTATAGACGAGTCTCTTGCTAGTTGTTTGCTTTGTTGCCCCCAACCTCGTTGTCCCCCTGCGTCCATTCCCCTGTGATATCAATGATTTATTAATAGTACATTTTTCACTCATAAATAAATTGAAATAGAATTTTTTTTGTATGTAAAAATCTGAATTGAAATGTAAATAATAAATAAAAATATGTGAATATGATTCAGGAACAATGAGTCAACACAGAGAGCGATTGGTTTATTCTGTATTGATCGTGTATGCGCTACATTCTGTACGAGAAACGTTTCCTCAGTGTTCAGGAACGAGTCGTTTGTTCATCACCCGACGGCCTCTTGGGTTCAGGCTATGTAACGTTACGCCACTGAAAACAAACATGATTCTTTGGGCCTGAATTGTTTGTTCGTTCATCACATGACCAATTCCTGGCTCGGTATCTTACAGTCAATAAATCTCCGTCACGTTCATGTGTTTATTTTCCATTAAACACAGATTTTCGGAAAACAGATTAATTGTGACTAATATTTTGATGATGAACAGCATGAACAGTTGGTTTTTAAAATAAATAAATAAAAAAAATAATAATATTAATAATACTGAAACATTTGTGCATAGAACATTTGTTAAATATTTTTGCTTTACTATTGCGCATTTATTTGTACTTTAACAATACTTACTTTCAATATATAAGTACATTTAATGATAAAAAATAACTCTACTTTTACTCAAGTGGTGCTTTCGGCTTCTTTTTCTGTATATATAATTTTAATTCCACAGACACCCTGGAATTCACGGGAGAGCAGTCAGACGTGCCTTTCAGATGAAACTCGGCGGGGTTTTTTCTTTATCCCGTCTTTCTGAGCGACTAATGTGTCAAAATCCTCTGTTTTTTTCCTGGTCCAAGCTTACAGTCCTCAAGCGGTCAGTCGCCTGCTTAGATTCTCAAATGTACCGCATTAAGAGCTCTTCGGAGCCTGAGCTGTCCTGTGTGTCATAGCAGTAACACACACACTTACACACACACTCCGCACTCCAGTTTGTCTGCTCGGGCCCAGCCATTTCCCCTACATCAGCGTCTCATAACCTCCTGTGTGTCAAAGGTCAGTGTGTGTGAGCGTTTATTACTCGTTATCTTTTCTCTTTCAGCCTAAAGCCTTTTCCCGTTTCTCAGATCTGTGCAGCGCCAGCTGTCTCTCACACACACTCAAACACACCCCGATAACACACATCGATGGAGGGTCGTGCTGATCAAATGCTTATTTGCTTCCTGCCTCAGTGGCTCAAGAACAACACACACACACACACACACATACACATATAAGCCTGAGCCTGAGTCACACAGTGGTTTAAGTATCTAAAAGAAGAACAGACAACCTGCACTCTTCCTTTATGCCACAAAATGGTGTGTGAAAGCGTAGGTTCCTTATAGCTGAAAAGAAGACGGTCTACCTTCCAAGAAAAATTATTAAAAATAGTTTATTTTTGTATTTCTGAAAGGCTTAAGTTCTGCGTGTGAACTGACGTCAGCGCTGCCGTTAAAGGTTATCATCAGTGGAGAAGTGAACACTCTGGTCCAAGTGCTGAGAGATGTGATAAATGGAGTCAAATGGTTATTATTAACAAAATTTAGCATAACAGCGTCCGTGCTAGACTTTGAGGGCCGTCAACTACCTGAGCATTAGTGTGAGGCAGAGGATGGAGTAGAATCCATTTTACAAAGAATGACTTTATTAAACAGTAAAAGGGAAGTTCAGAAAGGTGGTCAAAAAGCAGGTAGAAGCAAACAAATCCGAAAAACTAAAGCAAGAATCAAAAACCAAAACCTTAAATATAAAGACTAAACATGAACATGAACAATACATCAGGAGTTCTTGGAGATAGCTTAGTTAGCAAAACCGGAAGCGACACCAGAAGTACTACGAATGCAGTAGTGCTCCGTTGATGGCGCCATCTGGTGGCGGGAGAAACCCACATATAGTTTAATCATAATGGAAAGCATGGTGTCCACATACTTTTGACTTTTGTCTAAATCAACTGATTTTCAGTTTCTAATAATAAACTGTTATAGCAACTACATTTACACTGCAACTGGACGAAGAACCTTTCTGTAAATCAGTCTAGTTTTATTATCTAACCCATTTTTTAGGCGTAGAACTAAAGTTGTACAAATGCTGTAGAATAAAACAGAAATCTTTATTCGTCACATAAATATATCTATGACCTTATTTATACTTTCGTTGCACGCATACTTTAGCTTATCTGTATATATGTCAGTATCGGCTGGGTCTCATTTATATGTATATGTATAAGTATATGTGGGTCTCATTTTATTTAGAATAACTTTTAATTAGTCAATCAAAAAATAAAACTACAAACACAATAAATAATTTTAGTTTCAAATAAGTAAAATGTCGGCGTCACGAGCGGTCGGGATGCCAGAGCAAGTGCGGTTCACTTACTGTTACACACTAAGCTAAAAAACCCAAAACAATAAGCAACTTTTAACTACTGAACAAGAACTACGTTTAAAACAAAGAAGAAGAAGAACAAGCACATAAAACTAGCATCACCATGACCATGACCATGACCATGACCATGACCATGGACCTGGACCTGGACCTGGACCTGGACCTGGACCTGGACCTGGACCTGGACCTGGACCTGGACAAGCAAAAATGCAAGACTACATTCAACTATACAGGAAACACCTAAAACCAATGAGGAACCAATTAACCAATAACAAAACAGGAAGACTCACATGACAAGACACAGACAACATAAACAAACATGAAGCACATGGTCTACAACATGGGTGGGCTATCTCGGTCCTGGAGGGTCGGGGTGTCCTGCCGAGGAGTTTATCTCCAAACCTAATCAAACACACCTGAACCAACTAATCCAGATCTTGCTAGATTTACTTGAAACTTACAGGTGTGTTGAGGGACACCACCGACCCTCCAGGACCGAGATCGCCCACCCCTGGTCTACAACATAAGAGCAGAAAGTCCTGCAGTTGCCCTCTGGTGGCCTGGAAGGGCAACGCACCTAGCAAGCTTGACCAAGTATCTACCAAATATAAATGTAAAAAAACCCATCTGATTATGATTCAGCAAAAGTAATTAAATATTTAACTTTAACTCAGATGGTTTGGGATGATCTGATTATATTCTATTATATTCTTTATTATATTCATGCTAACAAAGTTTGTGTATATTATAAATGTGGTAGATATTTTTTGAAGGTCATTGAGGTTAAATAGTTTTTATTCATGCAGACTTGGACACCTGTCAATCATTTAAAAGTTAGAATATTATTGTATTTATGCATTTTATTGAGTCTCTGGCTGCAAAACCGTATAAGAACCCAAAGCTTGAAGTGAAAAACTGTCAGTCGGTCTGTCAGTCTGACAAAATAGATTTATTATTACAAATAGTACAGAAGTATTAGAGAGATTTTTTTCTGTAAAACTTAAAACAAAAGTCTGTAAAAGCACAAATCGAAGACGAAACTCTGTAAAATGGGTGAAAATAAGCAGCACAGCAGGTCCGACACCTGCTCCATCAAATTTAAGCCCAAATAAATCAGCAGCCGGGCTGTCAGTCAGAGCCATCAGTCAGCCGCACTACGCTCTCCTTATGGCCAGTTATATAGCTGTCATTAATTTGCTACATCAGATTTATGAAGGTATGGATCCAGACTTACAGTAGATTAATCCTGACAAGCCCACCAAAGCCTTTTCACAGCCAATGAAGCAACCACCAGCACAGGCACTAAAAAAGAAAATCATTATAGCAGGAACACTTAAGAGGAGGAAAAAAAGGAGTTCTGATTTTAAAAATAGGTTTTTAAAGGTAAAGGAAAGTGTTTGTGTTTGGTAAAAATCACAACTAGTGCATTAACCGCTGAGGACACAATGATGAGATCAACACACATGTATTTTAATAAAGGAACGAATTTAAGACTAGAGAAAAGAAGGAAGAGAGAGAGAGAGAGAGAGAGAGAGAGAGAGAGAGAACTACACAAAACAACACAGAACTACACAAAAAAAACAAGGAGCTTCTTAAGAGGAGAACACAAAGCTTTAAGGACTGAAGAATTAGTTGTCTTAGCAACATAAAGTGCATGTGTGCAACCTGGTGCAAACAGTGCAAAGACAAACAGTGCAGATAAAACAACAAAAACACCGCTCCAGACAGCGCAAAAACAGACAATACAAAAACACACAAATACAAACACACTGTACAGCTAAATCAATTAACACCAAGCAGATTATAGTAATGATGTGCAGTGAGTAACAGCAGCAAAGATTGTTGTGCAAAACAGCATTAAAGTTGTGTCTGATGGCTTAAGGTTGTGAGGGCCAGAATGCTACTATACCACTTTCCGGACAGCAGGAGGATGTAAAGTGTGTGTGAGGGGTGTGTGTGGCGTCGTCCATAATGCTGTTGGTTTCTCTCCAAAATATTAAAAGTTGTCCAGAACGTCTTTGTATATTATAGCAGTACATTATTCCTTTACTGGAACTGAGAGAGCAAAACACTGTCCCAGCAGGACAATGTCCCTGTGCACAAAACCCCTGAGAGACATCAAGACATAATGTGTTTAAAATTTAAGTGTTCTGTATAGGAGTCCTGACTTTAACACCACTGAACACGGGCTGCACCTCAGACCTCCTCACCTCGACATTAGTGTCTGATCTCAGTTAAACTATTCTAACTGAATGAACCCAAATCTCACATTCAACCTCAAAATTTAACTGGAAAGTCGTACTAGAAGATTGGAGCAAAATGTAAAGTGAATCTGGAATAAAATGTTTAAAATCACATATGTAGGGGAAGCGGTGGCTTATGGTGAAGGTGTTGAACTACCAACCCGAAGGTTGTGAGTTTGATTTCCAGCTCCACCACTGCTGGGCCCCTGAGCAAGGCCCTCAACTCCTAATTGCTCAGTTGTATACAGATGAGATAAAATGTAAAATGGATAAGGGCGTTTGCCCAATTCTGCTGTGAATGTAAATGGTAGCTCAGGGGCCCAGTGGTGGTGGCTTGGTGGAGCTGGGAATTGAACCCACAATCTTCTGATTGGTAATCCAACACTTAAGCAATCCTTCATTGCAATATAGCAAGAGATAAACTAAGAGTTATACAAATAATCCCACATCCCACAAATGTACAGATATCGGTATCGTTAAATACCAGGAAAAAAATATTGGTTTAGAAAGATAGTATTGGGGCATCCCTCTTGTTTACAAACAACAGCCACACCATTCAATAAAACCAATTAAACACTAATTGCAATTTTCCAAATGAGTAATGAATAATATATCAGCCCTGAGGTTAGCATGAGGCTAACGGGACAACAAAACAAAGTGAATACATATAGACCACAAACCAGCTTCCACATCAGGGAGTGTTCGGATGAGGAGAGGAGATCAAAATCAGTCAAGCGTCGGATTCACCTCTGAATTGCTAAGACATTTAGCCGCTACTCTGTCTGAGCTGGTGACACCGTAACATTCGGAGATATGAAAAAGAAAAGCCGAGACAGAGCGACCTGCGTAAGTACATTCTCAAATATAAGAAAACAATAATCCATTAAAAGATTTCAAGGAACTTGGAATAAGATTTAGCAAGAAAATGGGGTGATAGCTAACAAAACTCATGTTATATATACTTTTTATTTATAGCATTGTATATATATGTAGATTTTATATCTATTGTATATAAATGTTTAGCACCAGTTAACTTCTAAGCTGCTCGAGTCGCCACCGAGTAAGAGAATGTGTGTGTGTGTGTGTGTGTGTGGTAGTTATCATTTGCCTAAGGGTTAAACTGCATCTCCTTGTGGTCGCCTTGTGAACAAGTCAGCACTTTTCCCCCTTTTTTTTAATTTGCCTGAGTGTTTAGATGAACACGACTGCATTTAATTGGTGTTGCTGATTCGTGCGCTGAGGAACGAAGGTCTTCTCAAGCATGGCGGTTATTTATTTCACAGCCCACTATTCAGCCTAACAGCCTACCATTCGGCGATACGCTAGATAAATACGTACGCTTGCGCTAATACGGCGACTTGTGCGAGAAAGACTGAGCAGCTGGCCTAAAGTAATTTTGCCCCAAAGTATAGCCTAGGGCAATATTATGTAGAAGGACGCATAGTTTTGTTATCTTAAAAGAAAAGATCGAGAACAAATTTACATTTATGTTTATCCAGAGCGACTTACATTTATCTCTATTATACAACTGCGCAATTGAGTGTTAAGTGACTTGCTCAGGGGCAACTTGTTGGTGCTGGGAATCGAACACCGATCCTCCAATTAGCAGTCCAACACCTTAACCGCTAAGCCACCATAAATGAGTATAAAATACATGATTGTACATAGATGACAAAAAAGAAGGGTAAAACGTTATAGTCGAGGCCGGCTCTGGGCATGGGAGGGCAGAGCCCACCCAAACGCCTGTCTTGCCCGATCAATCAAAATTTGGTAAAGACAGCGATATAAAAAAAGTTTTTATTTTATTTCATATGAAATCTGAGGTGTCGGGGAGTTTAAAGAGGGGTTTAAGAAAAACATTATAATTTTGCCTAAATTCATGTTTATTAGTCCAGTCAATCTAAACGTTGAAAATAAACCTTCGTTTAAAAATTAAAAAACATATTTGTGTTTATATTATAGACTTAATATAATGTCTTCTTAACCAAACCCAAGCAAGAATATCAGTAAAACAATATTTTTGCCATTGCATCATGTAATTTACAGAGTATCTACCTGCTCAACCCCACGCCCAAAAATTGCCCACATGGGATATCTGTCTGCCCACCCTTCTATAGTTGGCAAGAACCGGGCCTGGTTATACTACATAACTAAACCTTTAAAGGTTATGTTTCACATCCAACACCCCGCTACACATATATTACTTTATGTCTTTTTCCCCAGGGCAGAGGGACCACTCCACCCCGACTCTCTCCTTCATAAACTTCATCGCCAAGCCTGCGTCCTTTTAGCACTCTAGACAGACTTTGCATTTGAATAAGCAGTCGATTAAACTGCGTTTTGTTCAGGGCCCTTCGCCGCCATCCACCCATGTCTGGGTGTAAAATTGAGCGCCAGCTTTATTTTATTTGAGTACCACATTTGTCTAACAACTTGCAGCCGACCAAGATAATTCTCTCTCTGGAGGCCTGCCACACGCTGATATGTTGGCACTATAAAATCATACAGCAGGGTTCCAAATAGCTTTTAATATTCTACGCCATGAGGGAAAAAAAGCCTGGACTGTCCTTACCGGCGCCCTGTTAACAAACTAATTCACCACTTTTCACCTCAGTGGCTTTAAAGGAGACGACGTTACCGAAAAGCGTTTTTACTGTACTACAAGAATGTGTAGCCTTCAATAATTTCATGGAACACAAAACGAGAATATGCTAGCAGGTAAAAAAAAGAAAAAGGAAGGCAGGGTGGCTACTGGAGAAGAACTCGAGCTGCTTCGACTTTACTAGTAAAGTTTTGGTGGTGAAAAGATTATCAGTGCACTCTTTCCAGGACAGCTTGAACTTCAGATAATGCTAAAAAAACATCTTAGCTGCCAAGGAATCAGAATCAAATCAAGCTACCAGATAAGATTTGATGAACACAAACAGAACTCACTGGTTTACACCTAGGAAATGGAGGAAAGGTATGTTGCTATGATGGTGGGCTTCTCAAGGGGAATTTGTTCCAAAAATTTCTTGGTTTGTAGAGATATTTAGAAAGACAACACAAGAAAGAAACCTAAAATTGGGCAAGTGGTAGCTTATTGGTTAAAACGTTGGTCTGTTAACAAGAAGGTCATGGGACCACCAGGCTGTCACCAATGGGCTCCTAAGCAGGTTATTTTACATTTTAACTTAGTAGATCAGAGTTTTTCTTTTCCACCAGTTCAAAAAGACTTTTTTTTTTATACAACAGCTGTTGAGGATTATGAGCCTTGATCAGGGGTCCAACAGTGGCAGCTTGGTGGTGCAGAATTTAACCCACAATTTTCTGGATGTCAGTGAAACCTTAACCACTGAGCTACCACTTCCCCTTTATTTTCATAGCTAGTTGAGTTGCCTAGCCTTGTTACCACATTAGTGGAGTACCACATTTCTTCTACGTAGACAAAGACAGATTTCTCCGGACAGTAGATGGGTGTACCTGAGCCGTACCAGGTAGGATGACCACTGCATCTATGGTTCTCAACAATTTCAGGGTTTTTTTTTTGGATATTTCTTACAATAGTTTGACCTGTTTGAAATCATTCTTGCCTTGGTGGATAACCTATGACATGAAACTGTCTTTCACAACCTCACCTTTTTGACTGTTTCTCACCCAGTTGACGGTGTCTTGCAGACCCAGAGTCCGAACGTCTGGGATTCTAGGCAGCATTTAATGGCTTAGGCCCGTCCAAGAGGCCATATGACTGATGGGTAAAGCAAACAATGACAATTTGTTATTTGCCACGTCATGTTTAGGCTTGTTACTTAGTGCATTAAGCTAAACTTTTAAATGTTCTTTACAGTCTATACCATGAACCTTGTATATGTTTAAAAACCCAGCATTTAGGTCCTTGGTCTGTGGCCCAGCATTGGTAACTTGGAGGTGCTGAGAAATGAACCCAGATCTTCCAATTAGAATGGGAAATTGGGGGCACAGTGGTTAGGTTGTTGGTTTAAACCTCCTAAAGTGTTTCCAGGTAAGTGTGCCTGTATGCATCATATGTTTAGCCAGCGGTCCATGGGCGTAACGCCTGAGACTTATCTTCAAGCTTCGGGGGCCTGGAGCAAGGCCCTTAACGCTCAACTTCTTAGCTGAACAAATAAGATGTAAGTTGCCCAGGATAAGTGTCAGAATAAAAAAAAAGAAAAGAAAAGCCATACTAAAAAAATGTTAAGGTGCTGATTCGGAGCCGGTCTCTGTGTGATGAATAAGGCTGAACGAGGCAGCTGGTGTAAAATGGAGGGAAAGGCTGAGGTTTTTCTACTTTACTTTTTTTTAAGGAAAAAAGAGTGCAGTGGGCAGCACTGACGTTAACCATGTTATCTGTCAGGTCTAATGAACGTCTTACAGACATGACCTGAAATATAGGTGTAAAGCGTGAACATAAAGCACTGGAGATGTAGTAATGCCTCCGAGGCCGAGAAGAACAGATTCTATCTGCCTGCACATACACAGTGCACCCACACACTCACACAAAGCCACAGAAAGAAAAAGAGAAAGAAACACACACACACACACACGGACAGAAGAAGAGGAAGAAACACAAACACACCCTTTAAAAATCAGGAAGAAAATCTTTGTATACCAAAGTTTCTATTTAGGAGAAAAAAACTTGGCAGCTGCCAATCTCAGCACATCATATCTCTCTCTCTCTCATCATATCTGTCTCTCTCCTCAGCTTTCCTCATCTTTTTCGATTCCTTTACCATAAAGGACAGAAGAGAATGTGACAGCGGCTAAACAATGTGGCATTAGAAAGGGCGCCGGAGAGCTTTTCAGGCGCGGCTGACAGGGAGGTGTTATCAGCTCGGCGAGCTGGGTTTGCCTGGCCAGCCGACTCTGCTGTAATTGCTTCCATCGAGTGTCTCTGATTGCGGCTGTTTGCCATTCAGGACTTATCTCTGAACGTGCACTCTGCTGATGGAGCTTGGCCTCCGAAGACTCTGTTAAACCCCCACGCTAACCTCTGCCGGGATCTAGAGCCTCCGCGCAGCCCAAATCGCTATTCAAATACAGTAGCGGACATTTTAGTACAGAGTGATAGATCGAGAACGCAAAGGGGATAAGAGAGGGATAGAGGGAGAATGGGGACAAGACCTTGAACCAAGCGCAAAACCACGGATTAAAAAAGAGCCAATCTTTATAATAAAAAAAAATAAATTGGCATAACTGATCAATCAAACGTCTATCATAAAGTCCAATAGTCTGAGGTTATTACTAAAATCTTTATAAAGTAATAATGATTCATGTTTATGCTTTAATCTGTAAAATTGATTAAACCTCTGTGCTGTTGAATCTAAACAAAGAATCAAATTTATATTTTAATTAAATTCTACAATTTAAAAAACTGTATATTTTAAATAAATGCTATCACCTTCACATTGCTCTATAGACGCTGTATAACTTACGAGTGTCCCAACTAACCAGATTTCCATTTAAAGCTCGGCCTTGAGTTCCGAGCTAAAATTCGGGTTACAAGCTAGCTTCAAACACCCAATCATATCTGTCGTCACATGACACAAATTAAACAAACAATTTCTTTTTTTTTTTCGTAAGTTTTATTTAGATTTTTTAATTTTAATATTACATGACATTATTTGTTTAATTTTTTAATAATTACAATTTAATTGTCATTAACTTAGGAATATCCCGCAATTTCCTCACGAACCCCCAGGGGCTCCAGAACCCCAGTTATACTAAAAACTACCTATCAATTATATTATAATATAATATTTATGCCTATACACCAAATATATGTTATAAAACGAGTTTTAGGCTTTATTGTGGCTACGTAGAGCTATATAAAAAAGAGAAATTCAGTTTGTTCTCTTCTAAATATTTTTTTTTTAATTGGAAAATTGTTTTTTTTATATCTGAACGTAATTGGCGTGCGTCATCGCCTTATTTATTCTCACGCGTTGATGAGCTCGGTAGCTTGCTGTCAGTACGTGCTGCATAAAACCGACTGCCACCTGCTGGTAAGGTGCTTCATGTGCAGGGGAAATTCGCATCCATGCCACGTTTGATGTGCCTCATACTGCGGCAGGTCGCGAGATCCAGGTTCCTTTGACCTGCCTGCTTACTGGCCATATCAGTATACCTTCAAGCTCAGCTTAAATAAAGATTTGATAATAAATACATCTACAATTGAATTATTTTTTACAAATTAATATTTAAAGCGTTGATGGTCATTTTAATTGCCAATAAAGAACCTAATAAGATCCTGACATTAAAACCGAAAAACAAAAGAACAATTGGTTAGTGCAACGTTCTCCTACAGCAACAGCATCTCTGCTAAATCACAGGCTGTGCTTTGGGTTGTGTTTTTTTTTTTCTTTTTATTTGTAATTAACATTAAACGGGAGAGAGACAGAAAAAAAATGAGCGACATTAAGAGTCATTTAAAAAAAATATTAAAAAGAGGAATAAACTACCCTAGAAACCCAGTATAACATTATCACTGCTCATTTTCCTACAGCACCACATTGTAGAGTGTTTCGTTTCTTCATTACCCAAGAATTCATTTTTGCAGCTGAATCAAATCATTGTTTTCATTTGTAAGTGAAATGAATCGGAATATTTTCATCACACATTATTTGCTATGTTGCCTTAAGCCATGACGCAACAACGCCCTTGATAGAACCTTAAAATTTATAAAGCGTTATAGATTCCTATCACAAATGCGTTTATATATTTTACAAGATAAGAAATTATATTATCGAGGGCAGCATGGCGGTGCACAGTGGTTTAGGTGTTGGGCTGCTATTGGAAGATTGGGTTTGATACCTAACACCACCAAGTTGCCACTGCTGGGCCCCTGAGCAAGGCCCTTTACCCCCAATTTGCTTAGTTGTATAAAAGAGATAAATGTAAGTCGCTGTGGATAAGGATGTCTGTTAAATTCCGTAAATGTAAACGTATCTGTATGTTCTTTCTATGTTCACTGTGTGTTAGTAAGTGTCTGTAATGGACTGCCATCCCATCGGTAACCCATATAAAACCCCAGATTAGCATAAAGTTTTTACACAGGATGAGTAATCAATGTCATTTATAATCTCCAATATAAAGAGTTGGAAAGATAACATCTTACGAACCGAAGAGTATAAGGGGGTAAGTGGTAGTTCAGTGACAGCAGTCACTGAATGTGGACCATTCTCTACAAACAAGAGCATTTAATGCACAGATTTGTCTAAGGAGAAAGCTGGATCAGGAGGTTGGGCCTTCAGAGACAGAGAAGAAACATTCCGGAAAAGCTGAAGAGCGAGTCACGGCCTGACAGTAGCAGAAGAAGAAGAAGGAAGAAACACCCAAGGACCATAATGGTTGTTCTGTCCTGTCCCCTTATCAACAAAACACCCCCAAAGTATAATGTTTTCATCTCCATGTTTGATGGTGGGGATGGTGTTCTTGGGGTCATAGGCAGCATTCCTCCTCCACCAAACACAGTGAGTTGAGTTGATGCCAAAGAGCTCGATTCTGGTCTGATATGACTACAACATTTTCACCCAGTTCTCCTTTAAATCTAATTCAGATGTTTATTGAAAAACCTGCAGGATTGCGTTTTTTTATGGCGTAGTGTGTTACCAATTGGTTTTTTTTAGTGACTATGGTCCCAGCTGCCTTGAGATCATTTACAAAATCCTACAGTGTAGTTCTAGGCTAATAACTTATTGTTCTCATGATCATTAAAACTCCACATGGTGAAATCTTGCATGGAGCCACAGACCCAAATTGGACTTACAGTTATTTTGTATTTCCTCCATTCACATTTCCATTTAACAAACGTTCTTATCCAGAGCGACTTACAATTATCTATTTTATACAACTGACCAATTAGGGTTTAAGGGCCTTGCTCAGGCCCCTAGCAGTGGTTACTGCTGGTAACTTGGTGGTGCTGGAAATCTAACCTTGACCTTCCAATTAGCAGTCCAACACATTAACCACTGGCTACCACTTCCATTTGTGAATAACCACATCAACTGCTGCCACCTTCTCACCAAACTGCTTGACGATGTAGCCCAGCCATGTGTAGGACTATAATCTTTTCCCTGACATTCTTGGACAGCTCTTTGGTCCTGGTCATGGTGGAAAGTTTGAAGTCTATTTAATATTATATAATATAATTATATTTAATATAATTAACGAGCTAAGATTAGGAGCAATCTCTTTAAGAGAGACCCTTTCAGAGAGTTCCTTAAAGAGAGTTTCTTTATAAAAGTTCCTTTGAGAGTTCCTTATAAGAGAGTTTCTTTAAGAAAGTTCCTTTGAGAGTTCCTTAAAGAGAGTTTCTTTATAAAAGTTCCTTTGAGAGTTCCTTTAAGAGAGTCCTCCTAATCTCAGCTTGTTACCTGTATAAAATACACCTGGGAGCCAGAAATCTTGATGGTTCATTGAGAATCAAATACATTTACAGCATTTAGCAGACACTCTTATCCAGAGCAACTTACATTTTTATAACATTTCTGTTATACAACTTAACAATTGTGGGTTGGGGGCCTTGCTCAAGGGCCCACAGTGGTGGCTGGTGGTGCTGGTATCAGTCTTTCTGGTAAACTCCAGTCTTTCTGGTATCAGTCCAACACCTTAACCACTAATTCACCACATCCAAACATCTGGATGTTTCTGTTGTTATTCTGTCTCTTACTATTAAAATAAACCAACCAATAAAATCACAGACTGATCAGTTTCTTTGTCATACGAAATCAGCAGGTGATCAAATAATTGTTTCCTTCTCTGTTTATTGCGTATATTGCACAGCACCTGTGATTGACTTTACATGGACACTTTCCCAAACACTCCTTTAATATTTATAGGCAGAATATTTAACCTTACAGTTTACATCGTTATTGTTTTATTTAATTTTGGCTTGTTCGCATTCATAACGGTTCATATTCTTTTGTTCATGTACATATTCTCTTTATAAGCACCGTCGGTCTTTATAATGCATTTCGCATTATGTATGGTTGTCTATGTGATAAATAAACTTTAATATATAATTCTGGTCATTCAGTACACCGAGCTGTGTGAGATGGAGAGCATTTAATGCACAGATTTGTCTAAGGAGAAAGCTGGATCAGGAGGTTGGGCCTTCAGAGACAGAGATGAAACATTCCGGAAAAGCTGAAGAGCGAGTCACGGTCTGACAGCAGCAGAAGAAGAAGAAGGAAGAAACAGGCGCCGGGTCAAGAGGTGCACTGGAATAATGCCGAGTGCTGCATGCAGTCTGGATGTGGACCATTCTCTACAAACGTATAGTGGCTTTGAACGGCTGGGTTTTAGACCTGGTATTAAGTTGAGCGGGATATATTATGCGATATCTGACATCCTGCAACTCTGTAAGACAAATAAAAAATATATGAAGCAATTCATACCAAAGGTTTCAAGAAAAGAAGGAGAAATTGCAAGAACTTTCAAAGAAATAATAAATACTAAAATAAGTGCAAGTGCTGATTTTTTTCCCTCTAATGGCACAAAAATGACTGTAGAAAGCAAAATCTTTTAACTTCTGACAGTCAATTCAGTTCAGATTTTTTTAAAAGTAAAACACAGCCATTAGTTTTATTGCCGTAAGAATGAAATCTGGAACCTTAATTAACACAAACACAGCAATTTAACCAGGTGTCTTTAATAGTGCACAAGCTTAAAATCCGCAATTAAATTATATAGAGTGAGCTAATTATTTTAGGATTTTTTTTAATAATTTACAAAGAATCCTAGGTTTTTTTGGCTCATTTAATTGAGTGTATTAAGACCCTAAATCCATCTATCCCTTGTCTATATCTGCTTATTCCCTATCAGGGTCACAGGGCTCTGCTGGAGTTTATCACAGCTGTAATTGGGTGAAAGGCAGGGGTTACAACCTAGACAGGGCATCAGTCCATCACAGGGCCACATACAGACAAACAACCGCACACACACACACACACACACACACTCCTATGGGCAATTTAGAATCACCAGTCAACCTAATACACGTTTTCGGAGAACCTGGAGTAAACCCACACAAGCACAGCGAGAACATGCAAACTCCACACTAATAGACCCCTGCCTGGGATTCAAACCCAAGACCTTGGCAGCAAATTTTATAATGTGCAAAAATACCCATTAATACCCAGACACTGCAAACTTGTCATGTGCAATAACACACACCATGGACATTTCTAGCACAGCACAGACGTATATTGTGGAAAAAAAAAATATATATTAATTTTTTATTTATTCATTAAATTTTCATTCATTCATTCAAATCTTTGATGCTGTGAAAAGTGGTGAAAGTGGTAGCTCAGTGGGTAAGGTGTTAAACTGCTAATCAGAAGCTTAAATTGGGCCCCTAACAAAGGCCCTTAACCCTCAAATGCTCAGCCACTATCTATATGTGGGGCACTGAAAAAGTGTTTAAACGCACACTTAGTTTTTTACTTTCACTTTCAATCCACTCATGTAAACTGGAAGAGGAAGCGTCAGCGCTTATTCTACACTCTGGATCAGTTGCACACCAACTCCTTCTCCATCGTCCTGTCCGCCATCACTATCCTCACCTGACAAGTAAAATCTCACACAGTAGGCTTAAACATGGACACATAAAGACACACCTATGCGCAGTGGAGAGAACTGTGAAAATTACATCTGGAATGGGATGTTCAGCTGGAATTACATATTTGTTAGTGATGATTGTAATTTGTGTTGGGGAAAATGTCGTTACAATATACGACATTAAAGATAAAGTCTTTTTTTATTTAATTTCAAAAAAACCGAATAGTGTCTTTCTGGGGGAAGTGGTGGCTCAGGGTTAAGGTGTTGGACTACCAACCCAAAGATTGTGGGTTCAATTCCCAGCTCCACCAAGCCACCACTGTCGGGTCACCTGAGCAAGGCCCTTAACCCTCAGTTGTATAAATCAGATAAATGTAAGTTGCTCTGGATAAGAACGTCAGCCAAATGCTGTAAATGTATACATGACTCGCTGATAATACAGTTTTGGGAAGTGGTGGTTAAGGTGTTGGACTAATACCAGAAAGACCGGGGTTTGATTCCCAGCACCAGCAAGCCACCACTGTGGGCCCTTGAGCAAGGCCCTTAACAACCAATTGCTTAGCTGTATAAATAAAGAGATAAATGTAAGTCGCTCTGGATAAGGACATCTGCCAAATGTTGCAAATGTCTTTCTGAAGGACCACCAGGAATTTACAATATAGCAAGCGCTGCACATCTTCAACAGTAAAGTGTGGAAAAGGTTGTAACCCAAAAATGGGGGGAGGGGCTGTGTCATTTTTACGAGATCAGATTTAATCTGTTTAGCAGAAGGGGTCGTTAGGGCAACAGCAATCAGCGTTATGCAATAAAGATGGCCGCCAAATATGGACGGCTGCTGAATATGGACTCTTTCTCGCCTGTGTGCCGTCTACGCTCGTTAATCTATATGCATGAGCTTTTGTTTGATCTCCTGAATCTCCTCACGCTCTCAGTTTGATCTCCTCTCCCACTGCTTCTTTTTAACATATATCAGCCCAGATTCTAAGGATTGCACACTATGTGTGTGTGTGTGTGTGTGTGTGTGTGTGTGAATCACTGTCCATCACTGTACCTAAATTACTCTTTAAACCATGAAGATTTCAGAGTTTCAGAGTGTCTGACACCAGTCATATCCCACCATTATGTCATGCAGATTTACGCCTTGAGCTTTAGAAATTGTTATTGAACTGAAATATATATATAAATGGACATATATACTTATTGGACAAATAAGTTGGACAAAAATATTTTTTTTTCTATTTTGATAATGCAATTACTGTCACTCATAACAAAAGGTGTCTGATTAAATGTTTGTGTGCATGGGATGTGGACTGTGGCATTAGGGGGCAGTGATGGGTTTAAACTTTACATGGGCTTTTGTCCAAAGTAGCTTGAGAACTATTGATTTACACTATACATGACTGGAAAATGCCACTCGACCCACAGACATTAATCTCCTAAGTGGCCTGATAACTTGTGTATGCATATAAAATGTAAGTAATTTCCAATCTTTTTTATAAAGAAGGTGTGGGAGCAGATTTTTATTTACCCCTTAGGTGAAATCCGGTGTGGAAAACCTGAACCCACACCAGGTCACTTAATCCTCCAAAACCAAAGTATGTATAAAGGCGATCAGGGTGTGATTTGTGGAAAAACCAGATGGGGGGTGTGTGTGTGTTTTAAAACGTTTTTATTCATGAACAGATTACTGGGCCTTTATATCTTTATATATACACAAACATATATATATATATATATATATATACACAGCAGTGTCTTGACTTAGGGAGTAAAATCATTCCGTGATGGAACTCGTAACTCAAATTACTTGTATGTCAAATAAATTTTTCCCACGGAAATGAATTGAAATGTCATTAATTCGTTCGGGGTCCCCAAAAACCACCACGATTTTTTTGTTACATGTTTTTAACATAAGAAAAATAAACTTATAAATACTGAATATTGTATAAAAACACTACAATAGGATGTAGTGGAATAAACTGGTTTTATTAAGTATAATGTACAGCGTTTACCTTGGAGATCAGGCGACTCCACTTGCTAACACGCATGTCTAACTAGCTATCGAGTGAGACACGGGATGCTGGACGGATGTTTGTCAGACTCAGCAAAATCCCCAAACCCCCCCACCCCCAGCCCCCCACCACCACCCCGGCAAATTGCACCTTGAAGTCGATGAAGATCACCGGGTTTTGACATTAAAGGACTAGACTAAAATTGATGATACCTTTGGAAAAACAAGTGTCCTAATGTCAAAAAAATGTCTCAAACACACACACACACACACACACACAGTGTTTTTTTAAGAACGGAAGAAATGACACAAACATCACACATTTGTAAGGTATAATGCCGCTCAACACACCGACTCACCAGACTGTAATCAGACTAATCAGACTGTAATCATGTAAAACCTGATGGCAAAACCTGCAAATTGAGGACTTGTACCTCATTAGAATTCAGAGAATGGCTGAGCATCTGCTTGATGACGCAACGCTAGCATCATTTGGAATGTACCAGGGGTTTTATTAGGAAGGAACGAGGTAAAAATGCATGCCGTTCAACCCCAGCGCAAACCGTCACCTTGAAAAAACTTTTTATTCGAGATGTAAAATTGACAAATTTTGCCAGCATGCTGACTTTGATTGAAAGCACTTAAAGTGCACTCCTGCTGCTGTGGAAAACAGTTCTGAATACATTGCGTTTGCTCTCCACAATGGCCAAAAGAGCCTTGGCTTCTGTTAATGGCACACCATTGGTGCATCAGAAATAAGCTCAGCGGGATGCCAGCTCTAAATCAGCTCAGTCACACTCAGAGACAAGAGAAATTACTGTATGATTACCCATGATACCTTTCCGCGGGCAGGCGTGACACATTCATTAAAATGGTGGACGGTGGATAATTGCTTTCAACTGACAACAAGTTGCATGGCCAATAATAGTCTTGACGTTTTAACGGCTCCCTATGGGAGGTGAATGAACACTAAAAGGATGAGTAATCTTATCAGCATTCACCACTCGACTCTCTTCTTCTCTTTTTAATTCTCTCTTTCCTTCTTCTTTCCTCATCTCTTTAACATTCGTCAATCTAATTTCAAGTAATATATAGCCCTGTTAAGTGTTTTATGCCTTTGCACAAGGCCGGGAGCTAATTTGCTAATTGAAACCTTGAAGAAAACATGGGTGATTTTGCCGACACACCCTTATACACTCCCATACACACATACACACCCACCTCAACGCTTGACGATCCCCAAACAGAGGAGTCGAGCTTCCACTAGTATAGAAAAAAAAAAGAGAGCAAGATCTTTTCCCATGATGCACTATTTCTCCACTGTGGAAAACTTCTGACCAGAACTGTCAAATTCTCCCACCCCCACCCCCAAGCAGCACCCAAAGCATCAAGATGGTCACTCTCTAGAATCGGCCCGCTGTCACTCCCTTCTCGAACACAGCCTTCAGCCCTCCTTCTTATTCTAACTTGTTCATCCTGCTCACTTATTCATGCAGACTCAGCAGGATCACTTATTCATGCACGCTTGCTATGCTTGGGACCGGAGCTGCAGGCGAGAAGGAAATGGTGCTCAGATGAAACATGTAGCGCAAAGGCCCTGTTTGGGGTGCTGAAACATACCGGATGGCAAAAGTTCTAAAAATTTTTTTATAAACCTTTTCTGTGTCTTCTGTTTTCAGGTCACTCGCTGTGCTTGTAGTATCGAAGTAAAATTGGTACTTTCTTACAACAGATATTTGTTTTGCCTCCTCAGATCCAGAAACAGGGGTCAAGCAAACCTGTCCCAGCTTATGGAACTTAAAGGATCTGAAACAAAGCATCATAAATGCATCATATCTGCTGGATGCTTCTTCTTGCATTTTCAGGGAAAACAACAAAAAAAAACATCACAAAGCCCAGCATGAAGTTCTATCAAACATTTAGCATGCAGGCAACCCAGGAGATGCAACCTACCAAGATGTTCAGATGTTCTTTTTGCCTCTTATACATTTTTCCAGAGCATCATGCACACACATATTTACATGCTGTTCTACTCACAGGCAGTTTAAACTCTGCAATTTACCCCCTGGAAACTGAAAAGAAATACAGCCCCACCAAAGCAGAGGTCCACTAACTAAGGCTCAGGGGGCTAGATATAGGCCGCAACCACATTACGGCCATCGCTATGAACAATACCAGAAACATATTTTAAAAATATCTTTTACTCATATCACATGATGTTAGAAATGAAGCTACCAGGCAGAAGGTAAAGAGGAAGACCAAAGAGGAGGTATATGGATGCGATAAACGAGGACATGAAGTTAGTGTGTGTGAGTGAAGAGGATGTAGAGAATAGGGTTAGGTGGAGGACAGAGGATGTAGAGAATAGGGTTAGGTGGAGACAGAGGATGTAGAGAATAGGGTAAGGTAGGCGGGGTGTAGAGATAGGGTTAGGTAGAGACAGAGGATGTAGAGAAAATAGGGTTAGGAGAGAGGAGTAGGGTGTAGAGAATAGGGTTAGGTAGAGACAACGGGTGTAGAGAATAGGGTTATAGGGTATAGACAGAGATGTTAGTTAGGTAGGGTAGAGAATAGGTAGAGACAGAGGATGTAGAGAATAGGGTTAGGTGGAGACAGAGGATGTAGAGAATAGGGTTGGGTGGAGACAGAGGATGTAGAGAATAGGGTTAGGTGGAGACAGAGGATAGAGAATGTAGATGTAGAGACAGAATAGAGGGTTAGGTGGAGACAGATGGAGGGGTTGTAGAGAATAGGGTTAGGTGGAGACAGAGACAGAGGATGTAGAGATAGGGTTAGGTAGAGACATAGGGTAGGTTAGAGAGATAGAGGAGACAGAGAATAGGTTTATGTAGAGAATGTAGGTAGGTGTTAGGAGTGGAGACTAAAAGGGTTAGGTGGAGAGGGATGTGGAGACAGAGGATGTAGAGAATAGGGTTAGGTGGAGACAGAGGATGTAGAGAATAGGGTTAGGTGGAGACAGAGGATGTAGAGAATAGGATGTAGAGAATAGGGTTAGGTGGAGACACATCATTCGCTGTGGCGACCCCTAAAAGGGAAAAGCCGAAAGGAGAAGAAGAAGAAGTTTTACTCATATCACATCTGTATTTGTAATGAAGGTTGCATATAATTACATTATTACATGTTATTAACATATAATAGGTGTTTGTTAGATTCCCCATCAACAGAACGGTACATTTAACATATGGTTCTATGATGATAAATCAGGTACTACTGCACACCAACCCACAGGATAATTCAGAATGCAGGTAATTAAACCAACGAGTGGACCAGAAACATTTACAACATTCTGCAGACGTCCTTATCCAAAGCGACTTATATTTATCTCATTTATACAACCGAGCAATCCGGGGTTTAAGAGCCTTGCTTAGGGGCCTAACAGTGGTAACTTGGTGGAGCTGGAAATCGAACCCACAATCCGCAGGTTGGTAGTCCAACACCTCCAACACAATTCGATTTGACCTGATTCAAAGTCAGATTTGTTTCAATAAGTTTTTTTATATTGATTCCTTCTGAACATTCCATTCAATAGAAGACCCGTAGCTGGAACTGTTTATGGGGCGCTATTAATTTTTTTTCTTTACAAAAATTGGCAAACAAAATCAGAATAATGAAATCATGAAGAAACTACAGACTCCTGTTCCAGCTCTGTGCACAACTAGGAAAACTGGCAATGATCACTGATCATGAATTAGACTAAATCTGATTGGATAAAATCTTAGCATTGAGTCTGTAATGGTAGACTATAATATAATGTACTGTATAATATAAGTAAAATTAATCTTAGTATATAGAATATAGGTATAATTGCGACACTGCAAAAAGATACATTATTATAATAAATTGGTAGAATGATAAATCAGTGGTATCCCTCAGTCCCGTTGGTAGTAGCGTTTACAGCCTGGCTGCACCGTCAGCTTCTGAAATAAGACATTAATAACAAACTCATGTTCATTAGACATGCACCGCAGAGGCCAAACAAGGTTACGCTTCTCAGCAAGCAGGAGGGAGTGTTATCTTAGCGGTAGCTGGATATCAAGCTGAGCTGGTGCTTGTGCACACTGGACCATTGGGCCTGAATGGAGCAGAACACCATCTATTAACACCGTCCATCTAATTATAGCTTGCATCTCAGACATCTCATGTACTGAACTTAATGGCCATAAAGCTATTGAAAAAAAAAAACTCCAGGTAGCCTGTGGGGTGGTAGTGCGTACCAGGTGGAGCTGTAATTAAAGATCTAATTAGGAAAAGCAGATAGTCTGTGATAATGTAGCTTTTCTCAAGACGGCCATCTTAAGTCATAAATAAAATCAAATTAACCTTATGTGGGGCATCACCTGGGCGACGATAGCTTGTGTATTTGTTTAAAACGACAACCTTAAGAGCGGCTATTTAATTACAATCTTGATGGTCGAAGAGGGATCCTCTGCTTACTGCAACTTACTAACAACTGTTCCTGAGGTTAATTAAAACATACAAACAAACACGCAAACAATATTCCATCAAGAGCCTGCTTATGTTCCCTAACATGTCTGATCCTCTTAGGGAATCTGTGACTCTTCGTATACAATCATAAAGACTATCAAGCTGCACATCCTAAACTGGACCTGTAACATGGTCATGGGTAGACAGATTTTGCAATATTGCAGACAAACGCCCACAATCAGAGGCGAATCAGCACTCGGTCACACAAGTGAACATCAGTTATGACATTTTGGGCATCTTCAATATCAAGTCAAGTAAAGCTTTATCGTCCTTCTGCTACATGTCTGGACTTAAAGTTGAACAAAATGCCGGGTCTTGCAGGACCACGGTGCTACATACTGGTTTAACATAAATCTAAACATTAACCAATAGTAGTATAGGAAAAAATTAGTCGACTGTATAAAAACTTTACATAGATACTGTAAATAAAATTGTGAAAAACGAATCTGGACCTGTCAGCAAGTCATAACCCTGCTGTGGAAAACAAGTCTGCAATCACCTACAGCCAACCCTGAGAGCCAGATACCAGCCACTGGAAGGTCGAACTGTTATACACAACAATATCCGCAAGCATATTTTCGGTGGACAACATGGTGCATTAAATGCATTGTTGGTACGGGACGGATTGAGGACGCAACATAAACGCTGGGGTTTTCGCCTATCAGGTTGCCAGATATGTCAAGCGGTTACACTTTTCTGTGTCCTGAGTCCCAGTCATGATATACATTCTTTTATGTTATTAAAGATTTTCTGCATGTGGTTTAAGGTGGATGGTTGGATTGTTCGAGAAATCAAATGAAACCAAATCGTAAAGATATAAATCGTGAAACAGAGATGGGCATAGATCAAAACCCAAAAGACTAAGTAAACAACGCTTAGCATGTAGACGAGCTAACAATACTTTGCAACGTCGCATAGCCGCTTATTCCCTAATTCAGGGTCACGGGGATCTGCTGGAATCTATCCCAGCCGTCTCCGAAAGGACAAAAGGCAGGAGGGGGACACTCTGGACAAGTTGCCAGTCCATCACAGCGCCACACACACACTCACTTCTATGGCCAATTTAGAATCACTAATCAATCTAACATACATACAAACCGGAGAACCCGGAGTAAACCCACACAAGCACAGGGAGAACATGCAAACTCCACACAGAAAGACCCCTGCAGGGGAAATGAACCCTGTCCCTTCCTGCTGTGAGACAACAGTTCTAACCACTAAGCCACTGTGCTGCCCAACCGTATATAATTTCTTCTTGAAATACATTCTTGGAGCTTAGCAATAAAACTTATCGACTTAATCTATGTCTGTGAAAAGGTATTTAGGAAGTGAAACATGAAAAAAAAAGAAATGTACATTAACTCAACTTGTTTTATTTCCTCCGCCAGGATTCAATGAAGGAAATTCAGCTTAGCATTTGCTGAATGAATAAATAACTAAATAGCGTTACTTACCATCTGGTGGTGCTTGTCCTTCACATCATAGACGCTGAGCTTGATGAGGCTGTCCTCATAGACCGGCCAATCGGGTGACAAACTCACACCAGTCAGGAACAGAGGATCTCTTGTTCCCTGCCAAAAAAAAAAAACACAACATGGAGTCGGTGTGGTGTCGGAATGGTGAACGGGGATGCTGAGTGATCTAACAGCTGTGCCCAATTCGCTACACATACAGGGACCTGATCTCCACTCTGTCTGAGAGGAGGAGAAGAGAGTGTATTTGCAGGAAGTCCCTTGGGATCGGAAGCATGCTAACATGGCTACCATCTGAATCTGGTGTGTTGGAGATGGACAGGCATGAATAGCTACATGAGAAGTTGTTTTAAGGTTTATCTAGACGAGGACCCATGGTTAAAATATAAAGAGACTCCAGTGGAGAAACACAGACACCCTGCTGTGATAAACCCAAATCGACTCCAGCTCAAACAGCATCTGTTTATGCTCTCAGACCTCAGACGCTCTAAAAACTGGCCTCAAATCCCTTTCCCAGAATGCCATGCTCCTCTGATGTGGGCCAATCTGAGACCCTGTTCTCTGGGGAACAGGGCATTTACTCTGGCACTTCCTCACACCACCACCCTTCCTCATACGAGATTCTGGAGTGAAGAGGGATAATGAGCAGCAATTACACACTAACCCAACCCACCCTACATGCATCTACATCTCCAGTAGCCATTTTCATGAAAAATACCCCGTCTAGGGTGCGGTAACACTTTGAAACTGTTCATAGACAAAAGCAGATCTGCGAATTAGTTTCAATAGGATGGATAACAGCACAGTCCATCTACTTAATGATCTGTTTATTGATGCTAGAGATAGCTTTTACTTTGAAAAGTATCACTGTTGGGTCCCTTAACGTTCTGAAAAATGGCAGAAGCAGGAAATCTGTGTTAGTGAAGAAATGGGGGAAGTGGTAGTCCACTGGTTAAGGTGTTGCCCACCCAGTCGGATGTTCATAGGTTTAATTCCCAGCACCAACAAGCTGAGCAAGACCCTTAACCATTAATTGCTCAGCTGGATAAAAAAAAAAAAGCTTAGGTAAATGTAATGTAATCTCATTTATTCAATCTACATTTATTGACATTATAGTTTATATTTTTAGCATTTGGTAGACTGAGGGTTAAGGGGTTAAGGGCCATGCTTAGGGGCCCAGCTTGGTGGTGATAAAAATCATGATCAATAGTCCCAAAATCTCAACCACTGAGCTGTCACCATCCACAAAAAAACTTTATCCACCACCATCCATTAATTCATTCATCTTTTATACCTGCTTATTATCTAATTCGGGGTCAAAGGGATCTGCTGGAGTCTCTGAAAGGGCGAAAGACAAGAGCGGACACCCTGGACAGGTCATCAGTCCATCACAGGACCACACACCCACTCAGTCTTATGGGCAATTTAGAATCACCAATCAATCTAACATACATGTTTTTGGACTGTGAGAGGAAACCGGAGAACCCGGAGTAAACCCACGCAAATACAGTCGAACCCAGGACGTTCCTGATGTGAGACAACAGTGCGAACAGCCACCAGTTACTTTATATTTACTATTAATGTTCACTATATAAATGTGTAAAAATATTACATTTACATCATTTGGCAGATGCCCTTAGCCAGAGCAACCTACATTATTCCTTGTTATACAACTGAGGTTAAGGGCCTTCCTCGGGGGCCCAGGGGTGGTGGCGGCTTGCTGGAGCTAGGAATCGAACACACAACCTTCAGGTTGGTAAGCCAACACCTTAACCATGAGCCACCACTTCCCCTCATATTAGCATTAAAGAACATAAATTGTGTAAATGCCAAATAAAATGACACATTGTGTGTTTATTTTTTAACAAAAAAAGAAAAAAAATAGATAAACCATATAAGGCATTAATAGCTACTGTATTTATAACACCCTGTATAAGAACATTCCAGACACAGTTAAATCCCTCGAACGCGTCCCGGCGCTAAAATCCCGCCACACTCACCAGCATGCCTGCAGCAGACAGACAGAAGACACCTGGTGCACCTCAGCCGGCTGATGGATATGTAAAGGGTTTGGATATAAAGGTCCAGAATGAAAGTGAGGAGTGAAGCCTGCTTGGTTTCTGCTGTGCTCCTGTTCACTGTGCAGCGGGGAATCTGCTCTACAGCTCTGCCTAATGGACCCTCCTCACCACTAATGGCTGGAGACCATTTAAA
Source organism: Bagarius yarrelli (assembly GCA_005784505.1). Taxonomy (NCBI): domain Eukaryota; kingdom Metazoa; phylum Chordata; class Actinopteri; order Siluriformes; family Sisoridae; genus Bagarius; species Bagarius yarrelli. The sequence goes on along the minus strand of VCAZ01000006.1, from coordinate 605,045 downwards.
AAAAATGCTAAGCTGAGTTTCCGTGTGTGTGTGTGTGTGTGTGTGTGTGTTGTTTTTCTAGGACAGCACAGGGGTGGAGGAACAATTTAAAGATGTCCTGAAGCGTCTAACTTGTTCTAAAACTACTTCATGTACTCGTTAATACATATCCTCAGATGTTAAACACACACACACACACACATAGACATGCATACACACACATATACTTAATTCATTTTTATATTCTTTTGATCGCAGAGTAATAAGGGTATGACGTCAAATCCCATGGCTCGTCTCCTCTAAAAGACATTTTTAGAATGGGATTTTCCCCAAATCCAGCAGATTAAGAGCTGAATATTTCTCTACACACACACACACACACACACACACACACACCACACATGCCACACAAATTGCCATAAATGTCCATAAACAGAGTTCCCTTCATGCCCGTATAGGAGTTTTTATGTTAATAGATGTCTGAGATGTGTGTAATTGCTGTATTGTGTAAACGCCGACACACATCGACAATCAGACTTTTCAACATGTAAAAATTACATTCATCTGATCTGACTGATTTTACAGATCCCCAACATACACACACACACACACATACACACACACACACACACACACACACACACACACACAGAGAACATCATTCACTCTTCAGTCACCACCAGTAAACCAAACTGCTTACACATTTCTGTTAGCTGTTTGACTCTCTGCTTGGCTCACATGCAGTCTCTCTCTCTCTCTCTCTCTCTCTCTCTCTCTCTCAATCGTTGCCTCTCTCTGTGTCTCTCAAAATCTCTTTCTCTCTGTCTCTCTCGCTCAAATTTTGTCTCTCTATTTCCTCTATTTCTCTCTCTCTCTCTCTCTCTCTTTCTCTCTCGCTCTGTCGCTCTCTTGCTCTGTCGCTCTCTCTCTGTCTCTCTCTCTCTCTTGCACTGTCTCTCTCTCTCTATCTTTCTCCCTCTCTTTCTCTCTGTCTCCTTCTCAATTTTTTGTCTCTTTATTTCCCTCTCTATTTCTTGTTCTTTCTCGCTCTCTCTCTCTCTCTCTCTCTCTCTCTCTCAATCTCTGTATCTTTCTTTCTCTCAATCTTTGTCTTTCTATTTCTCTCTCTTTTTATTTATCTATATTATCTCTATATTTCTCTCTCTCTGTATATATATATTTCACTCAAAGTCAAAAAAGGCTTTATTAATATGACCATATATAGTTACAGTTTTGCCAAAGCACAAAGAACGTGTGTGTGTGTGTGTGTGTGTTACTGACATACTGACCTGCTAGGACACAACTTTCCTTCTTTTCCCCAGTAGGAGGGGCAGTTTGTGAGTGTGGGGTAGGTTGATGAACTGGGGGTAAATCGGCTTTATTCGGTCTTAAAATGAGACAAAGTATTTAAACCTAAAACAAGATTATTACAGCTAAAATAAAGCATTAAAATATCAATAATCAATAAATGTCTCTTATTGTAATTAGGCTCAATTTAAACTTTACTAAGTAAAAAAAAAAGGTAAATAATCTCAACACAATTCTTACACAATCTGCTCTTGTGGAGGATTTTATCCCTAAAACAAGATCAGTACCATTTTTGGTTAGAAATAAAATTGTAACTCTTGACTAGATAAGAAGTTTTTGCAGCGTAGGAGCGTAAACACATCTATGGAACCTGCAAACATCTCAGGCAGGGTTTCATGGCAGAACACCACAAAGGAAGCGTCCCCCAAAAACACATGCTGCACTGGAATTTTGCAAAAGAGCACCTTGACAAACCTCAATGCCAGTGGGAATGTTTTACAGACTGAAGCTTTGGAAGAACAGCACAAAAATGGGATCAAAAGATCATCCTAACACTAAAGTAGTAATTAAAATCAACTAAAATCAGTTATTTCATTCTTAAAAAATCTTTTTGCCTTATAAAATGTTCTACTGTATGTGAAGTCACGTGACTCTGCCAGGTCCAGTCAGTGACACTAAAGCAACATGGTGGAAAGTTCACACAAATTAGTCAGCTAAGCAACAGAACCAAAGAGCTTTTAGCAAAAAGTAAGTTACATTTACTTAGTTTTATTCATCTGAGCATCTGAGTGTACAAATGTCCCTCCTATCCAGAAATCACAGTCAAGTTTGCTTTCTCAGCTTTTGCCCCAGCTGGCCATGAGAACAGTCAGGGGGTAAGATGTTCTTGTGGGGTTCTAATAATAGCGTAATCTCTTGAGAGCAATTTAGAGAAGAGAACATTTTAAAAACGTCGCCATGACGCCAAATCAGTAAAATGCAAGGGATCTGATTGCACGCCTATAACAGTACCAAAAACTGAGCAGTCTGCGTGTGGTGATTAAGGCAGCACCGGGTATGGGGCGCAGCCCTGGTACAGCTCTGTCTCTACATTTTTCATCTAACCATGGCTTTCGCTCTAAAGCTCTAAACTTACAACCAGCGTTCTCTCTACAAGCATTTGGTAGACGTCCTTATCCAGAGCGACTTACATTTATCTCTTTTATACAACTGAGTAATTGTGGTTTGAGGGCCTTGCTCAGGGGCCCAGCAGGCGTAACCTGGTGGTGCTGGAAATCAAACTTTTATCTTCCACTTAGCACTCCAACGCTTTAACCACTGTGCTACCATTTTCCTTTCGTCTATTTTTTATATATCCTTAGATTAAAAAAGTTCGGTCCTTTACGGAATTAAAGAGATAGTTATTGTTCTTTCTTACAAGCTTTTTAAACAGAGTACCGCTCGTGTTTTATATACAAACTTTAAGAGGGACAACCCAAGAACCATTGAGGACATCTCTATAGTGGTTTCTTTCAATAAACTCCAAGCATGAAAGAGAAAAATCTGTATAACTCTAAACTACCAGTTTACTAGATTGGTGTGTTGTAATAAATTGCTAATGCAATGCAGATGTTTTTTGTCTTTTCTTCTATTACTAATTCCTTGTGTCTAGTAAAAGCACAGAGACCGACGTAATCTTCTTTAGGCCACTGGATTTTATGTCAGCTTGTTAAAGTGGTGTTTATAGTTTCAACTTTAATATACTGTAAATTAGACCATAAAGCCAAACCAATCTAAAGCAGCCTTATTATCCACCTTCAGAGAAGTAGCCGAAAGCTTTAATTTTTTTTTTTACTCCTCAGAATTCTGGAAAGGGTCTAAAGTGCACTGATATCGTACACCGTTCTCATTATCCAGTGCTAGAATCTCTTCTAGCTGACATAAATACCAAGGTCATAATTGCCCCTGTGTGTAATATCTGTGTGACTTAGATAAAGATCAGGGAAGGCCAGCTTGGTTTTCACTACACAATACAATTAATACGGGGACACAAAAAAGATCGGGTTCTTTACAATGCAGTCATTTAAAAGAACCTGATTACACTTTTACGGACGCCGGAACACCGGAACCGGAGTGTGGGATTTGATTTGGCTCTGAAACGTTCTGCCTTTTGTTTTACGATGAATCGCAGCTTCTTCTTTAGTAATTAAATGCAATTCACACAGTTCGCAAAGTGAGTTTAATTTAATTCATATTTATTTATAATACCATGTTTTCAAACGTGGTCTTATGGGGGTACAATGGCAAATATTAACTTTACATAAGGGTTATTTTAATCTAAAGTAAACAAAGTGTTTTTACATGACTTTAGAGCATTTGGTGTTTATTTCATTTATATATACAAAGAAAAAGCAGATGTAGCTTTAAAGCTAACTCTGTGCCAGAGTAAGAGTAGAGACAGTGGTGAGACAGCTATGATGTATGGTTTAGAGACAGTGGTGAGACAGCTATGATGTATGGTTTAGAGACAGTGGTGAGACAGCTATGATGTATGGTTTAGAGACAGTGGTGAGACAGCTATGATGTATGGTTTAGAGACAGTGGTGAGACAGCTATGATGTATGGTTTAGAGACAGTGGCGCTGAGGATGAGACAGGTGGCAGAGCTGGAAGTAGCAGAGCTGAAGATGTTGAGGTTTCTGAGTGCTTTGAGTGCTTCTGAGTTCATTAGGGGGACGGCTCATGTTAGATGTTTTGGGGAGAATGTCAGGTAAGTCAGATTGAGGTGGTTTGGACATGTCCAGAGGAGGGAATAGTGAATATATCGGTAGGAGGATGTTAGAAATGAAGCTACCAGGCAGAAGGTAAAGAGGAAGAGCAAAGAGGAGGTATATGGATGTGATAAACAAGGACATGAGGTTAGTGTGTGTGAGTGAAGAGGATGTAGAGAATAGGGTTAGGTGGAGACAGAGGATGTAGAGAATAGGGTTAGGTGGAGACAGAGGATGTAGAGAATAGGGTTAGGTGGAGACAGAGGATGTAGAGAATAGGGTAGGTAGGTGGAGGGAGGTGGAGACAGAGGATGTAGAGAATAGGGTTAGGTGGAGACAGAGGATGTAGAGAGATAGAATAGGATTAGGTGGAGACAGAGGATGTAGAGGAATAGGGACAGGTGGAGACAGAGGATGTAGAGAATAGGGTTAGGTGGAGACAGAGGATGTAGAGAATAGGGTTAGGTGGAGACAGAGGATGTAGAGAATATAGGTCATAGGATGGAGAGGAGGATTAGGTGGCGACAGAGGATGTAGAGAATAGGGTTAGGTGGAGACAGAGGATGTAGAGATAGGGGATTAGGTGGAGACAGGGATGTAGAGAATAGGGATTAGGTGGGACAGAGGATGTAGAGAATAGGGATAGGTGGAGACAGAGGATGTAGAGATAGGGTAGGTGGAGACAGAGGATGTAGAGAATAGGGTTAGGTGGAGACAGAGGATGTAGAGAATAGGGTTAGGTGGAGACAGAGGATGTAGAGAATAGGGTTAGGTGGAGACAGAGGATGTAGAGAATAGGGTTAGGGTGGAGACAGAAGATGTAGAGAATAGGGTTAGGTGGAGACAGAGGATAGGTAGAGAGGATAGGATTAGGTGGAGACAGAGGATGTAGAGAATAGGGACAGGTGGAGACAGAGGATGTAGAGAATAGGGTTAGGTGGAGACAGAGGATGTAGAGAATAGGGTTAGGTGGAGACAGAGGATGTAGAGAATAGGGTTAGGGTGGAGACAGAGGATGTAGAGAATAGGGTTAGGGTGGAGACAGAGGATTCACTGTGGCGTCCCCTAAAAGGGAACAGACGAAAGGAGAAGAAGAAGAATTTTTATTCTAAAATTTAATCCCAGCTTTTTATAAATAGTAGATAGGGTTTTATTTATCTCTTTTATACAAGTCAGAAACTGGGGGTTAGGGGTCTTGCTCAGGGGACCTATATGGTGATACTGGGATTCGAACCTTGATCTTTCAATCAGCAATCCAACAGCTTGACCACTGCGCTACCACTCTCATCAAACCATTTCCATTAATTTGAGTAAAAACCCAATAATAATCATGTGGTGGGTCAGGCAGACTCATGAACATTGGCTAGGTAACAAAAACATGAACACCACATGAAGCTGATAAAAAGTTTGTAGGTTCAATTCCCCATACAACCAATCTGCCACCTATGGGCTCTTGAGCAAGACGATTAACCCTAAACTCCTTTGATTTATAAAGTTGCTTTGGTTAAGGGCGTCTTCCAATTGTCAAAATGTAAACATGTGCAATTAAAACCTAAATTTGTCACTCGAAGCTCCAGATTAGCATAATGCTAAAAAATGCGAAATTAGATTTAAGACAAAAGCATTTAAATGCATCTGCAGTACAAGAGAATATAACCGGTCGCACTTTTTCAAAGGGAAAAGTAGTAGATTAGTGGTGAAGGTGTTGGACTGCTAACGATGGCTGTGGGTTAAAGTCCCAGGACCACTGCCGGGCCCCTGGGCAAGACCCTTAACCCTTAACTACCCGGATAGATCAAAGCTAGTCACTTTGAATGCCGTAAATGTGAATAATAATAATTTATGTGATCGAGAGCTAGAAATGGTGAAAAGCCTTTTGTTATGGTTGCCATGGAGACACCAAGCAGCGGTGTTTAGCTTAAGTTAGCCTCGGCTAGTCTGGTTTAATATAGAGTGGATTAACATTATCTCTAAGTACAGAATGCAGATTCTGGAGTCTTTCTAGCATTTTCGAATGCTCTCCCGGGTTTTCACTTTTCTTCCATCAATCTGGAAGAACAGATGTGTGTGAAATGCGCAGTCGTGTTTTTTTTTACGAGCTAAGCAGCCATGCAGCATCGACACGAGTCTCCACACACTCAGCAATGACTGCCGGAACACACAGCTCAATTAACACACACTGTCTCAGACGTTTGCTAAGAACGTACCAGCAATTTTTTTTGCTCAGTGGCTAACAAGTACATACACCCAGATGTTTGTGTGTGTGTTTGTGTGTGTGTGTGTGTGTGTGTGGGTGGGTGGGTGGTTGTGCGTGTGGGTGGCATTAAAGCTTCAGCTGTCAAATTATTTTACTTTCTTGATATTCTTCCTTTTCTTTTAGTATTTCCTTTTTACATTTCATTACCTTTTTCATTTATTCTTTATTTTTATACCTTTTTTTCGCTTCTTTTTTGTTGGATTATTTTTTATTCGATTTCTTGTTTTCTTTCTTTATGTATTCCTAATCTTCCCTTCTTAATTTAGTTTCTTTATTTTTGTCATTTATTTCCTTCCTTCCTCCTTTCCAGTCTTTCTTTCTGCCTTCCTTCCTTCCATTAAGTTATTCTTCCTTCCATTGATTCTTCTATCCTTTATTTCTTTGTTCTTCCTTCCTTTTTTAAACTTAATTTTAGTCATGTTCCTTTTCCATCTTTTTTTCTTATCTACGAACTTTTTAAATAGTTCATAGATAAGAAAAAAAGGGGACATTTACAGTATTTGGCAGACGTCCTTATCCATTACATTTATACAACTGAGCAATTGGGGGTAGAGGGCCTTGCCCAGGGGCCCAGCAGTGGTGGCTTGGTAGAGCTGGGAATCGAACCCACAATCTTCAGGTTGGCAGTCCAACACCTTAACCATGAGCCACCACTTCCCGCCCAGGACATGAGTAGGGGTTGAGTGGATATGCAACGGGGCAACTTGGAAATTCCCTCTTCACAGCACGAACGTCAAACAAGACCACAAGCTGCCACAGCAACTGCTGCACAGTTATTTCCAGAGCTGTGGCTGATGATGGGAAATTCAACACTTGAGATGTAGGTAAAAAGTGAGAAGGTAGAAATGTGTCTAAGAGGAAAACACCACTGTGGCTTAAACCCGATATTGTTTTCTGTCTCTTTCATCACTTTTGTCCCCCTTTTGTCTTACAGGAAACAAAGACTGAAACTATCAACATCTCTGTCTCAGGTTATAGCCTCCATTTTATTCGCTGTGGCAGCAAACTATTACTCTTCCTTTACTTCTTTCTTCGATACAGCTCGATGTTCCGATGATCAATTCACCCTTTTAGAAGTTCTCATTCTCGCTTGTTTCTCCTGATGAATCATGGACGAAAACCACGTGCTAAAGAAAAGTGTCATGAAAAACGTAAGACTGTCATCAGCCATTCAGTGGAGAGAAGGTTCGAAAACAAAAGCCAGCTGTTAGCACCAGATCCCTGGCGGGAAAGCCGGCAAATGGCAATGATCTCTCATACTCACACACACACACATACACACACACACACACAACCATATGCTTTAAGCCTATAAGTTAAACAGCAGCTGCAGCCACATTCCACACTGAAGCTCCGCCTCTTTCTACTGACAGCCACTGAAATATGGATCTCGATTAGTCTCTTTAATAATTCACAGCCACGATGCACATATGCACATCCAATTCATATGCATGAAACCTAATTTACGTGCATGAAAAATTATACATTCATAAAATCCATGTGTTTGTAAAACATATTTTAGGAATATATAGCCTCATTTCGTGCACGTAAATTGCTTTTCATGAATATATACATGATCATTTTTTTGTGCATGTAAAATAGGTTTTATGCTTGTAAATTAGAAAATGCATGTGTGCATCGTATCTTTTGCGTGAATTATGGCGCAGTAGCAGCGCAGTGGTTGTTGGTGTTGGACAGCTATTTGAAAGATAGGGGTTCAATTCCCAGCACTGCAGTTACCACCAACAGTTACCACAGTTGGGCCCCTGAGCAAGGCTCCTAACCCCCAATTGCTCAGTTGTATAAATAAAATAATAGTAAGTTGCTCTGGAAATTGGGCGTCTGCCAAACGCCGTAAATGTAAATGTAAGACTCAAAGCACATTTGTAGGTCGCTCTGGAAAAGGGTGTCTGCCATAAATGTAGATGTAAATTATTATAAAGACTAATTTAGCTCCATACTGGAAAAGGTAATAAAACACACACACACACACATACACACATTCTTCTCCTGCAGACGTTTCCTCACTCTTGGAGTCTGAACTCAAAAGAAAACACCAGTAACCCACTCACCTTTCCTAAATGGATTATAAAGCTTTAAGAAATCAAGCCAGGCAGTAATTAGCCTCCCATACGCACAGTTTCTCTTGATTCGAATAGAGCTAATGTAATATTAATCTCTTATATGCTTGATTCTGTTATGGAAAAAGTCTTTAAATATTATTATACAGTTAATAACCAGATGGAATTGTTGTAATTGCGAAGCTGTCAAACATCTCTAAGGACGTATAAATATTAAAAAAAGCAGCCCTTAACGTTAGTATTAAATCGACGCAGCGGTTTGGCATCTAGAGTGACTTACATTTATGTCATTTATACAAGTAAGCAATTGGGGGTTAAAGTTGATGAATTGGGAATTGAACCCACAGTGTTTTAGTTAGCAGTCCAATACCTTAATAACTGAAAAAAATTCATGTTATGACTTGAGCAGAGCAGTGCAGCAGAGGATAGGATAGGATAGGATAGGATAGGATAGGATAGGATAGGATAGGATAGGATAGGATTGGAGGGGATGGCATGAGATTAGATGGGAGGGGAGGGGATGGAATGGAATGGGAATGGAATGGAATGGAATGGGATGGGATGGGATGGGATGGGATGGGACAGGATAGGATAGAGGATAGGATAGGATAGGATAGGATAGGATATCGGTATTGGATAGGATAGAAAGGAAGGATAGGATAGGATAAAAGGATAGGATAGGATAGGATAGAAAAGGATAGGATAGGATAGGATAGGATAGGATAGGATAGGATAGGATAGGATAGGATAGAATAGGATAGGATAGGATAGGATAGGATAGGATAGGATAGGATAGGATAGGATAGGATAGGATAGGATAGGATAGGATAGGATAGGATAGGATAGGATAGGATAGGATAGGATAGGATAGGATAGGATAGAAAAGGATAGGATAGGATAGGATAGGATAGGATAGGATAGGATAGGATAGGATAGGATAGGATAGGATAGGATAGGATAGGATAGGATAGAAAGGATAGGATAGGATAGGATAGGATAGGATAGGATAATAGGATAGGATAGGATAGGATAGGATAGGATAGGATAGGATAGGATAGGAGGATAGGATAGGATAGGATAGGATAGGATAGGCGGATAGGATAGGATAGGATAGGATAGGATAGGATAGGATAGGATAGGATAGGATAGGATAGGATAGGATAGGATAGGATAGGATAGGATAGGATAGGATAGGATAGGATAGGATAGGATAGGATAGGATAGGATAGGATAGAAAAGGATAGGATAGGATAGGATAGGATAGGATAGGATAGGATAGAAAAGGATAGGATAGGATAGGATAGGATAGGATAGGATAGGATAGGATAGGATAGGATAGGATAGGATAGGATAGGATAGGATAGGATAGGAGGAGGATAGGATAGGATAGGATAGGATAGAAAAGGATAGGATAGGATAGGATAGGATAGGATAGGATAGGATAGGATAGATAGGATAGGAGAGGATCTTAGGATAGGAAGGAAGGATAGGATAGGATAGGATAGGATAGGATAGGATAGGATAGGATAGGATAGGATAGGATAGGATAGGATAGGATAGGATAGGATGGGATAAAATAGGATAGGATAGAAAAGGATAGGATAGGATAGGATAGGATAGGATAGGATAGGATAGGATAGGATAGGATAGGATAGGAAAGGATAGGATAGGATAGGATAGGATAGGATAGGATAGGATAGGATAGGATAGGATAGGATAGGATAGGAAAGGATAGGATAGGATAGGATAGGATAGGATAACAAACAAAACTCGATTATCTTCCACTGAGCAAATCAGATCAATTTAAGCATGGAAACTTCACCTACCCTCTTCTTAAGCTTTCCAAAACATAAGGCCATATCCGTTGGCCACTCAGTCCCACAGTCCAGCGTGCCCTTAAACTCTCTCCATCTGGTGCACTCAAATACTAACACACTGTGCAGGGATAAAAGAGCCAATGAATGCTTTAGAGCTGCAGTACACTTAAAGGATGTTCAATTTAGCATTAGCGTTTATCATGAGTTTCCACTACAGACACACACATAACTTAACTGCAGACTGAGTAGACATAAGAGCAGCACTCTTACTCTCTCACTCTCTCTCTTTCTCTCTCTCTCTGGCAAATCTCATTTAAAAGTGAATAGAGTTTTCTTTGTGCACTCATGAGAGACAGACAGCCCATGTGGTGGAAAAGGGGAGGAAAGAGAAAAAGGAGGGACGAAGGGAGGGAAAAAAATCAGAGTGAAGAGGGATGGGGGTGTGGGATAGTACTAAAAAAACTGTGTGAGTGGGTGGTTAAGTGTACTGCTGTTTCCTAACAGGGCAAATAGGGCACGAGCAGCTGCTGCCAAGAAATATGACAGAAGTGAAAACCTGCTGCAGCTGAACGAAGGTGTTAGATTTGTTTTCAAACCACTGAAATCATCGATTCGGATGCGGCTGAAGGTGTGGATGTGTTTTTTGCAACAGCGGCTCAGACTGTAGCACCGGCTTTAAGACAAAATCCAGGGTTTCTTTGCTAATAATTACATAACAAATCTGTATATAAATAATAAACTGATATTTACATTTACATTTACATTTGGAGCATTTAGCAGACGCTCTTGTCCAGAGCGACGTACAAGAAGTATTTGGTGGAATAATAATATTTGGTGGAATTGGTGATATTTTCTGTTTTTGTTGGCTGTTTTTTTGGAAAGAGTTTCCTGGTGTACAAAAAGGTTAAAGATAAAGGTGAAATCTCAAGTATTTTACCACAGGGCAGAAGAAGTTGTAGTTTCTCATCCAGAAGCAGCTTTTCTATGGTCTTATTAATGTATTTTTACACAAAAGTGCTATACAAGAACTAACTTAAGCCACTGGGATAGAGATGGACGTTCTGACCATCATTCAGTTCTAATGTTCTCGTTCTCGCTCGTTTCTCCTGATGTATCATAGACGAAGTCTGTGTGGTAAATAAAATGTCATGAGAAACAGGGCAGAAAATGTATTAATATTTGAGAACTATCTTATGGTCAGATATACTAAATGATGACTTAAACGAATGAAATGTTAAAAGTTCATCATGTCTTGCTGTTATAGAAAAATATTGGGATCATATTACAACACTACGGATTACTTTCCACTAACAGCATGTTTTTCAGCAAGTTCTTTATTCATTGTATAGAAGGGGTCTCCAAAATTAGGTTTTATTTGTGCTGGACAGAAATTGTTCCCTTTCTTTAATGGGGTCTGTAACAGAATATTACACTAGTCGGAGTGACTCCCAACATTATTGTGGAGATGTTATTATAAATTTAAATATATTTATTTTGCCTCCTAGTGTTTGATTAGTTTATTATTTTGTTGTACAGTCAAATGAGCTTTAGCCATCAAGTGATTTAGAAAATATTAAAAGATGGAAAATGACAATTGAAACAAACAGACGTTTCTTTGTACTAAATGAAAAATAATCCCACTTAAGTCCACTTTTGGTTATTTGTCCAGCTTTTCCTTTTTCCTGAGCGTTTGGTCATTTTGTTAACTCTTTGTTTGCATTTACACTGCATGTATCAGGAGACCCAAATTATTATTATTTTTTTAACTCACGATCGTGTAAACAGGAAAAAAATTACATGGATTCTAATATTCAGATGGGTTTCAGTCCTCATTATATGTGGAAATAAACTGGATATGAATCGGCTGCGTGTGTTAGAGTCTGCAAACAGACAGATGGAATTTCAAATCAAATCAAATTTTATTGGCGTCTGCATGAAATATATGACAATAGGGGCAGTGGTGGCTTAAATGGTCAAGGAGCTGAGTTGTTGATCTGAAGACCAGGAAGACCAGGATTCAAGCCCAACCAATGCAAGCCAGCCATTGTTGGGTCCCTGAGCATGACCCTTACCCCTTCCTGCTCCAGGGGCGCTGTATCATAGCTGACCCCCGACTCGTATCTCAAAAAGTTGGGACACATTTATATACCCTTAATTATGATGCGGAAAGCAAAATGCTGAATAATTATTACAGCTTTGTCAATTGTGTTCTTTTTTTTATGTTCTTTTCCGGTCAGTCTGTCACTTTGGGTTGTTTTGCCGTGTATAGTGTAAATCCAGATAGCAGACGTGGACCTGTTGTATTAGATTAAAAGATAAAGCGCTGTCTCTGTACTGTACACTATTAGAGAATAAAGCTGCATATGGATCCCAGCCTAAAAACCTCTGTTTCGGGTATTGATTAGAGAGCAGGTTAGAATGTCGGGGCGGCCTGTATGTTATATAGCATGAAAATTCCTGTTATATAGCAATGTTTAAAAACTAGCCAGTTGCTCTGTTGCTCTGCACAGTTTGTAAACCCTTTACCTTTAACCGAGAACCTCTACATGTATTTTACTCTCAGCACAGTGGTGTCAAAAAAGGTCTGTGCAACAGCTCATTAGTTAAGAATTTCGGATATGAGCCTAACCCTTGAATGAGGGGTCCAGTCCATCTGTGTTACAGCACAGTGAAATTTGTCTATTTACAGCTTAGAAAGTTGAGGTTGGAGCACAGGGTCAGGCATAATATGGTGTCCCTGGTGCAAAGAGATTTAAGGATCTGGCTCAAGGGCTAAACAGGGGCATATTGGCAGTACTGGGGCTTGAACCCTGATCCTTTCATCAGAAACCCAAATCTTATCAAAGCTCCGTCATGAATAATGTCATAAATTAAGTCACACCAGAATGTTGATTTTTTTTATATGTTTAACCCCAAAAGGCTGCTGTTTGTAAGTTTGACAACTCAATCGCTCATGTGTGAAGTGCAGCAGGTGGTGAGATCCAGAAACGGTAGCTTGTGTTGCAGTTACAGGACTGAGGAACATCACAACACTGCAAACATTCATTCATTCATTCATTCATATTCTATACCCGTTTATCCTCTTATTCAGGGTCACAGGGATCTGCTGGAGTCTATCCCAGCCGTCTCTCAAAGGGTAAAAGGCAGGAGGGGGACACCCTGGACAGGTCACCAGTCCATCACAGGGCCACTCACTCACACACACGCCTATGGGCAATTTAGAATCACCAATTAATCTAACATACATGTTTTTGGGCTGTGGAAGGAAACCGGAGAATGAGAAAGACAGAGAGAGAGAGGTAGAGAGAGAGAAAGAGAGAGAGAGAAAGAGAGAGAGAAAGAGACAATATGAAAGAGACAGTGTGACATAGACTGTGGGGAGAGAGAGAGAAAGTGAAAGAGAGAGAAAGTAAAAGTTTTCAATCTCTTTTAAGTGTCTGACATGAACCTCACAGTACAGAGTGACAAGAAAATGTGTGTGTGTGTGTGTGTGTGTGTGTGTGTGTGTTCCTACCTCCACCACCTCCGTGCAGGCGTAAGCAATGACTCCCTGTTCGTGAGCATCCAGCACAGCCACCTGCACCAGCGCATTGGGCTTCCTGTCCTTGAACTCTGCTAGCAGCTCTCTACATGCTGACAGACAGAACAAGAGAAAGTCAGAACGGAGAGAGCAAAGGGTGAAGAACAGGGTAATAACTTTCTGAACACAGACAGGAAGAAAGGCAAGAGGACAGAGAACCGGAGGACGTGAGACAGCGAGAGAGAGAGAGACAGATGAGGTGAGAGAGGCTCAGAGCCGATAGGACACGTTTATGCTTCAGAGTGTGGAATCACCTACATCAGCTTTTCCCAGAGAAACAGGAAGACTCATGACCAAAGCTCATGAACCACCACCCCTCTCTCTCTCTCTCTCTCTCTCTCTCTCTCTCTTTTTCTAGCCAAAGCAACCCCTCCTCTCATTTCCTACAGCAGGTCTTCCCCATGATACGCTTCAAGAATACACATAGTTTCCTTCTTTCGTTCTCTTTTTCTTTCCTCTCACAGATTTTATGATTTAATATACTTTAGTTACTGCCTGCTCACCAGGTCTGTTGCCAAAATATATAAAGCTACAGCCAATAGCAAGTGACCTAAGATTTTCCTTGTGTCTCTAGATCCGGCAGAGACTCACCGTCCATCATGAAAAGTCAGGAAATAATAAATGTGCTGTAAATGGGATTTCGGAGAGACGTGATGTGAGGCAGCGAATAGAATCCCATACTGGATTAAGCACTTGTGGCTTTTGCAACTTTTTCCCATCTTTATTTTTTCTTTATAACGTCTCTATTAATGGCAGGTTGTTTAATATATAATAATTAGAAAAAGTGGGAAGTGGTAGTTCAGTGTTAGACTGCTAATCGGAAGATCGGGGTTTGATTCCCAGCATCACCAAGTTACCACTGTTGGGCCTCTGAGCAAGGCCCTTAACCCCCAATTGAAAAAAAGTGATAAATGTAAGTCGCTTTAAATAAGGACACTTGCCAAATGCTGTGAATGTAAATGTAATTACAGGTAAACAAAATTCCAGGCGGGATAATGAAACTTAAGGATCGTGGATTTTCCACCTCTGGATTTCAGCCACCGCAACATTTGTCAGGAAGCAGATCAAGGCCCAGAGCCACCTGTTGACTTTACATGTTGACAATTGCCGATAAGAACAGCTTAAAAAATTGCCAGAAAAAGTTATTAATATTTCCACACAAACTATCAAGCAGTAAGACTTCTGCTACAATCCGGAAAACACATTAAATCCCAAATGACCTGGTATTTCATCCATCTTCCCTCTGGTTGCTGGTACAGTGGAGAAAGTGAACAGTTTCTTGTCTTGGTCCTGTCACATCAACATCCTGGTGCAGGAGGCCCGGCAGCATTTATACCATTTGAGAGGCTTAAGAGACTTTAAACTTCCCCTTTCAGGTGCTCCATCCAGAGCGTCCGGACAGGTAGCATCACTTCCTGGTTCGGAAACAGCACCATGCAGTACAGACGAGCCTTTCAGAGGGTGGTGTGGTCAGCTGAACCTACTATCCACACCGAGCTCCCTGTCCTGCAGGACATCTATAACAAGCGGTACCTGACCAGGGCCAGGAAGATTGTGAAGGACCTCAGCCACCCCAACAATAGACTCTTTTCTCTGGTGTATTCAGAACAGAGCTTCTGCTCCTGAAGGCAAACACAGAGAGAACAAGGAGGAGCTTCTTCCTGCAGGCCAATTCGGAATCAGGAAACACAGAGCATTTAATACGGGGACATTCTCTCAGAGTCTTTCTCTCTGTTTCATATCTCACTGCACAATTATTTACACAACCGACTCTTAACACTGGACTGGTACGGCACTGAGTCCCTTTAAACACTTCCTTTCCAGCACAAACACACTTTAGTGACAATCACACTGGGTCACGTCACGTTTAAATCGTTTGTGTGGCAACATTGGCTGCATTTCCACTGCAGGTCTTGAAGTCCAGTTCCGATTTTGTAACTATTTCCGATTTTTCATTTTTTATACGTCCTTGTTGGTGTCCTGAGTTGACATCATGCGCCATCGTTGTTTATTCAGTCACGCTTGATTCGCATTAACAGATGAAAATCCTATCTGACGGTAATGCATGTATCCGATTCATATCCGATTTATTACCACATACGAATGAGTCCCATCGCAAAATATCAGAATTCCAACAAATTAATAACAAACGGGGGCAAAAACAAGTTTGTGGCAAAACATTTTGCAGTGTTTATATCTTGTTAATTACCGAATGTAAAGTACAAATTGAAAGAGGGAGCAGAAGGGTGGCTTAGTGTTTACCACTTTTGCCTCACAGCAAGAAATGCCCAGGTTTGTATCCCCGGACGGGGTCCTTCTGTGCTTGTGTGTGTTTACTTCGAGTTCTCCGGTTTTCTCCTCAGCCAAAAAACACGCATGTTAGATTGACTAAATCAGAATTAAATACGGAATTGAGACAGAACAGGAATATTTTTGAGGTAATGGGACGGGAAAGGTTAAAAAAAAAACCCTGCTTGTCAAAAACGCTGAACCAGGAAGGAAGGAAGGAAGGAAGGAAAAAAGAAGAAAGACATAAAGGAAGGAAGGAAAAAAGACAGAAAGGAAAGGAGGAAGGAAAGAAGGAAGAAAGGAAGAAGATTTTAGATTTTATGCGCCGATCAGATCACTAGTTTTAGTGTTTTTTTAGATTTCGATCATTTAATCTTCTGTTTTATTTTTCTGTCCCTTAAAAATTTAACGGCCGGTTTGCTTAATATTAATAGAATGAAATGTGTTTAGTAACAGATGAACACCACACCAGCACAGAGTCGTTTACTGGTAGCAGAACCGCCTCATCTCACTTGTAGCATGAAATCTTTAAATCGGCTTGTTGCACTGGGTGTGTGTTCAGTCTCTCACAGCGAAATCAACGCGGCTTTACTACTGATTTATAAAACACTAACGCAGTTTTCACCTCCCGCTAAACGACATGATCAGAAACATATCCAATATTCGTCCTTCTGGTTTTTATTTCTCTCTGTCTGTATCCCTGTGTCTCCCAGACTCCTGCCCATGTCTTTGGTATGTGGTGTGTAAATTTGGTATATTTGGTATGTGGTGTGTATATTTGGTATATGGTGTGTATATTTGGTATTTTATTGGCTATATGGTGTGTGTAAATTTTGGTTTTGGTATGTAGTGTGTATGGTATGGTGTGTATTGGTGTGTATATTTGGTATATGGTGTGTATATTTGGTATGTAGTGTGTATATTTGGTATATGGTGTGTATATTTGGTATGTAGTGTGTATATTTGGTATGTGGTGTGTATATTTGGTATGTAGTGTGTATATTTGGTATATGGTGTGTAAATGTTGGTTTTTTGTGTAATGTAGTGTGTATATTGGTATATGTGTGTATTTGGGTATATTTGGTATATGGTGTGTATATTTGGTATGTAGTGTGTATATTTGGTATATGGTGTGTATATTTGGTATATGGTGTGTATATTTGGTATGTGGTGTGTATATGTGTATATTTGTATTGTGTATTTGGTATGTAGTGTGTATATTTGGTATATGGTGTGTAAATTTGGTATGGTGTGTGTATATTTGTGTATTTGGTATGTATGTGTGTGTATATTTGGTATGTAATAGTGGTGTGTAGTGTTGGGTATATGGTGGTATGTCATGGTGGTATGTATTGTGGTGAATATTTGGTAGTATATGGTGTGTATAATTTGGTATGTAGTGTGTATATTTGGTATATGGTGTGTATATTTGGTATATGGTGTGTATATTTGGTATGTAGTGTGTATATTTGGTATATGGTGTGTCAATTTGGTATTGAGTGTGTGATATTTGGTATATGGTGTGTATTTGGTTTGTATGGTATATTGTCGTATGTGTGGTATATTTGGTATATATTGGTATATTGGTGTGTAAATTTGGTATTTGTTAGTGTATATGTGGTAATTTTGGTATATATGGTGTGTATATATTGTGTATATTGGTATATGGTGTGTATAATTTGGTATGTAGTGTGTATATTTTGGTATATGGTGTGTAAATTTGTGTATTAGTGTTGTATATTTGGTATATGGTGTGTATATTTGGTATATGTATCTATTTTGTGTAATCGAGTTGGTATTTGGTAATATGGTGTGTAAATTTGGTATGTAGTGTGTGTATATTTGTGGTAATATTTGGTATGTAGTGTGTAAATTTGGTATTGTAGTGTGTAATATTTGGTATATGGTATATTTGGTATTGTGTAATTGGTATTTGGTATTGGTTAGGTGTGTATTTGGTTAAGTGTGTGTATATGTTGGTATTTGGTGTGTATATTTTGGTATGTATGGTGTGTATTTGTAATATTTGTATATGGTTGTATTGGGTGTGTAATTTTGGTATATTGGGTATGTGTGTATATTTGGTATAGTGTGGTGGTGTATGTATATTTGGTATGTAGTGTGTGTATATTTGGTATATGTGTGTTATGTGTGTATATTTGGTATTTGTATGGTGTGTATATTTGGTATATGGTGTGTATATTTGTGTGTATATGGTAGTGTGGTAATAGTATATTTTTTGGTATATGGTGTGTAAATTTGGTATTGTAGTGTGTAATATTTGGTATTGGTATATGGTGTGTATATATTTGGTATGTTGGTATAGTGTGTATATTTGGTATATGGTGTGTATATTTGGTATTGTGTGTATTTGGTATGTAGTGTGGTATATTTGTGTATGTATGTGTGTATATTATGGGTGTATATTTGGTATTGGGTATTATGTGTGTGTATTTGGTAATGGTGTGTAAATTTTTGGTATGTGTGTGTATATTTGGTATATGGTAGTGTGTCTATTTTGGTGTAGTGTGTATATTTGGTATGTAGTGTGTATTTGGTAGTGTGTATATTTGGTTTGTGTATATGTGTGTGTATATTTGGTATATGGTGTGTATTTTGGTATGTATAGTGTGTATTGGTATTTGGTATGGTGTGGTATTTGGTATGTAGTGTGTAAATTGGTGGTATGTAGTGTGTATATTTGGTATATGGTGTGTAAATGTTGGTATTTGGTATAGTGTGTATATATTGGTATATTTGGTATGGTGTGTAAATTTGGTATTGAGTGTGTATATTTGGTATATTTGGTATTTGTATTTGGTTATGTAGTGTGTATATGGTATTTTGGTATATGTGTGTGTAATATTTGGTATGTGTGTGTATATTTGGTATGTATGGTATTTGTATGTGTGTATTTGGTATGGTTGGTATATTGGTATGGTGTGTATATTAGTGGTATATTTGGTGTGTGTAAATGGTTGTGTGTATGTAGTGTGTGATGTAATATTTGGTATATGGTGTGTGTAAATTTGGTATGTAGTGTGTATATTTGGTGGTATATGTGTGTATATTTGGTATTGTATGTAGTGTGTATATTTGTATATGGTGTGTAAATTTGTATGTTAGGTGTGTATATTTGGTATATGGTGTGTAAATTTGGTATGTAGTGTGTATATTTTGGTATATGGTGTGTAAAATTGAGTGTGTATATTGGTATATGGTGTGTATATTTGGTATATTGTGTATATTTGGTAAATGGTGTGTATTTGGTAGTGTGTAGTAGTGGTATGTGGTATATGGTGTGTAAATTTGGTATGTAGTGTGTATATTGGTATATTTGGTATCATGGTGGGGTGTATATTGTTGGTATGGTAAATTTGGTATGTAGTGGTATGTGTATATTAGTGGTATTTGGTATGGTGTGTATTGGATTGGTGTGGTGTATATATTTGGTATATTTGGTATGTAAGTGGTGTGTTATATTGGTGTCAATTTGTGTAGTGTGATATTTGGTATATTTGTATGTGTGTAATATGGTGTGTATATGTGTGTATATTTGGTATAGGTGTGTATTGCGTGGTATGTAGTGTGTAATATTTGGTATATGGTGTGGTATATGTGTGTGATATTTGGTATGGTGTGTATATTTGGTATAGTGTGTATATTTGTATATGGTGTGTATGGTAATGGTGTATTTGTAGTGTGTATATTTGGTTTGGTAGTATGGTGTGTATTTGGTATATGGTGTATATTTGTATTTGGTATTGTGTGATATATTTGGTATTTGGTATGGTATTGTGTATATGGTGATATTGGTGTGTGAAATTTGGTATTGTGTGTATATTGTGTATATGTATATTTGGTATGTGTGTTATTGGTTATAGTGTGTTTGGTATGTATGTGTGTGGTATGTGTGGTATATGGTGTGTATATGGTGTGTATATTTGGTATGTAGTGTGTATATATATGGTGGTATTGGTATGAGTGTGTATGGTATTGGTATGTGTAGTGTGTATGTGTGTGGTATGTGTGGTATATTTGGTATATGGTGTGTATATTTGGTATGTAGTGTGTATATTTGGTATATGGTGTGTATATTTGGTATGTAGTGTGTATATTTGGTATATGGTGTGTATATTTGGTATGTAGTGTGTATATTTGGTATATGGTGTGTGTATAATTAGTGGTATTAGATATGGTGTATTTGGTATATGGTGTGTATATTTGGTATGTAGTGTGTATTGTATATTTGGTATATGGTGTGTAAATTTGGTATGTAGTGTGTATATTTGGTATATGGTGTGTATATTTGTATTTGGGTAGTGTGTAGTGTGTATATTGTGTATATTTGGTATATGGTGTGTATATTTGGTATGTAGTGTGTATATTTGGTATATGGTGTGTATATTTGGTATGTAGTGTGTGTATTTGGTATATGGTGTGTATATTTGTATGTATATATTTGGTCTGTGTGTATATGTAGTTTGGTATGGTGTGTATATTTGGTATATTGGTATGGGTGTGTAAATTTGTGTATGTAGTGTGTATATATTTGTATATGGTGTGTAATATTTGGTATGTAGTGTGTATATTTGTATATTTGGTATCATATTTGGTATATGTTGTAAATGGTATGGTAGTGGTATATGGTGTGTATATTTGGTATGTAGTGTGTATATTTGGTATATGGTGTGTATATTTGGTATGTAGTGTGTATATTTGGTATATGGTGTGTAAATTTGTTACGGTACACACTAAATGATTAAATTTAATGCCTTAATTTGCAGTTATTCTTGATCTGGAGTTTTGCCGGTGTTTATATATGTTAAGTGTTACAGAAATGTTCCTTTTTTTGAAGCTGTAATTATAGTGTTGTGTGAATAACAGAACTCCTCATCGCTTCTCAACAAACAGCCACTGAAGAGTTGATGACAGAGATGATGAATAGCAAAAAGGAAAAAAAAATTCCATAGCCGTGGTGTAAATTACTATTATTCTGTTTGGAACACACATGTAGAAGAACCGAAAAAAGGTTCTAGCAAAGAGGTGATTCATGGACCAGGACACACCGCCGATGCTCAATCATACACACTTTATGACGTGTCTTTTCTCTGATCGCTTTATCTTTCTTGATGCAGCTCATCCATCCATCACACACACACATACACCATACCCGAGTAAGACCCTGCATTCTCCATTGACAGTTTTTAAACCAACTGTGCTGTAAAGGGTGAAGGGCCTTGCACAGGGGCCCACAATTTTCTGATCCGACTTTAACCACTAAGCTTCTATCTACTATCAGGGTGACTGCACCCACTTCGACTAGAATATTCCTTTACCACAAACACACACTCACGCACACACACACACACACACACACAGAGGTGTTTCAGGTTCTGTTCTGTGTGACTGGAAGGTTTTTTTCCACCTGCTGCAGGCAAAGCTAAAGAAACACTTTTATTCCCTAATGGTTTTTCCCTCCAAGTTAGAATGTGTCAACGTGTCAAAGACATAAAAAGAAAAGGGTCCACCAGGGTGAACAGGATACGCCTTCACGGCAGACTAATTTCCGACTCTTTGCTCAGACAGTGAACGCTCGTGGCCCTGTGACGGACAGCGGTGCAATACCTATGAGAGATTTACAACAAATTTACCAGTGCTGAACATTTAAGCAGGACTACATTCTCACTTCCAAAACATTTAAACGAGAAACAGGGTGTATCTGTTAGAGTACAAACACATGCATGTCTCTGGAGAACTGATGTAATGTCTTTATTTTGTCAATTATTCTCTAAAGTCAGGGGTGCCCAAACTTGGTCCTGGAGAGTCGGGGTGTCCTGCAGAGTTTAGTTCCAACTGCCTCAAGACACCTAGCTGTAAGTTTCAAGTAAACCCAGCAAGAAGTTGATTAGTTAGTTCAGGTGTGTTCCATTAGGGTTGGAGCTAAACTCTGCAGGACACCAGGACCTCTCCGAATTGATGAATGATTCAATTCAATTCTTCAATTCAGTTTTATGTGTTTGGCGCTTTTTACACTGGTGATTGTCCAAAGCAGCTTTACACAATCACAGAAATGATAAGATGAAAATGAGACAGAAATCAGTGTTTGTCCCTGATGAGCAGCCGGGGGGCGACGGTGGCAAGGAAAAACTCCCTGAGACGGAACAGGAAGAAACCTTGAGAGGAACCAGACTCAACAGAGAGCCCGTCCTCATTTGGGTGAAAAACAGGGAGCAGGAATTATGTAGTTACACTGTGTGTGTGTGTGTGTGTGTGTGTGTGTGTGAGCAACTTAAATCATAAGTCCTTAAAGAACATCTGGAACGTCTTTATGGCAAAGTGGAAACGTCCTCGGTCACCCTGGTGATGTGATCATCAGCTGGAGGCGGGTCACAGGGAAGGGTCTGACAGGTCCGGGGCGGAGATGGGGTCTGGATCACTGGCAGCTCCGTTGCCGTATTTACATAGATTTTTTTAGTAAAATGTTTACTGTTGAGATTATTTTTTGATTTATTGTATTTTTTGTGAAGCACTTAGAAAGAGCGGTGTATGAAATGTGCTATATAAATAAACTTGCCTTGTCCTTGTACCCTGCATGTGATTTTATTCTTCAGAACCGTTTTGTTAGCTCGCCGATGCCAAACAAAAGTTTCACGTTTCTGTTCTTCGTATTATTTGCCTATAGTTTTTTTTTCTCTGATGGCTTTCGCATCGGGAAGCTTTCGGCTGAACAGACGTCCAAGCTTCAGTGAGCACTTGAGAGCCCAGTGTGTTGCATCAGTTCCTCCAAAATGGGACAGGATTTGTAGTCAGGGACTACAGTGACTTCAGTTCTCACATACTCTGCAAACTTATGATCGATAGCCGAAACGCATTATGCATTATGTTCAACGTTCAGGATGCTGAGCCTACGGATTTTTTTAACGCTACAAGCGTTTCCGTTGCCGCGCTCGAGAATTAAATCTTTGTCACCGACCCAAATTGTAACCCGTCTCCTGCCGTAAAAAAAAAGGACACTCCGGATCCCATTTTACAAAATCTAATTTAAGCTTTGCCTGTAAGTTGTCAGCCGAAACGAGCGCCGAAGGCAATGAGTCCTAACTGCCTGGCGGCTGTTTATAATAACACAAAACGGTGATTAATGTAGAGAGTTTTAATGCGAGTGACTGTCACTCTGCTGGGAAAAATATGCTGCAGTGCATAGTAAATCGCATTTTCAATCTGCCACATCTGTCCGCAAACAAACAAAAGCTCATCTATGGAGCGTGTAAACAAAGTGAGCCAGCGTAATATTTACTCCAGATGAAGTAGTAGTCCAAGCGATACTCGACAGGATGAGCAACAAGAAGATGGGAATCAAAAACAGACACTTCCGTTCATCAAGGCAAAGAGCTGTGTAATGAAAAGCGGAACTGCCGACGGCATGAATAAAATTTGACTAGTGTGTGTATTTGTGTTTGTACAAAATCAAGGGAGAAAATGGACAGAAATTCCATATACATAAAAAAACACACATCTCTACATTATATTTACAGCATCTGGCAGACGTTCTTATTCAGAGCGACTTACATTTATCTCTTTTATACACAACTGAGCAATTAGGGGTTAAGGGCCTTCCTCAGGGGCCCAGCAGTGGTAGCTTGGTGGAGTTGGGAACCAAACCCAGAATCTTCGGGTTGGTAGTCCAACACCTTAACCATAAGCCACCACTTCCCAAAAGCATGGTGGTGCTGGGAATCCAACCCCGATCTCTGCAGTAGCAGTCCAATACTTCAACCACTAAGCCACCACTTCCTGTTGAGCATCTGTAGCCACCACACCTGGACGTCTGTAACTGAATGGAAAGTGACTTACGAGTGGAAAGCGCATCATCATGTGTCTGAAGGTAGCTGTCAAAAGCAAAAGTCTCCAAACTGAATCCGCTTCGCCAACATGCCGAGGGTTTACTGCTTCTGAGCCTTAACGCTAAATGAACCTTTTCGCTAGTTTGAGAAATGCTGCTATTATCCACAATTCATTACCTTCAAATTGCACAATGTTTATGGCACATTTGCCAATTTCCAAATGATGCTGTTGGGGGGATAAAAGACACATTCAAAGCCTAAGACTGGAGGGAAATAAAAAAAAAACCCAACATGATGTAGGAGAGAGGGTTATTTCCGAAAATGTCCGGACTCTGTAGTTTTTCAGGAGTTATGATAGGCTTTCTCATGTCACGATTTGTGGTAAGGTAAAATATTCAGTGGAAGTAATAAAGCTTTTAGAGTGCAGGTTCTAAGCCGTCAGAGGCAGAAATGGAGTGAGGAAGCCCTAAAAATGTACTGAAGAAATAAACTGCACAAAGCATAAGCAGACTGAAACGAGGACGGTGTGAGTGACACGGTGTGTTTTCAAACAGAAGAAGCACAACAGCGTATATAAACCCTAAAAAACTGAAGCTCTGAAGAGAAACACGACCTGCAACCTGGAATGCATCACATCACATTGCATTGCACCGCTGGCTGGCTGGCAGTCTGGAGATACATAAAAGCCCATGTTCAGGGTGAAGGAACGGATTTTGGAACACGGTTGCTGGAGTTTTGCATCCCAAAGCCCTGGTTTTGTTTTTCTACTCTAACACAATGAGACTTTGACATTATTATGCAGTGAAAAGACAGTGGGGTGTTCATTCGGAGTAATTTGTCAGTACTCGAGATGTTATGGTCTTTTGCTAATGTGATACGGACTACTAGGGCTGAACGATTAATCGAAATCGAATCGCGATTTGAAACGCTGCAATTAGCCAATCACAAAAGGCTGCGATGTGAATGCGATATAAAAAGCCCCAGAGTAAATGCATGACTGCGCTGCTTGAGTGACAGTCATACCAGCCAATTGAGTGCGCACAGCTTCACACAGCCAGTCAGCATGTTGCTCATGAGTGTAACGCCCATCATTAAAAAAACAACAAGGAACGATATTAGGGCTTCCTCCGAGTCAGAAGAATAAGTATATATCGTATTAAAGTATTGCATGTGTCTGACTGTACATCCCAGCCTTAATAAAGAAATTATAACATATCATTTCATAACAAACAGACAGAATATAAAATCTAATGTGAAACAATCAGAAAATTATTGAGGTGATCAGAAACATGATCTGCCTCGATAGACGCTTGAGGTATGAAGGATTGTAAGAACGCTTGTGCATTGCAGGAGTTCCTTTCCTGACACATGCTGCAGCACATCTGACACCCCCCCCTGCGCACCACCGAGAACACTCGCCGTCAAAGTCATGTGTTTGATTTCTCTCTCTCGTCAGTACTTTTGCATTTGTTTTTTGTTGCAGCTCTGAAACTTTCAGATGTTGGATGCAAATCTGGAGCTGAGACCCGTCATTCTTTCAAACTGGCTCTCATTTCAGAGCAGCTGAGCATCATTTCCATTTCCATTTCCATCATTTGGCAGACACTGTTATCCAGAGCGGCCTACGTTTATCTCTGAGCGGGGGGGGTTCGGGCCTTGCTCAGGAGCCCAGCAGTGGTAACTCGGTGATACCTGAAATCAAACCCTGATTCTTCAATTAGAAAAACACCTTAAACAGAGTGCTACCAGTTCCCATTTCTGCCTAAAGACCCGCACACCTTTGACTCTAGTTGGCTTTTGCCTGAAACGGACGGTATTATCAAAGCAATCAAACTGACAGCCAGTATTACCCAATCAGAAGAAGAATAGCAGGAGACTTCTGGGTTTGTGGGTAGGAGAGTTTGCCTGAATATCTTAAATTAAACATACTCAGAGATTCAAGATAAGCAAGTCAGAGGGGACAGCAGCAAGAAACCAGGTTCTGTCGGGGGGTCAGTTCTCTTCTGACCAGATAGACCAGAAGGTTCTTCCATACTGCAGCAAAGTTTCGGTGGTCTTGTCCGGATGGCCGTCTAGAAGACAAATCTTGTCTTTGAGGGTTATTTTTTAAAGTTATACTTTAAAGGCCAGACAGAAATTTATATAATTTATCTAAACTGTTGCTTGTAGAGTAAAAAAGTTTTTTTCCACGTACTGTGAATTTGAACATTTTCATTGGCATCTTAGTCTTTTGCACCCCGGACAGAGGATGAACTTTAAAACTAAAGAAAAAAGAAAGAATGTTTACATGCCTGTATGTTACGATCAAACTCGCCGAACGCCACCTATGATAATCCCAAGAAAGGCGAGCGCCGCCATTGGTCAATCAGCGGCTCTCTCTGTCGTGAGTGGAGTGGAGGCTAAAACACCATGTTCATGTGTCTGACATGATAAGTGTTTTTCATAGTCACATGGAGACAGGCTTTCAGACGGATGCACTTTCATGCCAGGTAAAATACGATGTTTTGCTGATTCCAAAAGAAAATCTGTATTTGTCAATTATACATTACAGCACAGAATTCTGCATATCTCATCTGGGGAAGTTGCAGTCAAAGCACAGAGCCAGACATGATAGAGTGGCCAAGGAGCAGAAATTAATGTCTTTGCTCAAGATCCCAAAATAGGCGGCTCGGTGGTGCCAACCAGTTTAAGCCACCACTTATTTCCTCAACAATGGAGTAAACTAAAAAATAGTGTCATTTATATCTTACGTCCTTATCCAGAGCGACCAACATTAATCTCCTTTATACATATAAGCAATTAGGGGCTTTGCTCAGGGGCCCAGCGGTGGCAACTTGGTGGTGCTGGGAATCGGACCGTGAATTCCCAGATGGCAGTCCAACACCTTAACCACTGCGCTCTCACTTCTGTCAGATTTACATCCTGAAGATATTAAATGAATCAAATCAAATTCAGGAAGTCATAAAAACCCTGATGGATCTGAACATCACAGCACAGCAAGATGATTCCACGTAGAAGGTCTGGGGAAATCTGTTCTTTTCCACATTACAGTTAGTTTAATTAGATTCTGCTATCGCAAATCCGACAAAAGGGTGTTGAGACCTTCCCACCTTCCCACCACTCACACACACACACACACACACACACACACACGTATAGTAATGCCTTTGCATCAAGCCAAAATGGCAGATCTTCACCTGTTTAAACACAGACTAGAAGAATTAGCAGTTGATGTGGTTTCTCATCACAGACTAAAGCTTTATGTAACTAACATGACACTTACAAAAGATCCACCATAATCGAGCATTATAAAATATCATAAAGCAGCTCTAACAGGTTCTTCACCGCAAGAACTCTGGATTTTAGATCACATGACATATAATTTGCGCAGTATCAAAGCCCGGAAAAAAGAACTTTTCCTTAACAAATTTATTAAATGCACGACCTGCCATTTCACCACCTGCAAAACTGCTGTGCCAATACAGTTAAACACAATTACGCCAAACGTAACGCACAATTACCATAACAATCACCCACTCGGAACAATAACGTCTGTCAATTCATAGAGACGCAATTACGCTTCAGTGTTTGTTCTTTATTACCGGAATATAACAGACAGTTTATCGAAGACATGATTCAGTTTTTGGTTCTGTACAGCGAAGCTCAACCGCCTCCAAATGAATTTAAATCCCATTAAAAGGAAAGAGAAGAAGCCGCGCGGTTGCTAAGGGAGACAAATAAAGCTCCTTGGCTTATGGTTATTCATAGCAAAAATCATATTAGCACTTCAATTCATTTGACAACATTATTTGCATCTGCTTTTGCAACACCTGCGTCTTCACACAGTGCTTAGGAAGCTGAGAATTACAGGCTTGCACCTTATTTTTCTGGAGCAGTTCGAAGACATTTGTGAGACCCTTCCTGTCCCAAGTGACGGGGAACAGGTTTCGGTGCCCCATGTCCAAGTTTCTGAAGCAGATGGTGTTTTGCATTAGCGCTGCCGCTAATGATTAGGGTTTTTAATATACGACTATTCAGTATTAGAACAATTTTGGACAAACAAGACGGCGGCTACCCGAATGGTCATGGGTAATTACTGTTGTTTTAGGATGCACTCCAGCATCAGACTAATGGACACATCTGCATTTAAGCATATCTATCAGCTATAATAAGCACTATTTCCTGCAGGAGTCACAAAAACAAAGCTGGAGGTGAAACCATGAGAAAATATTCAAGACAGAAACAGACATATTGCACGGATATGCACTTTATTTATAAACTATAGTCATGATATAGTCATATTCAGTCATTGTACTGTTCATATGAGGTTTTTATATTTTATCTGTGTTTTTATATATGAATGATTTCATTTCATTTTACTATTCAAA
This sequence comes from Bagarius yarrelli, assembly GCA_005784505.1. NCBI lineage: Eukaryota > Metazoa > Chordata > Actinopteri > Siluriformes > Sisoridae > Bagarius > Bagarius yarrelli. The sequence continues at coordinate 576,753 of VCAZ01000006.1, read as the reverse complement.
TTTTTCTTGTTTGATTTTCAGAACACAGAGAGCCACAAAACATCATTTTACAGCACACGGTACTGGGTATGATAATGCACGTGACTAATTATATTTATATTTGCACATCGAAGCAAATAATCTTACTGCTGCTCCTGATATAGAAATGAAATTAGAATAAAATGTGTTTGAAATAAATCAAAGATTTGGTCGGGTCAGGTCACCTTTATTTCTATAGCGATTTAATCGAGATTGTTTAAGAGCAGCTTTACAGAATCACATCAGAAAAGACATCATTAAACACTCAATTTAATTAATATCTGTAAATTTAGAGTCCCAAGCAAGTCAGAGGCGACAGCAGCAAGAAACCAAAACTCCATCAGTGACAGAATGGAGAAAAAAACCTTGGGAGAAACCAGGTCCAGTTTTTATCTAAACTGTTGCTTGTAGAGTAAAAAAATGGTGTTTTCCACATACTGTGAATTTGAACATTTTCATTGGCATCTTAGTCTTTTGCACCTCGGACAGCGGATGAACTCTAAAACTATCAGAACACCAAAACAGAAAGTTGGCAATTAAAGCTACTAAAATAATCTAAAAAAACCCCTTCAATGCAAACGCTGGATCTTGGACTGCAAATTGAAAGTTTGGTGTTCGATTCCCAGCACCACCAAGTTCCCACTGCTGGACCTCTAAGCAAGGTCCTTAACCCCCAATTGATCAGTTGTGAGATAAATGTAAGTTGTTCTGGATAAGAACGTCTGCCAAAAGATGTAAATGTAAATTCTTATTCAGTATTAAATTAAATTCCGCCTTAAGCAATTAAAATCATCTCAAAGCTACAGCAGAAAATATTTGGTAGAATAAGTGGTTGGTGATTCTAAGTAAGTGGTAGTAAAATAAGTGGTAGCTTAGTGGTTCTAGTATTTGGTTACTAATTAAAGTTTATGGGTTCAATTCCCAGCATTACCAATCTGCCACTCTTGGGCCCTAGAGCCTTAAACTGCCAGTCACTCTGGATTAGGGCCAAATGCCAGAAAAGTAAATGAAATGCTTTATTATTAGCAGATCAGTTGGATCGATCGATGGTCTGCTCGGTTTTTACAACACTTACATTTCTTGTACTTGGCAGGCGCCCATGTCCAGAGCGATTTTTGTTAACCATTTGAGCAGCTGAGGGTTTAGGGCGCTGCTCAGGGTCCCACTAGTGGCAGATTGGTGGGTTTGGAAATTAAACCCATTATCTTGTTTTCACCCAAATGAGAATGGGTTCTCTGTTGAGTCTGGTTCCTCTCAAGGTTTCTTCCTATTCCGTCCAGGGAGTTTTTCCTTGCCACATCTTCTCATCAGCACTTTCAACACCTTAACCACTGAGCTACCATTTTTAATTCCACCAATATGTTTGGCATGCATGTTTCCAGGACTTACAGAGCAATTAAATTTAGCTCAGGTACTAAATCAGGCAGCAGAATTACAGTACCTACTTTAAATATTTACAATAACCTGTCTCTCATTCGGTAGGCGCCCTTATCCAGGATTACCTACACTCATCTCCTTTTTGATAGTCAATGGCCATGCTCAAGGGCCCAGTAATGGCAGCTTGGTGGTGCTGGGATGTAAACCCATGATCATCCATTCAGCATTCCAACACCTTAACCACTAAGCTACCACTTTCTCAGAAAACATCATCAAGCCAGCAATTAACAAGCGTTCTAAAACAGAATTAAGCCCAAGCATGGCAGAATGGCAGCAGAGTGAAGTCACATGACCGTTTCCTGAAGGCTGACTACACTTAAAATGCCAGAGGTTTTACAAAACAGTCTTAGCTGTGCAGTTTAGAAGTGTGCTGCATTTAATGCTGAAACTACAGCACTTTAGAACTGTCATTAAACTGCTCAAATAGTCAAGCACTAAAACAAATCACGGCATCTAAAGCTGCCCAAACGTAGTCAGCTGCCTCCGTGTGCCAAACACTTGTGCTAATAGCGCTGCTGGTAACAGCGGAATGCCAAAGGGTGGAATGAGTTTTCTGATTTCTCATATCACTGCAGGGAAGCCAATCAGCCAGTCATGTGTCATTCCACTCCAACACAAATGATGTCACTACAGAACACAAGCCAGTTTTAACAACTAGTGTGTAAGTGTAGGCTTGATATTGGAAAGAAAAGGAAAGGTTGAACAAAAGTGCAAAAGGTCAGTGATCGCATTAAGACCGCAGAGGTTCGTGGTGTGAGGATGTACTGTAGGTTTGAAACAAACAGGCCTAAGGGAGCTGCTGGGCATCATGAGCTACAGAATGCTTATTTAGGATAGAAAAAGAAAAAAGAAAACAACATGGCAGAATAAAATCAATTAAATTAGCAGCTTAGGATTTCATACACAGCAACTGTTTTGAAGGGTGTTCGATTTTTCAAGGTTTTCCAGGCAAACGCCATATAAGCAACAAAAATGGTGGTGTGGAAAAAAAATATCTGAATTTCACACCCTGACTGCATTTACCACAGTAAAACTCATGAAACATGGTGTCACAATTCATCGAAAGGGCCCTCGCAGCCGGGCTCACCGCCACCCGCTGGCTTTATGAAAACTGCCAACGGTGAGACAATATGCACTCAAAGTGGTAAATATAGGAGAGAAATCTGTCAAAATCATTTATTTGTGCAAAAATTTCTGATGCCACCTGGTGGCGCTTTGACTTTAACTTCATATAAGTGTTAGATGTCTTTAGGCCAGTATTTTTATCAAACGTGAAGTTAGGTGCAGATTGACCATGGTATGTTTGAGTTAGCGCAAAGCATGATGCATTCTGTCGCCAACAGGTGGTGCTATGCTTTATTGAAATATATGCATCCAAATGTGTAAAGGTAAGGACTCTTATCAAACAAGTTTGGGGCAGATTTGACATATTATGAGTTACAACAACTTCTATTCCCACGGTGAAATTTGTCACGCCACCACAGACAAAAACTCAAGATCTTCCCAATTTACCATCGTAAAGGCTTGTTGATGTCATTAAATCTCTAGGAGATGTTTGTTGCAGAGCAAAATTAGTCACTTCCTGTTGCCAGCAGGTGGCGCCATGATTATAACTGAGTATGAGCATGTGGATCTCTTCAGGTCCAAAGTCTTATCAAAGTTTGTGGTAGATCAGACATTGCCCCAAGTGTCTGTAATACAACAGAACAAAGATCAAGTAAGCAAGTAAAAGCAGAAGAACAGGAATCATAGATACTGTCTAAAGCAGTGGTCCCGGGATATGTCCCCTTTATATGGACATGAAGTTAGTGTGTGTGTGACAGAGGAGTAGAGAGGATGTAGAGAATAGGGTTAGGTGGAGACAGAGGATGTAGAATAGGGTTAGGTGGAGACAGGAGTAGATAGAGATATAGGGTTATGTGGAGACAGAGGATGTAGAGAATAGGGTTAGGTGGAGACAGAGGATGTAGAGAATAGGGTTAGGTGGAGACAGAGGATGTAGAGACAGAGGATGTAGAGGAGTATAGGGTAGAGTAGGTGGAGACAGAGGATGTAGAGAATAGGGTTAGGTGGAGACAGAGGATGTAGATGAATAGATAGGGTTAGGTGGAGACAGAGGATGTAGAGATATAGGTTAGGTGGAGACCGAGGATGTAGAGATAGGTTAGTGGAGACAGAGATTAGAAATAGTAGTGGAGACAGAGGATGTAGAGAATAGGGTTAGGTGGACAGAGGATGTAGAGAATAGGGTTAGGTGGAGACAGAGGATGTAGAGAATAGGGTTAGGTGGAGACAGAGGATGTAGAGAATAGGGTTAGGTGGAGACAGAGGATGTAGAGAATAGGGTTAGGTGGAGACAGAGGATGTAGAGAATAGGGTTAGGTGGAGACAGAGGGTGACCAGAGAGGATAGGGTTGGAGTGGAGACAGAGGAGGGTGTAGGAGAATAGGGAATAGGGTTAGGTGGAGACAGAGGATGTAGAGAACAGGGACAGGTGGAGACAGAGGATGTAGAGAATAGGGACAGGTGGAGACAGAGGATTTGCTGTGGCGACCCATAAAAGGGAACAGCCGAAAGGAGAAGAAGAAGAATTATTTGTTAGATTAACCGCCAAGAGAAATTTCCATTTAATATAAGGTTCCATGTTGATGAGCAGGTTCTACAAAATCACCATAGACTCCAGGAACTTCTGTCATTATTCATCTTTGTATCTCGTAAAGAGATATAAACAATCAACTTATAATAGTCAACTAATCTAGCACCAGAAGGCAAAATAAAAACATTTAAAAATAGTAACAAAAAAATTTCCATAATAATACCAGGAGTCACTCCGGTCCATGACCGGAGCCGCCACCATTAAAGGAGCAGTGGTGGGTCAGGGGCAGTGGTGGCTCAAGTGGGTAAGACGCTAAGTTGTTGATTGGAAGACCTGGGTTCAAGCCTCACCGCCGCCAGTTAGCAGCTGTTTGGTCCTTGCGCATGACCCTTAACCCTGACCGCACCTGGATCATAGCTGACCCTGCACTTTGACCCCAACTTTCTAAGATGGGATATGCAAGGAAACAAATTTCACTGTTCTGTAAAGTTTATGTAACAAATAAAGACATTTACAAGAAAGGAAACATCCTGGGTCCCTCACAGGAAACAGGGACCGCTTAGGGACCGAAAGATGTATAGATGACCGGAAAAAAATGGAGACATGAACAGATGGGAAGAGCTTACTACCACTTATGAACCACCGAGGATATCAATAAAGCGCTTAGCCTTTGAACTAAATTGCTGGGCAGTAAATGAAAACGCACTGCTGTTTCCTAAAGTGTGTCTCTCATTTCTTTTTAATAATTCTTCTTATCAGTGTTTATATTCTTTAGAGGTTCAGTGCTGCTTTGGTGGGCTGTTTGGCTTAAGTAGTGAAATACCACATGACTGATTTAAAAAAAAAAGGAAGAAAAAAAAAAAAAAAAAAAAAGGAATTGAAAAATAAAGCTGGTCTTTCCAACACACACAAACACACACATTTGTGAGTATGCACACTAAAATGCGACATTTTGTTACCTAAACATTTTTTTAAGTGCAAAACTAAGCAGACCATCTTTAATCACCTTAAACCTAGTTAAGAATTTTTCTATTTTAATAATAATAATTAATTAGCAATTTAACCCTCTGTAACCCCAACCAGGATAACACAGTTTCCTATAAGGAATTAAAAAAAACTGCACTACAAACTTTGTTCAATTTTGTCCAGTGCTTCATTTAATTAGTTAATTTTGTTGAAAATATATTAAATATTTATTTCAACATTTTTTGTAGTGTTTAAACAATTAAAAATCTCTTATTTAATTAGACTTAATGTAAAGCATCATTAACTCCAATTAATGACGTTTATCAGATTATCTGTCACAACATTCAATGTTGAATATATCAAATGCTCAAATTATCAGAATGAAACCCCCAACCTGGGTGATGGTCATTTTGGTATTTATATTTTTACTGGTTTCTGCAACCACACATCTTACTGTCAGTTCAAAACATGTACAAAATAAAAATATACACTAATAGTCTTGCTAAGTAAAAACAGTACTCGTATGTCCAATCAGTTTTTCTTATTGAAATGAATTAAAATGCCATTAATTCGTTCCGGGTCCCAAAAAAACCAACAAAATTTTATTTGTTACATGTTTTTAAATAATAAACTTATAAATAATGAATATTGTATAAAAACACTACAATAGGATGTACTGGAATAAACCGGTTTTATTAAGTATAAATGTACAGCGTTTACCTTGGAGATCAGACGACTCCACTTGCTAACGCGCATGTCTGACTAGCTATCGAGTGACACACGGGATGCTGGACGGATGTTACTCAGTAATGTAGTCCAGAATCACTTTTATCAGTACATTAGCAGGGGTCACATTCATTAGTAAGACATGTGTAAAACTTCATCCAAAATATTTACTATCCATAATGTGACAGAAAAACCGGCGCTCTTCAAAATAATAAAAAGACCCATTCTTTATTTCAGTTCATTTCCAATAACCTAAAAAAGGGAACAAAATGTCCTCAGGGTTCTCACATTAAACCCCACGAGCACACGGCGATTATTCATGCTACGAATTGGCAATAAAATTAAACAAACCTATTCAGAAAGTCATTACATAAATATGGGCTTTCTGTACAAATATGAAAAGCAGTCATAAGAACTTCTTTTTTTGTGGAATAATTAAAGAAGTGCTGATACTGTGGGAAAATTTTACTCCACCAACATCCAATCACAAATCAGACACCGCGTGACATTGGTGGCTTTAACAATTTCCCTGACCTGAGTCACATCCGTCCATCTCCTTCAGCTGATTCAGTTATATTAAAGCACAGAAGAAACCTGAGCAGCCAATCAGCTTATCATTAAACCTCTGGTTAGTTTAACCAGGTGCTCGAGACGGGAAAGACTGGAGTCCAACAGCAGAACTGGAAGCTTGAGTATTAAAGAGCAGTGAATTTTACCAGAGATTCAACAAACCCTCACATCTAATAGCCCTAGGGTGGACATGAGATTTAATCCGAGAAAAGTTTCAACGTGAATTTCAACGTAAATTTTTGTTAAGGTTGAAATTTTTGGATTGTAATACGAATTTTATCATAATACAAATAATATAATTACAGATAACGCAATAATACACAAACACAAAATACGAAAACCCGCTTCAGTTACTCTCGTTTGTTTTCCAGACATACGAGCAAATTTAGCCGCCGTTCGATTTAGTTTATTTTGTTTGTATGTCAAAAATGCTTTTTATTCTGATGCAAAGTTCTCGCTAAATGTACATTTTTAAGGCGAAAGTTCTTAAGAAAAGGGCAACAGTGCGCTGAGGTTTCATTACACTTCCATTATTTTAATGATTTCATGATTTTAAAGATTAAAAGGTTATTAGCTTGTGGATTTGTATCAGCAGGGTACATTTTAAAATCGTCTCGCTTTTAATTATTTATAAACAATAAAAAAAAAAGAGTTTAACTATTTATTTAATATTTCAGTTTGAGAAATGCAAAAAAAACCCAAATTAATTATTCAACAAAACACTCGAAACACAGATTATTATTGGTATTTACATTTACAGTATTCGGCAGACGTTCTTATCCAGAGCGACTTACATTTATCTCTTTATACAATTGCACAGTTGGTGGTTGAGGGCCTTGCTCAGGGGCCCAACAGTGGCAACTTGGTGGTAGTGTGAACCCAACACCATTCTTCCAATTAGCAGTGTAACACCTGCTAACCACTGACGTACCCCTGTAGTGCAATGGTTAAGGTGGGACTTTTAGACAAAGCGTTTTTTGTGGGGACAGAGATAACTTGTCTTTGTCCCCCACAAACAAACCCTTTGTTCAATTGTCCCCCTATTGTTTTTTGCCCCTTTTTAAAAAACTGCAGACATCAATTTATCCATCCATCCATCCATCCATCCATCCATCCATCCATCCATCCTAATCAATCAATGGCATAATCAATGTGGTTAGATGGTCCTCACAGAAACATCAAGACAAATGTGTGTGTGTGTGGGTGTGTGTGTGTGTGTGTGTGTGTGTGAAATTTGATACACCCTGTAGTAAAATGTGTTTGTGCCGTATTGACTGTGGTTTGTATGCGAGAGAAGGATAAGTTTGGAGGAGAAATCATTCTTCATAGTTACTTAGCAACAAGTGTAACTAACAAAGACCCTCACCTGCTAATTGTTCTGAAAACACCAACATGCCTCCAACTTCCAGCTTTGGCCATATGGCAGTCACAAAATCCATCTCTAAAATAAAATCATCTACTGCCATTTTACCCTGCCTTGACCTGCTGCTCTATGCATACATTAGCAAATGCATAAATGAGTCTATTTGAGGGGTCGTGTTCCTGATCTTGCAGTGAGACACATGGTCTCATTGCTGAGGCCACAGATCAGGAATCCAAAAAAAAACACAGTAGCCATTTTCCATACCAAGTGCTAGAAATGGAGGATCGCCAGCGCTGGCAGGCAAAAATGAACTCGTTTAGCACATCAGAAGGTTGATATAAAAACACAGTTGTGTTTATTTACAGCTTCACAATGACTATGAACCACTTAACATCACCAGAGGGACAAGATGTTACACACTCGTCTTTTACTCCTGGGGCAAATCTTACCGTTTGTGTGATGTCACTTTCTGTGTTAGACTATGATGTCACGGATTATAGATCTGACTGCCCTCTTTACCCCGGAGCACATTGCACTAAAACCGCTCCCTAAACATTCATCCTAATATTCCCCCACTGGCTATTTTCTATAGTGTTTTTTCTCCCAAGGGCTTTAGAACAGTATAACAGTTTTATGATTCCTTATCGTTTTACTTAAAAAAAAAAAAAAGAAAAGAAAACAGAGTGTTTAACATTTTTCTTATGGGCATTTTGTATTTAAATGTAAAAATATGTTTCTCTAACTGAAACCTTTAATAATTCATTCATCTATCTTCAATGCCTGCTTATTCCCTAATTCGGGGTCACAGGGATCGGCTGGAGTCTATCCCAACCGTCTCTGAAAGGGAGAAAGGCGAAGGGGGACACCCTGGACAGGTACCCTTTGAATCAATTAATCGATTGATTAATTAATGACTCTTTTCCCTGTCTTGGAATCTTGGTGTTGCTGGAAATTAAAGCTATAATCTTTTGATCAGCAGTCCAACACCTAACCTCTGAGCTACCACAACTACCTTTTTGGAAAGACAAAAAAAAATCTACGTTTGTTGTTCCACAAGGATGGAAGGATGTTTTGGGCCCACTGTTGTTTTTTTTAGTTAATTATTAAAGAGGACATCATTTTTAACCCTATAAAATTTCATGGCAAGGATTTATTTAGAATAAATGTAGAAACTATTCCACTTACTGGCATTGTTTTTGAGAGGTGAAAGTACAGAGTTAAACCCTGAACCTCTTTCTAATGACTTGCCTGTTTAAGTAAAATGTTAAATGTAGAAAAATAGAATTAACAACACATAAGCATGAATTTCACAGGACAAAAATCCAACAGCAAAATTTTAGCAGAAAATACAAAACATGCAAATGAGAAGACAGACCACCTGACCTCAGATTATGACGACAGTATAGCAGGTTATGAACAGTACATAGAAAAAAAGCAAAGGTAAAAACTAATTAGATTAGATTACATTAGGTTAGATTAGTGCCCGCTACATGTACAGAGCCAATGAAACGCAGTTCGCAAATAAGGGTCTGAGGTTAATAATTACAGAGGTGAGGGTAAATAATGTACAGAAGGTGCAGTAGTGTATGTATATATGGTATCTATAAATAAAGGTATATAAAGTATGATACAGTTATAGATGTGCACCTAATGATATAATGAATATATACATGCAACTGTTGGTATGATACAGTAAATACAGAGTAAATATGGAGGAAAGTACAGAAATGTGTAACGATAGATAGATAGATAGATAGATAGATAGATAGATAGATAGATAGATAGATAGATAGATAGATAGATAGATAGATAGATAGATAGATAGATAGATAGATAGATAGATAGATAGATAGATAGATAGATAGATAGATAGATAGATAGATAGATAGATAGATAGATCTTAAGTGGCCTATATATATAATACATAGCAGTGCAATTATAAATAAGGCTCTGAGGTTGATAATTACAGAGGAGAGAGTAAATAATGTAGAGGGTGCAGTATTGTGTGTATAGGGTATCTATAAATAAGGTAAATAAGGGTAAATACACTATTAATAAGCATGATAGCAAAAATACATCTTTATCCATAATTATTACAGCTCAATAACATTTTTTCTTTGTTAAAAGCCTCTTAATCTAATCTAATCTAATCTAATCTAATCTAATATATATAATATAATATAATATAATATAATATAATATAATATACGAATTCCGCTTTAATAATTAGAAAGTGAAAAACTAGCATTCTGTTCTAATGTTCACACACTTTAAACACACCAATAGAAAACTAGAGTGTAAATTGCATCTAACTACTATTAAAATTTATAACCAACCACAACTAATTTAAAGCCAAACAACTTCACAGCTAATCTCAAAGAAAATAATATGGCTCAGCTTATACTGTAGAATATTACACTCTTTTTCGAGAGACCACCTTAATTTTGCCAATTTAATCTAAAATAATCAACAAGGTGTTGGACTACCAACTTGGCCCCGGTTTGATTCCCAGCACCAGCAAGCCACCACTGCATGGGCCCTGATCAAGGCCCTTAACCCCCAATTGTTTAGTTGTATAACAGGGAATAATGTAAGACCGTAATGTAAATTGAACCTACAATTTTTTAATCAGCAGCCCAACACATAACTCCTTGCTACCTTTTTTGAAAGACTAAAAGAAAATCTATGTTCGTTGTTACACAAGGATCTGTTTTGGGCCCACTGTTTCTTTTTTTGTCGATTTTAGTTCATTTGTAAAGAGGACGTCATTTTCAACCCTATTAAATTTTATCCCAAGGATTTATTTTGAATTGCAGAATTGGAGAACGTGCAAAGAAGTCTTGATTCTATCAATCTTTTGTTTTTGCTTGATAAAAAATGGGTTCAGGATTGCCAATTAAAATAAATAAAAAAATTCAACTCATTAATAAATTAATGGTTTAGATAATGAGACAAATATCCAAAACACATTTTATATTATAACCCAAATAATGAAGTAATTGCCAATAGATGCAAAAAACACCAATGAAAGATCCAAAAGAAACAGCCATGTGACCAGTCAGAGAGGAAGTGACAGTCATAAGGAACGACTGTTTTATTATTCTTGGCCTGGAGGATTTTATAGCAGTGACCTGATAGGATTGATTGATGTGGCTGATGTAAGATCTAAATTTGGCCTTGTTTGATTAAAGTGGGCTTTTTTTCTGGCACAATGCTACGCTGTGCTACAGCTGGAGCTCCTAGCTTCAGGCTTCTCAG
>VCAZ01000006.1:453319-563319 GCA_005784505.1 Bagarius yarrelli | reverse complement strand
ATTTGCCTTTATTCTTCTTTAAATGCTCCTCCAGTCCCGTCTTTATTAGTGGCACATAAATAAGATTTTTAGTTATTCTGGTTTCACTCGCAGTCTCTGCCGCCTGACAAGCACTAAGTGTTAGGAAGGGGTAGAAAAAACCACATGTCGTTTAAGCTCTGCACTGCAATTACAGAGGCCCCTGATTCATTATCGATGGGCTTTTTCTCTGTGTGGGTTTCTATAGATCTCTGTACACACTGCCTGTGGCCCTGAACATCTCAATCGATCAATAAGCAGCAATTAAAATTACCAGCGATGGTTGTTAAAAAGAGTTCTGCTTTATGTGAAAAGGTCCACCTGGAAATAAAAAGAATCTCCAGAAGACACTGTGATTCTGGTTGATTGCGTTCGATACATGTTTATAGAGTAGAGTGATATTTTGATTGAGGAACTAATTAAATAATGCTGCGTCCAAAATTGCACAATGCTTAAGTAGGTACTACACCCTGATCTCCGGAAAAGTTGGGAGGTTTTTTATATTGAATAAAATAAAATGTAGAAGACTTTGAAATCATATTAGCTAATATTTCATTCCCAACAGAACACAGATAACATAAATGTTCAAACTGGGAAATTTTACACTTTTATCCAATAAATGGCTTAATTTATAATTCGATGCCTGCTACAAGGTCTCCGAAAATTGTCACAAGGGCAACAAAGGGCTAATAGCGATGAAATTTCAGGAAAATCAGCTGGGAGAACATTTAGCAATGAAGAACAAAGTCTCTCAGAAGTACAGCTGAGCAGAAGCTCCCCAATCTGTGAAAAAGAGTGTAAAAAGATTGTGGAATACTTTAAAAACAACATTCCTCAACGTCAAAATGCTAAATCTTTGAAAAATCACGTTATCTACAGTGCATAACATCATTAAAAGATTGGGAGAACCGGGACACATTGTGTAAGGGACCTATGCTGGATGTTGGTGGTCTTCGGATTCTCAGACGTCACTGCATCACTTATTTGTATGATTCTGTGATTGACATTAATAAATAGGCCCAGGAAAACTTTCAGAAACCACCGTCAGTAAACACAATCCATGGGGACATCTGAAGATACCAACTAAATGTAGTAAGGAAGCCATATGTGGACATAATCCAGAAACTGTCATGTCCTGTCAATCAAAACTCATTTAAAATGGATAGATTCAATGTGCAAAAGTGTTCTATGGTCAGACAAATCCAAATTTAACATTCTTATCAGAAATCCTGGATGTCGTGTCCTCTGTGCTAAAGCAGAGGAAGACCTTCCAGCATGTTATCAGCGTTATCAACAAACTAGCAGAAAACTTTGAACGGATGGACACAATCACATAACAGATCAATAACCAGACAGGAGACCTGGATATTAGCCATTTTTGTACTTTCCTCTTTGTTCCCACACAAACCATCACCTCCTCAGCAGAATAGTAATGATGAAAGGTCTATTTCCCCCTTTTATCCTATGCAGCACCGTCTTTTTAATGAGAAACTTTGAATACTAAACCATCTTGGAGCACACCAAGCCTCGATTTAACTCCAGAACACCAACTAAACAAAGATATAAACAAGCAAACAAAACACCGGCATGCGAACACGTTTAATATCGATGTGTCCTTGTGAGTATAAAACTCTCTAAAAATATCCAAGAAAAATATTAAACATTTATACGCTAAAAAGTAGATGCCAAGTGTTCGGATGCAGAAAGCTTTTTGGCTTCGAATGAATGATTGGTGTGAAATTAAGGTCTTTATGGAAAAACGCTGCTGGATTTCTAGTTACGGCCTCGTTTTCTGTGACCTTGTAGAATAAGTTATGTCGGGTTTGTAGATGAGATTTTCCACAGAGGCCTTGTGCAAATTAGAATAACTCAAATTGTCTAACAACAAATACACAGTATTATAAAAGATGCAGCCTGACAAAATTTTACCTATTTTTTTTACTTTTTCTGCCATCTTCTTCTTCTCCTTTCGGCTGTTTCCTTTTAGGGGTTGCCACAGCGAATCATCTGTCTCCACCTAACCCTATTCTCTAATCTGTGCTTTCCTGACTAACATCTAACATGAGCCGTCCCACTGATGAACTCGTACCTAATCCTGTCCAACCTCGTCACTCCCAAAGAAGACCTCAACATCTTCAGCTCTGCTACTTCCAGCTCTGACACCTGTCTCTTCCTCAGCGGCACTGTCTCTAAACCATACATCATAGCTGGCCTCACTACTGTCTCTAAACTATACATCATAGCTGTCTCACCACTGTCTCTAAACCATACATCTTAGCTGGTCTCCCCACTGTCTCTAAACCATACATCATAGCTGGTCTCCTCCCCCACTGTCCCCACTCTCTAAACCATACATCATAGCTCCCCCTGTCCTCACCACTCATCTCTCACACACTGTCTCTAACATCATACATCATAGCTGTCTCTCACCACTGTCACCACTGTCTCTAAACCATACATCATAGCTGTCTCACCACTGTCTCTAAACCATACATCATAGCTGCTCTCACCATTGTCTCGTACACCTTCCCCTTGATTCTAGCTGATATTCTCCTGTCACACATCACTCCTGACACGTTTCTCCACCTATTCCAACCTGCCTGTATTGCTTCTTTACCTCTTTTACACACTCTCCATTGCTCTGGACTGTCGACCCCAAGTACTTAAACCCCTGTACCTTCTTTACCTTCTCACCCTGTAATCTCACTGTTCCACTTCCCTACTTTCATTCAAACACATGTACTCTGTCTTGCTTCTGCCATATTTGGGCAAATTAGAGAACTGATCAGTTTTACTTACCAAGGCAGAATTCCAGGTGCTGGATTCTTGGGACACTAAGGAATAAACCAGGATGAGACGGACAGGCTGAAGAGAAACAGAGAGAGAGAGAAATTTCTTAAACACATGAATGTTCTAAAAAATGCATGGAAAATACCACCACTTTTACATTTCATTGTTAACTATTATAAATTAACACAGTGATAAAAATGAAGTTTAAAAAAGTGTAATTTGCTAATCTTGGGAGAGTAGGAAAGTGCTGGCGCAACAGTGTTGTCTGTTTAAAGTGCCAGACATAAGGCCTCCGAACCCAGGATGATTGATGGTGACAGCCATTTCAGATTATGCAAACTGACTGCGATTCATTTCTCCAATGGCGGCACGTGTCAGAGCAACGGAACCTGCACATTCATCGCCATGAGTGGCTTCCGTGACAGACACCTGAGCAAGGCCAGTGTTGCTCACACCATCTGCTACCAGTCATGCCCCACCAAGACCCAAAGCCCAGGGGCTAATTATAGACGGTGAGAAAGAGACAGCGAAAAAAAAGACAAAGAGAGAGAGAGAGAGAGAAAGCAAGAGTAAGCAAATCAAAGAAGCGACAGAAGTCAGATAAGAAAAAGTTGAGAGAGTAGGTAAGAGTTCAGAAATTCAGTAGAGCAAATAAGCGTGGGAGTTAAAAAAGTAAGATAGAACAGGTGAGTCGAGAGAAAGCAAGCAAGAGAGAGATAAAAGATCAAGTGGGGAGAGAAAGTCGAGCGAGTAGGCGAGTGGGGTAAGAGTCCAGAATATTGAGACAGGGAGGGATTAAGCGTAAGAGTCCAAAAAGTTGAGAGAGTAAATGTCTGAGCAAGGAAGGGTAAGAGTCTGAAAATTCGAGAGAGTGAGCAAGTAAGAGTCAGAGTCCAGAAAGTCAAGAGAGTGAACGAGTAATATTAAAAATCAAGAAAGCGAAAGACAAAGTAAGCAAAAAAGAGACATAATGATAATAATATATTTTATTCATAAGCTTGTTTCACATCACTCAAGGACACAGTACAACGATGGGTGAGAGTGAGTTCCAGAGTGTTGGAGGATGGAGAATGACTGAAAGCTCTGCTCCTCATGGTGCTGAGAAGGGCGGTGAGCACAGTGAAGTGGATGGAGAAGAAGGATTGAAGGGAGAGGGGGAAGTTGGCGGTGTGAAGGAGATCAGACAAATAACAAGGGTCAAGTTTATAAATGTCCTTAAAAGTCTAGAAAATATTTTTTCTTTCACAGTCCAAAGCCAGAGCCAATGAAGTTTATAAAGGACAGGGGAGATGATGCAAGCAGCTGAATTCTGAACCAGTTGAAGCTAACAAAGGGATTTGTGAGGAAGACCAAAGAGGAGAAAATTACAATAATCAATACAGGAGTAGACAAGGCTGTGAACGAGGATAAAGGTGGAATAGGTGGTAAGGGAGGGACGGAGACGATTATTATTATTATCGCATAAATGGAAATAAACAGACCGGATTATATTATTGATATGCAATTGAAATGATAATGAGCTATCGTGGATAACATCCAGACTCCTGGGTGGATGGATGGATGGATGGATGGATGGATGGATAGACAGACAGACAGACAGACAGATAGATAGATAGATAGATAGATAGATAGATAGATAGATAGATAGATAAACCTGAAGGAAGGGAGGAGCTGTTAACTATGATTGAAAAGCTGTCAATTTTAGATTTGGTACCAGTTATGACAAATTGGTGGGTTGAGGTGAACTATGTTCTTGATTTGAATTAAGTTAAGTTAAGCAGTTGGGGAGTGAGGGAGGGAAGAGGGTGGAAGTGTTGAATTTGGTTTGTAGATAGGTGGGTGGAGCTGGGTGTCATCTGAGTAGCAAGGAAAGGATATTACATTTGCAGAAAATATTACCAATATTATCAAGAGGAAGGAGGTAGCTAATGAAATGAAAAGACACCAGTAGTAATGGGGAAGGGGGGGGAATCTGGGATCTGACCGGGATATATTGTATATTTGAATTAAATAACTAGAGGCAGCCCAAAAGATATAAGTTAAACCAGTCCAATAGAGTAGTGTGAGTAATACCAACGAAAAATAAACTATTGAGCAGGATGGGTGTGAGAAAAAGTATCAAAAGCTGCAGTTGGATCAAGGAGAAATGAAGAGGAGAGTGTGTAAACCAGAGTCGGTTGCCATGAGGCGGTTCCTCGTGATTTTAATAAGGATAGTTTTTCTGTACTGTGACAAAGAGGGAAACCATAATTAGTAATAAATGTGGGGGGGCAGTGGTGGCTGCTTAAATGGTCAAGGTGCTGAGTTGCTGATCTGGAGACCAGGAAAACCTGGGTTTAAGCCCCACCACTGCCACTGTTAGCCAGCTGTTAATCTGAAGGCCAGAAACACCTGGGACAAGCCAACAACTGTTGGGTCCTTGAGTAAGACCCTTACCCCTTCCTGTTCCAGGGGCGCTGTATCATAGCTAAACCTGTGCTCTGATCCCCAACTTACTAAGATGGGATATGCAAGAAAAGAATTTCACTCTGCTGTAAAAAAGTATATGTGACAAAATAAAGGCATTTACATTAAATGTGAGTGTAGTTGAGTACTAACTATTTTTTTGAGTATTTTGGAGATAAAAGGTAAGTGAGTGTGGGGGAAAAGTTTATTGAAATTGTTGGGATCTAAACCAGGTTTTTTTCAGCATTGGGGTAACAGCTGCAGTTTTGAAGTGTGTGGGTACAATTTAAGCGGTGAGGAGATCGAGGAGTGGATAATGGCAGATATAATGGGGAGCGGAGAAAAAAAGCAGGATTAGACCAGAGCTGTGGGGAGAGGATCATGCTGATGTGGATTTATATGGATTTATGAATGAGGTATGAGATTAGAGAAGAATCAGGAAGTTTGAACGTGGAGAACGGCTGACAGTGCAAGCGAGAAGTTCTGGAGAAGAAAAGGCAAAGAATTTGAATTTGGATATTCTGAGTTTTCTCATTAAAATATAGCATTAAAGAGTTACAGGTGTCAGTTGAGTATAGGTGGGGGTAGGATAGGTAGTCAGTGGGTTGAAATTTTTTATTTATTAAAGAAAACTGTGCTTTAGAGTTGTCTTTATACAATTGGATTAAGCTGGGATAGCAGTTGTGTTCGGTTTAATCAATAATGCTTTAAGTGGGTTCATTTGTTTGTGGACATTAAGACCAGTTTTTAGCTTTAGTTGACCAGAGTTCCAAGGTAAAGCAGGGGACAGTATGAGAGAAAAGGACAATAGAGAATAATAGAAATGTTTACTGGCACAATAGAGTTTAAAATTGTTTTATTCAGCAACCAGATCATCTAGACTGGATAAATAGTTTGGAATCAAAATATTGTCGTTGCAAGAGACAAGCGTATCAACCTTAATGTCCTTAACATTTTAAAATGAGATAAGTCATGGTGGAGAGACAGTGAATGAGAGAAGAAAAATTATTAGTCACATGGACTTTATGAGCTAAGTAGTTGGAAGGGGTGAGACCAGAATGTCCAGAGTGGCCTTTTGTATGATTGGGAAATTTAGAATATTGGTGGAATCCAAAACTTTTGAGGCACAAAAAAAATGATCTGGTGAGTGGAAGATTACTGATGTCCATATGCATGGTTAAATCCCCCAGCTATATAATATGAGTGCATAGATCAGTGAGTAGAGCAGCAAAATCATTTAGAAGTCATTATGTAGCTTAAGGGGACAGTAAACTGTAGCTAACTATGGTAGGAGTGGGTCAAGGCAGTTTACACACTAAGCATTCCAGTAAGCTGAAAGCAGGCAGGAAGGCAGGAAATTCTGGCAAGTTTCACAATGGAAGTGTCTTAGGCGAGGCAGGAGAGCGATGTCCAGGTGGAGATGCAGCGGCGCAGGTCGAGCAGAAAGCAACAAGAGAGTCCAATCTACTGCAGAACGAAGATAAATCCTGCTGGCCCACATAACACATTGCTACATATGCCACAATGGAGCTGCCAGTGATCCAGACCCCATCTCCACTCCGGACCTGTCAGACCCTTCCCTGTGACCCGCTCCAGTTGATGATTACATCACCAGGGTGACCACAGATGTTTCCACTAAAGACCAGAAAGAGGTTCCAGCTGTTCTTCGAGGAGTTATGATTTAAGTTGCTCACACACACAGTGAAACTACATAATTCCTGCTCCCTGTTTTTCACCCAAATGAGGATGGGTTCTCTGTTGAGTCTGGTTCCTCTCAAGGTTTCTTCCTATTCTCTTAGGGAGTTTTTCCTTGCCACCGTTGCCCCCGGCTTGCTCATCAGGAACAAACTGATTTCTGTTTCATTTTCATCTTATAAATTCTTTGATAGTGTTGAGCTGCTTTGTGACAATCACCACTGTAAAAAGCGCCAAACAAATAAAACTGTATTGACTTGAACAGCGAGCTATGGCAGCCAGATGGAGTTGTAAAGCTAGATAATGTGATGAACGGGTAGGCTGTGGTTCAAACACGAAGATGCAGAAGTAACAACTGAAGCATAGATGGTTCAGAGATAAATTAAATAATAATATTCAATTAAGAGCAACTGCACAGTCTATTTGGCCGCAAAACCGCAAAAAAACACAGTAAAAGTCATGCTGAGTAGCAGCAGAAAATCCTATCAGTGTCCACTGTTTTCGTGGCCCCATAGAGACATTTGTGAAATTCCGAAGTGAGAGTGTAGACAAATGAGAGTGAAAAAAAAAGGGTTTCAAAAAAAAGACTAAAAAAAGAGAGACAACAAGAGATTTGAGAGAGAGCGAGCAATAGAGAACAAAAGGAAAGCTAGTCAGAAAGGCACAGAATGTCCAGTATGTCAGAAGAATGAGAACGTGAGTAAGGGTGGGGTTCGATTCCCAGCACCACCAAGCCACCACTTTTGGGCCTTTAAACAAAGCCCTTAACCCCAAATTGCTTAGTTTTATTACAGAGATAAATGTAAGTCGCTCTGGATAAGAATGTCTGCCAAATGCTGTAAATGTAAATGTATATGTAAGAACACTACAGATTAAAAGAGAATTGAAAGAGCCTAAGCAGTAGAGAGCAGAGAAAAGAGTGGCGAAGAGAGGGAGTCCAGGAGGTCAAGAAAGTGAGCAAGCATGAGAGTTGAGAAAATGAGACAATAAAAGAATCAGGAGAGAGAGAGAGAACTCTGAGGGTATAAGTGGAAGAAAAAGTCCAAAAGGTCAAGAGAATGAGCAAGTAACATTAAGAGTCGAGAAAGCGAAAGAGAACGAGAGTGTCAACAGAGAACAAGAGGCAGATAAATTCCAGATAATAGAGAGAATAAGCGAGTAAGAGGAAGAGTTGAAAAAGTGAGAGAAAACAAGACAATGCAAATGGAAGAGACGATGACTGAGTACATGAGAAAAAGAACTAAATGGTTAATAAGGAAGAGAGTCCAGAAAGTTGAGAGATTCAGCAAGAGGGTGAGAGTCGAGAAAAGCAGTAGACTGAGAAAGTTGTGTGAAAGCACGGAAAAGAGAAAAAGAACTGGGAAATCAAGTGGGGGGAGAAAGTCCAGAAAGTCAAGTAAGTAAATGACAGGTAAACTTAAAAAAAACGAGAGAGCGAAATAGTTGAAAGAGAGGAAGCAAGAAAAAAGCTGTTTTTCTCTTACTTCTTCAGAGTCCGGAAAAAAAGATAATTGAGAGCAGAAATGAGAGATGGACCAAAATAGAAAGATGGGCAAGGAAAGGAATGAGAGCAAGAGTTGAGAAAAGGCAGCTAGAGATCAAGGGTTAGAAAGCAAGAAAGAGAGAAAGAGGGAGAGAGAGAGAACGTAAGAGAGAGAGAGAGAAAGAAAGATGGGGGCATACTGGAAGACCTTTCACTAATAAGCTCATTATATCATTAATACAGTTTGAATAATGTATCTCTCCTCACAGTCTGGGACAGAATGTATAGAGTCCATATAACTCCTGACAATAGCATGCATGATGAAAGATGTAGCTGATTGCACAGAGCTGATTGCGAGTGTTGCGTCTTATTCCCTTAGAGGCACTAGGGAGGTACAAACACGAATAAAGTGCGGCCGGGTGTGTGTTGAAGAGTAGAGGTTGTTGTGCTTCTTATCAGGAGACATTTTCGAAATGTCTGAGTAGAGAGCGGAGGTGGCACTTCGCAGGTTATCTCTGCTCTCCACAATGGTTAAAAGGCTTCGGAGTGCTTGTCTCAGTGTGTTGTGTCACCATTCAGGGTTGTGTAGCCATCCTGCTGAAATTGTCTGCATATTTTCCTCCTAGAATTTGTGTGACAGTGATTTTCTATCATTTTTCTATCATGTTTATTAGGGAAATGCACATGAATGAACATCTTCTCCAACATTATTCCCACTTGGTCTTCACCTGCTCCAACACTTTACCGGGTAACAACACTGTCCCTTCTATGTCCCTCTGTGCACCCACACGTCCCCAGATTCTCCAACATAGTTTCAGTCTTGTTTCTTAGTCCAACCATGTCTGTATTTCATCTAAGACTATTCTTACCTATCTTTGTATGCTTAATAATAGTCGGAATATGGTGAATACGTCTTTATAGGTAAAAGGACACTCCTTCTGCTCACTTCAAGCCTGCCATCAAGCGATGGAAAGGGCTTTAAACATGCAATATTCATGCATCGTTAATGACTGGATGTAAAAAGAAACATTGCATGGCTCCATTGTGATATAAAGACTAACTGTAGCTGATTAGATGCTGATTGTGGTTGATTATCAGTAGATTACTAACCAATCATGTCGGTTTCTGAAACAAGCCAGGCCAATAATAAAGTCCATAATGATGCATCTCTGCTCCTAATGACCATCCTGCTGAGTGTGCAACTTAGGCCAAAGAAGCTCTGGGAGAAATCACTTGGCATGGCATGCACACAAACACACACAATCATAACACCCATCGTAACTGCCAAGGCGCTGACTCATGGCGATCTGTGGCTAACTCAGTCTGGTGCACCTACTTTGTTAGGAAGTCCATAAAGTGACCCCTTTAGCAGTCGTTGTGATAAACCAGGAGCCCACACTGCTGTATTTATAACCCATATTCATTCATAAAAATCCGGCCATACACTCACACACTCACACACAGACCGCACACTGCTGATTCAGTCTCACAGACGTCCTGGCAGCATTTTTTTGTATGCTTTTTTTAGATCAGCACCCGTCAGCTGGCCTGACTTTTTCTAGTGTCATGTTAAAGACTCACAGGGAAAGTTAAATGTGATCTTACTCCAAAAAAAGCACAATGATAGTCATCAGAATATCAGAATTCGTCAGTTTTCTGTCTCCATTTATCAGACAGCAAATGGGTGCAGATAGAGTTGAAAGGGACAAACATGGGTGGACTAATAGAGTCAAAGACAAATGTGTCCTAATGTTTCCCTTCCCTTGGGCAAACCAGTGGTAATGAATATAATGATGTTATAAACATGGTGGATTTTGGCTGGCTGCCTCACGCCCTGCCTCTCCTATTTCAGTGGCCATGTTCTTATAAGACATAATTCTTTATTTGTCACATACACATAACGTGCAGGGTCAGCCATGATAAGACACCCCTGGAGCAGTTGAAGGTTAAGGGCCTTGCCCAGGGGTCTGACAATGAGAACAGTTGTGGGACCTGAATCCCAATCATTTTATTAAAAATTCAAAAGCCCTAAATACTATATGTGATTGTCTTCGGCAACATGTCTTGTTCTGTTGGTTGAAAGTGTCTTTAGATCCCGATCGTGTCCAATCAAAACATTCGGTCCGAACGTTCACATACTGCGGGAAAAAAAGTCTAAATCAAAATAGAGTGAAAACCTAAATAAATATCAATGTTTGTTTCCACTCTGAAGTTGACTACAGGAGTCAAAGGGGCTGAAAGATGATGTCATGGTTTCAGTATTTCTTTTGGACAGGTATTGGATTTTGGTGTGTTTTGATAGGAACTCATAGCTTTGTGTAGTTTGTGTATCTTCACACAAATTAGCTTTGTGTAGTTTGTGTATCTTTACACAAATTAGTTCAACTACAGCAGCAGTGTGTAATCGGTACTATTATTATTTTTGGTATTTTAGTACTGTTACATGCACAGTGGTAGAACAGCGTTAACTTGCATAAGTTTTAGCCGCTATGTGTTTCTCAAGCCAGCACAGACAATGAAGAGTCTCAATCAACAGATCTGCATCTGTTACCATTGTTCCAGAACAACACACACTGTGGGCTTATCAACAATTCTGATACCTTAAAGAAGATGCATAACTTCTTTCATTACAAGATGGCGGCACGGCAGTAGCACGCAGTGGCCACTCCAGGTTTTATGTTTTTAGCCTGACCAAAAACGCCACATGGACACCAAAAGCATTGGTGTTCTTGCTTTTAGAACATAATAATCATGCAGGAACCTACCTCTATAAAGATCTACAGGACAAACTTCGCGACCTCGGCTTGCTACGAGGACCAGGCCTCCGGCCCTCGGCGTCACCTGAAGCCGGCGGCTGGGAGAAAGGACATCGGAAGTGGTGCGTGAGGAAGCGGAAGCGCGGAAAGCGGGAGGGTGTCCGTGCTAGGCTAAAAACAAACCCTAGCCGGCCGGCACTCCCGTCCATACTACTGGCAAACGTTCACTCCCTGGATAATAAACTGGACTATATCCGACTACAGTGAACTACACGGAGTGAATTTGGAAACTGTTGTGTCTTTGTTTTCATGGAAACATGGCTCAGCGACAGAGTTCCAGATGCTGCCATTCAGCTAGACGGGCTAAAATCGTTTCGTGCCGACAGAAATGCAGCTCTGCAGAATCTGTTAACCTGGAGGAGTACACGACATCAGTGGTCAGCTATATCGGCAAGTGTGTTGATGACGTGACTGTCTCCAGAACCATCACAACACACTCCAACCAGAATACGTGGATGACCACAGAGGTGCGTGCGCTGCTAAAGTCCAGGGACTCCGCCTTCAGGGCAAAGGACAAGTCGGCCCTAAAAACAGCCAGGGCCAAACTGTCCAAAGCCATCAGAGAGGCAAAGCGCACGTACGGCAAGAAAATTCACAGCCGCTTTTAGGACAGCGGAGACACTCTGCGCATGTGGCAGGGCATCCAGACAATCACCAACTACAAGACAACAACTCCAACTGCTTGTAACAGTGACGCCTCCCGCCCAGATGCGCTGAATGATTTCTACGCCCAGTTTGAGTTGCAAAACAACGTGGCAGCGAGGAAGACCACCCCTCCTCCCAATGACCAGGTGCTCTGTCTAACTTTAAGCAAAGTTAACCCACGGAAGTCTGCTGGACCAGACAACATCCCGGCAGAGCACTCAGGGACTGTGCAACACAACTAGCAGATGTCTTCACTGACATCGTCAACACTTCCCTGTGCACCGCTGTCGTTCCCACTTGACTCGAAACTGCTACTATCATCCCTGTGCCAAAAAAGTTAGTAGTCTCCAGCCTCAATGACTACCGTCCTGTTGCACTCACACCCATCGTGATGAAATGGTTCGAAAGGCTAGTCATGAGGCACATTAACACCCTGCTGCCCCCCACACTGGACCCATTACAGTTTGCGTACCGTCCGAACCGTTCCACGAACGATGCTAATGCCACAACGCTCCACCTGGCCCTCACACACATGGACAATAAAGACACATACGTATGAATGCTGTTCATAGAGTTCAGCATTCAACATTTAATCATCCCTCAGCATCTGATCGAGAAGCTGAGCCTGCTGGGCCTGAACACCTCCATCTGCAACTGGATCCTGGACTTTCTGACGAAAAGACCTTAGGCAGTCCGGATTGGAAACAGCATCTCCAGCACCACCACACTGAGCACTGGGGCCCCGTAAGGCTGCATCCTGAGTCCACTGCTGTTCACTCTGCTGACTCATGACTGTGCAGCAATTCACATCATCAAGTTTGCCGATGACACGACCGTGGTGGGTCTCATCAGCAAGAACGACGAGTCAGCATACAGAGAGGAGGTGAAACAGCTAACAGCCTGGTGTAAAGCCAATAACCTGCCTCTGAACGTCGACAAGACTAAGGAGATAGTTGTTGACTTCAGGAAAACAAAGAGCGACCATCCTCTGCTGAACATCGACGGCTCCTTGGTAGAGATCATCAAGGACACTAAATTTCTTGGTGTCCACCTGACGGAGAACCTCACCTGGTCACTCAACACCAGCTCTATTAGCAAAAAAGCAGCACCTCTACTTCCTGCGAAGACTGAGGAAAGCCCACCTTCCACCTCCCATCCTGACAATGTTCTACAGAGGGACCATCGAGAGCATTCTGAGCAGCTGCATCACTGCCTGGTTTGGGAACTGCACCGTTTCGGATCGCAAGACCCTGCAGAGGACAGTGAGAACAGCTGAGAAGATCATCGGAGTCTCTCTTCCCTCTATAACAAACATCTACACCACATGCTGCATCTGCAAAGCTAACAGCATTGTGGAGGACCCCACACACCCCTCACACTCACTCTTTACACTCCTGCCCTCTGGGAAAAGATACCGCAGCATTCGGACCCTCACAACCCGAATGTGTAACAGTTTCTTTCCTCAAGCCATCAGGCTGCTCAACACACTGAACTGAACTACCTCAACCCACAAATACGCACACACTCGAACATTTTTTGTTAAGCTCAGTCACTTACAATACTATAGTCACTTACAATACTATAGTCACTTACAATACTATAGTCACTTTACTTACTTTACAATGCTATTTGCACAGTACTGCTGTAATTTGTACATTTCATGTCTACCTCATCTACAATATGGTTGGCGCTATTCCGTTATGCCCCGTCCCTTATTGTCTTTTTTGCACTGTCTTTGTAATGTTTGTATTGCACTGTCTGCACTAGGTTGCGCACATGCACTTTATGTCTATCCTGTTCAGTGGCTTTTGTTGTTTTGTAAATTCTATGTTTTGTGTAGCACCAGGGAGTCCTGGAGAAACGTTATTTCATCTCACTGTGTACTGCATCTGCTATATATGGTTGAAATGACAATAAAGCTCCTTGAACCTTGAACTTAAGTGGCTACACTAGGAGGCGCTGTTGCGGGTAACATCGAAAAAAAATATTCAAAAACCTCAATAAAACAAATTAAAAATTATATTAGTGTTTCTAGTGACACAAATGGAACATGTGGCCACACTAACCAATCAGCAGGTTCAATTGCAAAAGGAGGAGGTAGGTTGTGTGTGTGGTAGCCAGCTTGGTGTCCCGCAGCTCCCTATTGGCCATGATTTGATCAAGCACTGCTGTTTCACCTTCCTGTACAGTAATCATCTGAATCTATCAGTCTTCACTGCCAGCTGATTGACATGTCATGTTTGGAAAAACGGCCAAGGTAAAAAGCCAAAAATAAAAATGTGTGAAATAAGAACAGACTTTTACTCATTAAAATTTGGTTTTCATTTTTTTCTTGGATTAAAACTACCATAGAAACATTTATTCATACTGTAAAATGAGTTTGTACAGTTCTTTAAGTGCTTTAAAGGGCCCTTTAAATGCGACATGCTGTTTGAAACAAGTTGTTTAAACTGAAATGTGTGTTGGCAGTGTGTTTACACAACCATCCTAAAATAAGAAAGATCCACCCAGTGTTTTTTATTTTTTTATTTTGTTAAATTATTTCCACTTTTTAAAAACAAGCAGTTTTTCAGAAGACAGTTTTTGTGATGTCACACAGACCAAGGCCACGCCCATGATTGTTGATCGACACTGCCATTTTAGCATAAATCTGCCTCCAGCAGTGCTGCCAGATTCAGTACAGTTTCCTGACATCTCTTGATCACGTCAGACCGGGGCGACACTTTGCAGTTTGGGTATTTATTGTTTTTAAATGAATTGGTTCTGTGATGTAGTTGGGATGAGGATTTATTAATTCAATCTGGCAATCCTGGCCTCGATGCAGATATAAAATATCTGTTGTTGTTTCGAGTTTGGAGAAGTTTAGTCGCGCCTGATTTTACAGAATGTGTTCATGTTTCCTCAAATTATTTCTCACCAGTCTGTTTTATTAATAAGGGTCATTGTAAAGCAGGCGTTGCTGAGACGTGACTCCTGAAGAATGGATCGAAACTAATGATTTGTGTTTCTGCTTCACCCTCAGAAGAAGTGAGTGTATTTTTCTATGAATTTTTGCAACTCACTTTTTTTAACGATGTGCTACAGTTAGCAAGTTTCACGATTAATGCAGCTAAAAGTGTAAAACTCTCAGAGAACATTGTTATGTCGGCTTTTCTATGCACAACCTCCTCAATATAATTGTCCTGAGGAACCAGACAGGAGCCAGAGATAATGATAAGAACCAGACTGTTGCTTTATTTCCGAGTGTTGTAGGCGAGCAGGAGAAAATGGTTAGCTCTGGTGCTAGGAGGAGCAAGGTGCTGAAGCTTTTGATGTAAATTACAGGTAAAATAAGTATTTTTTACACTACCAATGAGAATTTTTAATCAAAGTATGTTATAGACTTTCCATTAGAACCCTAAGAACCAGAGCATCTGATGGGCTCTTCAAGTTCAAGGGCTCAACACTAGAGACTTTGGATTACTAGCCAAAAGGTCAGGGGTTTAAGCCTACCAATTTGCCCCTGTTGGGTTTCTGGGAAATGCTCTTAACTCTTGGTACTTTTTGGAGCTTTATCATGGCTGACCCTGTGTGCTTACTCCATCTGCCTAACAAGCTTAATTATGCAAAAAATATATTACATTGTACTGTAATGCATATGTAATAAAAAGCCTGTTCTTTTTCTAGTGTACAGTGATACCTTGTGCATTTGGGGGTTTTTTTTTATTTCCAATTTTTTTATTGGAACTTAACTAATTTGCATCCCAGATCTGCGAAATTTGTGAAATCCTTGAAAAACCCTACGGAAGTGTTTATGTTCAATTTTTAATAAAGTTTTTATGCTTTTAAGTGTAAAATCAGTAAAAAAAAAAAAAATTACTGGGTTTTTTTTTTGGAAAAAGTTAAAAACTTACAAGAAATCAGTTCAGAAATTCCTTTAAAAAATTAATTTGCTTTACTATGGAAACGTTCCTTTTTATGTGAAGTAGCTGTTAATTTACTATTTTTTAATATTAAATGAATGTTAATGTAAATTCAAACACAAAAACGATAAATTTTTTGCTAGAATTCATAGCGAATGCGGACTGTATCAGGTTTAGGTGATGACGTAGGCCCAATGATGACTCGGTATTGGCTGGAAGGGTTGGAGGTAACCAATCACGCAGCAATTGTAGCTTGGCTTGTAGCTCGGATGCTTCGAGTACGTACTGTCATTAGTGTATGCCACCTTACCGCATTTCAGTTCAACAGGTGAGAATTCCGTTCAAGTGTGATCAGTGTTTTCAGTGCGTCCTTCCTTGGTTTTTACTCAGTTATTTAAAAGCATAAATTTTGGGCCTTTTTCGTTTATTAGCATTTTTAGTGACTCGTACCGAACATTTGCGATTCCTCCTGACACGCGATGGGTTCTGGAACCTAAACCCTGTGAATGGTTGAGGTATTTCAGCAATTTTAGGCATTGTTTGCTTTGTCATTATGCATCACATGTAGTACCCAAATATTCTCCCATCTTCTCAGTCATATGGCACTGGGGTTCCTTTGTCAGTAATGTGCAGAACAGATCAGCGTGCACAGCAACATAGGTAGCTAAAAGGTAATATCTGTACACCAACAAATTAACCATGAAACGGTGACTTATGATGTCTTAGCACAGCAATATCCCTAAAATTTCCTTAACTCTGATGGCACCACATTTCCTTCAATACCCTGCCAAGGCTTATCTTGACCCACCATTTCTCAAGATGCTAAAAAAGCCCTGCCTCAAGACACCGAACTGGCAACCATGTGGCAGAATAATCATCTTTTTGGCTGTCAGAACTGCTGAGTCACCGTCTGAGACACCAGCCATCCCTCTAACAAGCACTTAAATAGGCAGAAAACATCCTTTCCATCATGGTTGATTGTATTTTTAAATTATGACCCTAATTATACTAGCATGAGGATACTCAAGATAAAAACTCATGTCGGGAACCTGCTGTTTAAAAAACTGTTGAGTCGATGGTTATTATTAAGAGTCATCATATTAATGATGCCAAATTATTAATTAATAAAAGCCTTATTTAGAATTAAAACGTCTGTAGGTTATTAGCACAGAATTTGGATTATCACATAGTATTAAAAAATGATATCCTCAGTAATTAGCATCAGTAATTGGCCTTTATATGGTAGACCAAAATACTGATTTCTTTACTACAGTAATGAGTTATAAAACATCAAAATAACAAAAGAAACAGCTTATTGAAGACTTTTTTGAACCCCATAAAAATCAATGTGGAAAACAAATCTTATTTAACCCAATCAGATAAAAATACTTCACACTGAACTCTCCTGAACGTACACATCAGTTTATCATCCTCTTCATAAATACAGATTCCTTTACAGCAGGCAGTCGCCATAGGGGATTTTTATCTATTTTATTCTTCCATATTTTATTTATTTTGTAAAATCAGACTAATGAAAAAAAAATTACAAAGTCACATGACTCTCTTTTTCTCCCGTTTCATCTCTAAAGGCATCACCATTTGTTTTAACACCTCCAAGAGCAACATGAGCCTTGATTCAATAACACCACATTTCCAGGTGACACCGTGTCCCATTATTTAAAGTGGCTGTTAACAAGACAGTGACTGGCTGTACCTGATACCGAGCGGAGGCAAACAGGGAGGGTGGGTTTTTTTGTGTGAGTTTTAAATAAGAAGCCTTTTTTTTTTTTTGGTCAGTAACATAGCAAGAGCGTAATCAATCAACGGAGTTCGGCTTGTGGTGCTTTTTCCTTAAGAAAATATGCTCCTTATCGTGGACGCTGCTGCTGCTGCTGCTGCTGCTGCTGTTGCCAAGATTATTGTTTTACCCCGGACAGGAAGGGGCTGTTTGTTCTAACGTAGTATCTTGAGAAACTTCGGTATCTGGGTCACCTGAGCTCTCACTGCTGGTGCAAACCGATTACTCTCAGCTGCCTTCTGTCTCTCCTCTGTCAACACGGAGAGCTAAACAAATGCAGCTGGAAAACATGCACCTGTCATCGAGTGGTTATCATCCCCACTTCCACCCTGGAGCACTTTCAGAGGTGACAATCCGGCCCTAGACTTGGGATGTTAGTTAGGAGTTAAGAGGCACCTCTTAATCAGCAAGAAATGTGAAAACATGAAGTGAAGTGAAGAAAATCTGTACATACAGTTAAATAAAATTTACAAAAATTCAATTAAACTTGTAATAATACATATTTTTAATTAATTTATTTCGTTTTTAGTTTTGGAAACTGTTTCTATACTCAGAGACCTGAAAAAGCCACTAATAGCTACCAAAGTAGTACTAAATAATAATACTAATAATACTGAATATTGTAAGAAGCTCTATACGCTTAGAGGTGTTGTTAGTTTACTTGACTCAGCTGCATCGTATGTCCAGAGCAGGACCACAGACCTACGCAGCGTCTGTCAGTGTCACTCACTTAACCTGAAAATCTTCCCAGCGTTCTGCACACACTTATTCCTCCAACACGGATCTGACTTTGCTGACACAAAGTAAACGAGGCAGGAACATGATAACGTTCAAACATGTATGAGAGACACGATAACAAGAGCTGCGTACAGGGGAAAAGCTTAGAAGAAAAAAATATATATATATATATATCATATGGTGGTGTATGTGTGTGTGTGTGTGTGTGTGTGTGTGTGTGTGTGTGTGTGTGTGTGGTGTGTGTGCATAAGAAAGACAGAGAAAGAGAGAGAAAGAGAGAGAGAAAGAATAAAGCAAGGACATTTAGTTAAAAAAAAGGAAGATGAGGCAGTAGGTGACTCACCAGCTGCCGTAGCTCCTTTGGCCAGAGTGTCTGCCTCGATCGCTGCCATCCCACAATTCCCTATGAATCCAATCCCTTGTGACCGAATTCCCAGCGCACTGAAGGAACAGTGCTGAAGAGCGTGACTTAGAGAATTCCCTCTGCCAGCATGGAGCGACGTGGAGCAAAATAAATACACTGAGGGAGGAGGTCTGGGAACGGGGGGACGAACAGGGACGACAGAGCGAAGAAAGATAAAAAGAAGAAAAGAAAGAGACAAAAGTAGAGGAAAATAGGTGTTATTTACGGTGCACAGCTCTATTCATCCATCAGTCTCCGTCCTGTCAGTGAAACAGCCAGCGAACACTGCACCGACTCGTCTCCTTCTCTACCTTCCCTCTGTCTGAGGAGAGAGCATGAGAAAGAGAACATGCAGTCTGCTCACTCACTCACTCCCTCGCTCTATCTCGCTCTCTCGCTCTCTCTCCTTCTCCTCCCCTCTGTTCTTTTCCCTAATATCTCTCTATTCCATTTTTTTTTTAAGGAGATAATTAGCGAAAATCTGAACTCAGCATAGACGATCTTTAACCCAGCAGGTGAGCTGGAAATGATGGTTGAGGAACTCAAGGGAAAAAAAATGAAAGAAAAGGAAAGAAAAATAAGACAGAAAAAGAGCAAAGAGAGAAAACGAGAAAAGACAGCAGCAAATAAAACAGAAAGGAAGAATAACAAAAAACAAACAATATAAAACAATTCCTTTTTACTAGCTAATCTTAAAAATGAAAAAAGTAGCTGTGAGTGTGTGTGTGTGTGAGTGTGTGTGTGTGTGTAGTAACTCAAAAAAGGACAAAACCAAATAGTAAGGATTACTCTTTATCTCTCTCTCTCTCTCTCTCTCTCTTTATCTCTTTCTCGCTTTCTCTTTCTCACTCTCTCATCTTTCTGTCTTTTTCCTCTCTCCACTTCTTATTGGTTACAGATACTTTTTGATGTACTGCAAGAAAAAAAGGAATTAGCTGCTTGCGTTATTTAGTTTTACATTAAAGTCTAGATAATACAAGAAAAGTGAATTCAGCATAAACCATCGAAAAGCTACAATTAAAGAAAAGCTCGAATGTTTCATACTTTTCTTATACCAGTACGTGGTTATAATCACACTGGAGCTTAAAAAATTATATTAAATATATGAAAAAACTAACAATGTTTTCTGATTTTTGTGTAGCAGATTCTCCAAGACCAAAGCAGCTAGGCCTGTCCCAAGGCATAAAAAGTTAGTGGCGCCTTAGAGCCCCTGTGACCACCAGGGGACCCCCAAGAGTAAAAAACAATTTATATATTATATAAATGTCTAATCTAGCTACAGGGGTCACAAACCAGTGACTTCGGTGCAAGTCCAACCCTGGATAAATAAAAAGCGTTTTGTCGGAAGGGCATCCGAAGTTCAAACTTAGCCAAATCAAAATATGCGAATCATCAGTCAGGATTTCATAACCGGATCGGCTGAGGCCCGGTTAACAACCACCGCCACCGGAACCGTTGACCTACAGATGCGGCGGAAATTGGGCTAACTGTTGATCAAAGGAGGGGAGGAGGAGGACGTGTAAAGTTAGGGGTGTGAGTGAATAGATGTAGCAATAGGATTAGGTAAAGACAGAGAGTAGATAGTGTTAGGATAGAGAGAATGTAGAGAATAGGTTAGGTAAAGACAGAGGATGTAGAGAATAGGGTTAGGTGGACAGAGGATTAAAGAAGAGGGTTAGGTGGAGACGAGGATGAAGAAGAGATTAGGTGGAGCAGAGGATTTAGAAATAGGGTTAGAAAAAGAGGAGGAGAAAAAGGGTTCGGTGGAGACGAGGATGTAGGGAAAGGGTTAGTGAGACAGAGGGTGTAAGAAGGTGGGTGGGACGAGGATTTAGAGAAGAGGTAGGGGGCAGAGGACTAGAATAGGGTTAGGTGGAGACAGAGACGTAGAGATAGGTTGGAGGACAGAGGACGAGAGATAGGTTAGTGAGACAGAGTAGTAGAGAATAGTGTTGGTAGAGACAGAGGATGTAGAGAATAGGGTTAGGTGGAGAGCTACAGAGATTGAAATAGGGTTAATGGAGACAAGATGTAGAGATAGGGTTATGTGGAGACAGAGGATTGGAGAAAATAGGGTTGGTGGGACAGAGAAGTAAAATAGGGTTATGGAGACAGATTATGTAGAGATAGTTAGGTGGAGACAGAGATTATAGAATAGTTCGGGTGGAACAGAGGATGTAGAGAATAGGGTTAGGTAAAGGAAGAGGATGATAAAATAGGGTAGGCTGGCACAGAGGATGTAGGGAATAAGGGTTAGGGGGAGACAGAGATGTAGAAATGGTTAGGTGGAGACAGAGGATTAGAGAAATGGTTAGGTGGGGACGAGGACCGAGAAAATAGGTTAGGTGGAGACAGAGGACTAGAGAAAGAGGGTTGGTAACAGATGGACGTAGAGAAAAGGTTATGAGGTGATACAGAGATGTAGAAATAGGGTTGGTAAAGACAATTAAGAATATGTTATGTGGGAGACGAGGATTAGAAATAGGGTTAAGTTGAGACAGGATGTAAGAATGGGGTTAGGTGGACAGAGTATGTAGAGAAAATAGGGGTATGTGGAGACAGAGGATGTAGAGATAGGGTTAGGTGGAGACAGAGATTGAGAATATGGTTATGTAAAACAGAAAACATAGAGAATAGGGTTAGGTTGAGACCAGAGGATGTGAGAATAGGGTTAGTGGAGACAGAGGATGTAATAATATGGTTACGGTTGGGGGACAAGTATTATAGAATAGGGTTATGTTGAACAGAAGACGTAAGAATAGGGTTAGGTGGGGGACAGAGGATTTAGGAAAGGGTTAGGTATAGACAGAGGATGTAGGGAAAGGGTTAGATGGAGTACAGAAGATTTAGAGATAGGTTCGTGGAGACAAAGGATGTAGAGAATAGGGTTAGTTAGAGACAAGGATGTAGAGATAGGTTAGATGGAGACAGAAAATGTAGAGAATAGGGTTAGGTGGAGACAGAGATGTATAGATAGGGTAGTATAACAGAGGATGTAGGGAATACTGTAGATGGGACAGAATATGTAGCAGAATAGGGTTAGGTGGAGACGACTGAGGTTAGAATAGGGTTAGGTAATAGACAGATGATTCTAGAGATAGGGTTATAATGGAGACCAGAGATGTAGAGCAAGAAGTTAGTGGAGAAAGAGTATGTAGAGAAGAGGGTTAGGTATATACAGAGATGTAGATAATCGGTTAGGTGAGACAGAGATGTGGAGAATAGGGTTAGGTGTATACAGAGTTATGTGATATAATATGTTAGGTGAACAAGGATGTAGAAATGTTAGGTGGAGACAGAGGATGTAAGAATAGGGTTAGGTGGAGACGAGGTAGTAGAGAATAGAGTTTAGTGAGACAGAGGATTTAAGAATAGGGTTAAGGTGGGGAGACAGAGATAGAGAATAGATTAGTGAGACAGAGGAATGGAGAAATAGGGTTAGGTGGAGACAGAGGATGTAGAGAATACGTTAGGTGAGACAGAAGATGTAAGACACGGGTAGGTGAAACAGAGATTCGCTCTGTACCCTAAAAGGGAACAGCTAAAGAAGAAGCAGAGATAACT
The DNA here is from genome assembly GCA_005784505.1 of Bagarius yarrelli. Taxonomy (NCBI): domain Eukaryota; kingdom Metazoa; phylum Chordata; class Actinopteri; order Siluriformes; family Sisoridae; genus Bagarius; species Bagarius yarrelli. The sequence continues at coordinate 541,022 of VCAZ01000006.1, read as the reverse complement.
GTATAATGTCCCAAATGCGAGATTAGATATTTTTTTTAGCTACTTTTCCAGTACACGTATTGAGTAGGTTGCCATTAAAAAACGTTGAATGGCCGAAATAAATGAAAAAAAATAAAAAGCACACAGCTACAACAAATATAATAATAAACCGTGCGCTTTCAGTTCATTTAATTCACCCCAATTTTCCTTTGTACTTTACACTGAATGCATTAACGTTGAAAAGTTACTCTTTGTCCTAATAAGTTTGTCCTAATAACAAGCAGGAGGAAGAACTCCCAAGATGAAGCAGGAAGAAACTTTGAAAGGAACCAACGCAATAGGGAACCCCTCATCTGGGGCCACGCTGGTTTGTTCATTACAGCATATATACTGATCACATGTAATGTAATTGTCCTTTTGTCGTGCAGCAGAGTGAGTCCCAGCCATACTCAAAGCTCTCGAAATGAGTAAGGGCAGGAACTGGTCCTGGTCCTCAGGATCCTCGAAGGTTCCTCTTCTTCCTGAGGTCGACCGTGCTGGCACATCTCTAGATACCTCGATGGGTATAAATATAGAACAGCTGATAGAAATTATCGTATGGCGTTATCAGGGTTGATAATAGTTAGTCATATAGGCACGGAGGGACCCCTAATGGCTTGGCCGACCCTGCAGCCAATTACAAGTATCAATGCGTATAACTTTTCTCTGCTACAAACAATAAAAAAAAAAAAGAAAAGCTACACAACATGACTTTCCAAAAAAAGCCGGTGGTTCTTAATGTAATAAATCTTTGCCAAAAAAATCTGAATTAACATGCCATCATCTAAAAACGCATAAATAGTATTCAGTAACATTCATGGCTTCAGGTTAAATTATGAGAAGATTTTGAAATTAGACTGCTTTAAGATCCATCACGAACCAGTTACATTTACTGCTTTATCAATAAACTATAGATTTTTACATTAGAACAGTGTGTTTCTCTTTGGGGCTTTAGAAATCAGTGTGTACTCTTTTCGTCAATTTCAGGTCGGTTAAATTTTTCCACTGACTTTGGCCATTGTACTAACAAACAGAAGCAAGACAACAAAAAAATATTTTTTACACAAATTAGTATGGGATGAATTATTATCTGTCATAACGGTCCAGTTTGTGTGCTGGGGAATGGTGGCTCAGTATTAAGGTTTGGATTGATACCTGGAAGACCAGGATTCAATTCCCGCAACACCCAAGTCGGACCCCCTAGCAAAGGCCCTCACCCCCATTGCTCATTGATATAAATGGATAAAGTAATTCACTCTGGATAAAAAACACTGCCAAATGCTTAACTTTTTATTATTAAGCAATGAGATCATTTTCAGCGCCATCACAACTAATGCCAGTAATGTAAATATCGTGTTCGTAGATTTTTTTTGAGATCAACGTGTGTGTTAAAGCTACAAAAAAACCATACAAAAAACGCGGAGCACAAATACATCAATCTGCTCGTTGTAAACAGTGTTTTTCTGATCAGTCCAGTCTGATGAACCAAAATCATAAGAGAAAGAATCATGAGCATTAACGGAGGGAGCGAAAGCGAGAAAATAATGAGAGGATGAAAGACAGAGTGAAATATATGATACAAAGGGAGCAAGGCGGTCTTTTTTTAAACTATTTAATTCAAGTGTGGTATCATCAGTTACTCTCCACGTTCTTTAAAATTCCAGCCCCATTCCAAATGCCATCCAGCAGGCCTCAGGACCACTAAAGCCTGGCATTTTGACAGCTTCTGAGAGATCTGCCAGTCCCGTCTTTCTCATCACCTGGATCACAGGGACGCATAAAGTTTCTCTGCTAAAACAGACTCGTCAGTGTGTTTTTTCCAGAGTCACATTTAACTAAACTTCCTGGCAGAACAAGAAAAAAACAAAAGAAAGCCCAATAAGCAAACACAGCGTGATTTATTTTACTTATTACTACTAAAAGCTAATGGGACATGACTGCAGGTGACGAAGTGGTGCAGCAACATTAGATTTCCATTACATTTCTGACATTTGGCAGACATTTTTATTTAGAACAACTTACATTTACTTGTATTTAAGCAGCAACTTAACCGACCAATCAGTGCGTCCACCGTTCGGAGAGAGAAAGAAGGGAACCACGCTAGGCATTTTAACTAGGGGCATGGTGGGTCAAATGTTTAAGGAACTGAGTTGCTGACGGAAGACCTGGGTTCGGGCCGCCAGTGGGTCCTAAGCAGACCCTTAACCCTTCTGCTCCAGGGCGCTGCATCATAACTGACCCTACGCTCTGACCCCCAACTACAAGATGCGAAAAAGAATTTCACTCTGCTGTTAAAAGTATATGTGAAAAATAAAGGCTCTCCACAACTAACTTGATCCAAAGTCCAAGTCTGAGCTTAAGCATGACACACCTGACTTCAAGCTCGCTACCATATTTCAAGGCCCGACTACGCTAGCTATATTCATTTCTGGCAAATGACTTACATCTGGCCAGCAGAAATACTCTGTGTTTGCATCGCTTACAAAGCCAGGTAAATAACTGTGTCCACCAACATCTCCACTAACCACCACCAAAATGAACTCAACTTCCAATACAATGAAATCCCTTGTTAAAAAACCCGTCTTCCTTGATCAAGTCATGAACCGTGCTACATCGCCACAACAGAACACATCAATCACCACGCGTCACTCTCAGATTTGAAAACTTCCTTAGTCTTTCTGCTTATTCCTCGCACTCAGGCAAATAGAGTTTAATGAAAAAAGGTGACAAGACAGTCCCTGAAAGCCTGTAATGTCATACATTGACTTACCATTAGAACGGGAACACAGAGGAAGGTAATTATTGAGCATAAGGGTTAGAGCAGCTCATCTACAAAGAGAAGATGAGAGAGAGAAGAGTTGAGAGGGAAAGAGAGAGAGAGAGATGTCTCTTTGCCCAGTTTCTTTCTTTTTGCGGCAGATACTTTGACAGCTATGTTTTAATAAGACATAATGATGCATTAAGTCTCTAATGCCTATAACTGTATATCAACAGCATTCACTGCATCCCTTCAGCTGTAGCCATGGCGATTACAATCCATACACTTAGGTCAATTCTTAGGTCTATACAAAAAAACACAGATAACAAATAACAGCAACCTGCTCCAACCTCCATTTTACTTCAATGGTGTTTGAAGATTCACTATGACAGACCCTTATTTGATTTGATTTGCGAGAACACCATCACACATGCTGCATGGGGAGTGGTACTCAGTGCTTAAGCTGTGGACGATACCGGAAGAGTTTACCACTCTGTGGAGTTTGATGTTCTCCCTTGTCTTGTGTGGGTTTACTCGGTTCTCCGGTTTCTCCCACAGTCCAAAAACATGTATGTTAGATTGATTGGTGATTCTAAATTGCCCATAGGAGTGAGTGTGAGTGTGTGGCCTGTGATGTCTGCTGTCCTGTCCAGGGTGCCCCCTTTTGCCTTTTCGCTCTTTCAGAGACGCTGGGATAGACTCCACAATCCAGTGAGTGAATGATGAGTAATGTTTACTGGTACAATTATATAAAATGCAGTCCATGTGGGCTGCTCCTCGTTTCCCCTTTTCCATCCTTCCACTTCTCTGATTGGCTCGAGACACCCTGTCCCTGCTGCATGTGCTCCTTTGCGTCCAAAGCTGTGGTGCTGAACTTGCACATCCTTCGCACTCGAGTGGAGAAGTGTGAGGAGCAAAGGCGGAATGTTTAAGGTACGCTGTTAGTCCACCTTAACAGTATATAATGTGATCAAATTGTTGTCACAGAATCATGGCAAAAACTGCAAAAACCCCTTCAGACATTATTTTTAACAAACGCATGAATAAAATACAGTTTTAGTTTAATACATAGATCAAGGCAAAATAGATAGATTTCACTAAAAATTCCACTTAAAGACCCCTGCTTAAGTTATAATATATGATTGTCTAATTTTAAAACAATTTAGACCTTTTTTTCTGTTATGGCACCCGAGTGGTATAAAGAAAAAGAGTCACTGGCAATTTAACTCTTTCCTAAAATACTAACTAACATCTTTTATTTTTAAAAACACTGTGTTATTTTACTTTATTGCCTCCTGACGAATTTAGACTATTTTCAGAAAGAGATAGAATCCAGGTCACGTAAAATAGCTGAATAACTTTTTTTATCGTAACACTTACTTGCAGAAAACTCAAACGCCTTTAAGATATTTCCCCTGTGGATGCCGGCATGGTCACATGTCACAAGGAAATTAGATCTTCACAATCGGTTTGATGATCCTGGGCTTGAACCCCGACCCTACAAGCATCAACCCATAACCTTTATTTGAGCCTCCTCATTCTGTTTCTGACTACAGAAAGCCTAATTCACATCTTCCTGTTCCCAATACGCTTTTACCCTCTCTCCCTCTCTCCTCTCCTCTCTCTCTCCTCTCTCCTATCATAACCTTTATTATAGCACTTCCTCATCTGTTATGTACTATTCAACTGCTGAACTTAATCATCGATGTCTCCATTTTAAGACTCGTCCAAAACTGTAATATTTATTTATTCTAGTTCTTCTACATTTTATTCTTCTACTGAATTTCTTTCTCACCAGAGAAATATTAAAAGAAGAATCATTTTGTACTGTGGCTAAGGAAAAATGTGTCTCTTTCATCCACATTCTTGCTTTTCTTTTCATTTCATTCGTTTCTGCTCTTTTGACTAAAACACACGGATGATTAGCCACAGATCGTTGCACTTTAATTTACTTCCTACAGTTCTGAAAGCAGCATCTTGCCTGTTCAAGACGAGAATGGAGCTTGGAGTCTTCAGTGTCTGAGAAATCCACTCAATTTCATTCCTTCCCTCTTATTGCACTTCTTCATATTGCTCACAATCGTTTCTGACAGCACGAACCCAATCATCATCTTCCTGTCCATTCCCCAATGTGTCTACCAACACACTCTCTCTCTTTCCCTCTCTCTCTTTCTCTCTGCTCATTGTCCTCTCCTCTCTCTTTCTCTCTGTCTCTATTTCCACTCTCTCTCTCTCTTCTGCTCTATTTTCCATCTCTCTCTCTCCTCCTCTCGTCTCTCTCTCTCACTCTCTCAAGATTCAAAGGTTGCTTTATTAGCACACAAATATGTACAGTTGTATTGCCAAGCGCGGTTACAGGGAACGAAAATCAACTACAGATAAATCACTATTAATAATAAAAAGAGAAATAAAAAAATAAAAGCAAAAAAAATAGAAAAGAATAACCTCACAAAAGTGTTAAATTAAAAAAAGAGAGCAGAAATGTACATAATGCTTATAAAGTAATTTGCTGGCCTGTGTGTCTGTGGTGTGTGTTGCGTGTACTATAAGTATTGGCGTTGCAGGTGTGTGTGTGCATGTGTGTTTCTCTCTCTCCTCTCTCTCTCTCTTCCCATCTATCTCTCTCTCGTCTCCTACATTTCCTTCTCTAGTCCCTTTGCTGAAAGGAACAGCTCGACAGCCGAAAGTCTTTCAAGTCCCTGTCAACCACACTTATCAGGCTGCGCTACTGCAGCTATAACACAGGAGGCTAAAAAAGCCGACATAAAATTTGCCCCACAGCACAACCACCACGGGGTGAGCAACAGGAACACGCACTCCCTTAGACTGCCTTATTTCGGAAACCTTCTATGTTTAGCTAATGATATGCAAACAGGTGCATGGCAAAGATCAGGAATACAACTCACTTTCCTGGAATAATACGCAGAGGAATCTCGGAATGCTAAGAACAACCGTGCAAAAGCTTTCAGGCGCCAAAACGAGTACTCGCTGTTGTGAATTTTTTAATTAAATAAACTAGTCATTATAGTAAAACACTGTCCTTTATATTAAGACGCGGCCAGAGATGGCAGGTGGTGGCCCTTTCTAGGCTCACAGATTTGTAATTATTTCCACACGTTTGCCAAAATAATTATTTAATCGACATTTTAAAAATCACATTTGCTTTAAAATTTGCTTAAATATTTTTTTCTTAAAGCAACATTTTAACACACAGTCACACATTTACATCCTGCATTTGGCAGATGCACTTATCCAAGCGATTTAAGACTGCGTTTACGCTGCAGTCTGACGCCCAATTTGATTCTTGTCTATATCTGATTATTTAATTGACTCTCCAGTATCCGATATCTGCATTTACACTAAACACAGAAAAACAACCTAATTAGACGCACCGCCGGAAATGAATAAACAGCTTTTACTTCTATAAATTTATCATATAGATCTATTTACATATTTAAAGGTCGACAAACATGATCTACGTTTTAAAATGTTTCAACAAAACAGACTTTAAGTGAACAAATGATAATTCAAATACACAGTTGTGCTTTATATTATATATATATATTTGAGAGTTTTTAGTCTTAGTCTTTTCTCCAGGTTCTCCAAGTTTCCTTCATGTTTTAAAAACTTAAAAACTCAGTGAATTATTAACTCCGAATTGCTTCTTGAGGTAAGCGGGGTGTGATAGTGTGTATCTGAATTTATCCCTAACTAGAATAAAAAGTGTTTGCTGAAGATTAAAATATATGTTAAAAAAATGAATATAAATATTATATAAGTATATTATAATTAAAAAATATTCAAGGATATACTCTTCAGTACAAATATAAGGAAATTTAAGCGCAGTGGGTATGGTGTCGGATTGCTGATCAGAAGATCATGGGTTCAATTCCCAGCACCAACACGTTGCCACAGCTGGGCCCCCGAGCAAGGCCCTTAACCTTTAAAAGAAATGAGATAACTGTAAGTTATTCTGGATAAGTGTGTCTGTTAAATGCAGGAAAGGTGAAGAGAACATTATAGAAGTTCCTCCTTGATATCAACCTTCAAAGATTTTTCCCTTTTATATTACTTTTTTATAAATCATGAAAATTTCTAGATTATTATTGTTATATTTTATAAAGTAATTTGGGAGTTATATTATTTATCAACATCTTGTTGAAAGCCAAAAAAATCCGTATAAACCAAGACAACTTTTACACTTCATTATATCGTAATTTTGTACTCATGAATATTTAAAGTAGGCTGTTTTTTTTAATACATTTATAATTAAAAGGAGGAAAAAAGGAACAAGAAACAAGAAACAATTCTTTCATCTGCTGGATGTGATACAATTAACAGCTGCCACAGAGAACAGCTGGCTGACAATTCACACCATCAATGAAGCCATTTGTGACAACATAATTATCAGTCTCTAATAGCTCACTTTGTTCACTACATAGGGTGTAGAATCAATTACTTCAATCGGGTGGACGAAACATGTGCCAAGACACCTGGGACAAGGAAATTACATGTCCAAGCTATTTTTTCACATATATAGTAGATCAGAAGACTCACTCAGGCTGCACTACACATAGCGGCTGATTATTATATCCAGGATGACATTTGATCATTTCACATGAGAGTATTTACAGTATATAGGGTGGTGATAGGGAAGAGGGGGGCAGGGCATTTACATTACTGGTATTCTGGATGACACCCTTATCCAGAGCGACTTACAGTTATCCCCTTTTTTATATGCAACTGAGCAGTTGAGGGTTAAGGGCCTTGCTCAGAGGTCCAGCAGTGGCAACTGGGTCATGCTGAGAATTGAACCTATGTTCTTTTGATCAGCAAACCAGCAACCCATACGTCTCCTGCTTGCAAAATAGTGTGGAAAATAAAAAGGATAGGCTTGTGTCCTGAGAGACACCTAAAAATGTGTTTTCAGTCCTTATTTGTAAGATGGAAATATAAAAAGGAGCATTTAACATTTCAGAGATTTTGCCAACACCCTTATTCAGAGCGACTATCTCATTTTATCTCATTTTGGAATTCCAACTGAGCGGTTGGGGCTTAAGGGCCTTGCTCAGGGGTCCAGCAGAGAGTAACAAGTAACACTGACTAATGATTAACTCTGGACAGTTGTGGTGGTCTGAGTGTGTTTTTATGAGTGTAAATTGTCTCTGTGACACAGCACAGGGCTGGACAATAACTTTATACATATATATTGCAACAGAACTTACGGTGATATGATTTTTAAACACATTTTCAATATTACGATATACATTCGTCACTGTAAACGTTTAGGGCCCAACTGTCAAAAAGAGCAGAACACAACTGGCTAATTGCGTAAAGTAACCCCGCCCTTTTATTTGCCCCACCAACTCTCCTGAACTCTATTCAACATGGCTGCCAAATGAGCTCTGCTGCACGCAGACGTGTTGCACAAAACAGCCGTGTCTCAGATCTCTGTATGGATTCACGGCTTTGTTACTTTCAAACTTTAAGACGAAGGACAAATTCCACAAATTTGCCAAAACACACACATGCACTGCTTTTTGGGAAATGTCTGTCTGTGACATTATTCATATACATGACTGTAGAAAGTTTCGAGACCCAGATCAGAGGCAGATGCAGTTTTACAGTCCACAGTTTCATGAGACACAAACACACACACACACACACACACAGATTCTTGCGCTCTCACTCCACGATTCCAGCATCACTCTTGCTCAAGCTCAAGCTGCCTCCATTCACTCACTCACTCACTCACTGTCAAATAAAACGAGCAGTTAATTAACGTTGAAATTCTCCACAATGACATGCTTAAGAAATGAGTCTGTTTTATTGGAACGATCGATTCGGCTTCATTTTAATGCCACTGAATAATGAAGTCAAATACAAATAAAAGGTGAACATAAATTTATTTGTACCTTTTTTATTTCTATAATATGATATAGTTTATATTTAATATAAAATATATATATATATATATATAATATGATATAGAAGTTTTATAGTCTCTGCAAATTAATTTTTCAGATGTTTGTAGGTACAGACCTTCACTGGCAATTTTTCTAAAGCTTTTCTAATATTTTTATATTAATATCGGAATTATATATCGAAAATATATCAGAAATATATCGTGATATAAAATTTGGTCATATCGTCCAGCTGTAACACAGCATGAACAATATTATGAAAAAGCTTGCTGGTCTTCAAGTGTTTTTGTGGACAGCGCTGATGATTGACAGACTGGTGGGTGGCAGAAAATCAAATTTGAATTGGAGAATAAATTGAGAAAAAGAAATGATCTTCTCCTCCTTTCATCTTTTCCCTTTAGGGTTCACCACAACAAATCATCTGCCTCCACCTAGCTCTGTCTTCTGCATCCGCTTCGCTCACACCCACTAAATGTTCTTATTTATCACATACCACATACTTCTTCTATGTTTTTCCTGTTGCCTCCTGCCTGCAGCTCCATGTCCAACAACCTCCGACCAGTATTTCCACTATCCCGTCAAACCATCTCAACCTGTTCTCTCTTGAAGAGATACAACATTGCTGGTCTCACCACGGTCTTCTACACCTTAATTCTCGGTAAAGTTTTTCACAAATAACTCCTGATACTTATTTCTCCACCTACTCCAGCCTACTTCTGCACCTCTTTTCCACACTCTCTTTTGCTTTGTACTGTCGACCCCAAGTACTTGTCCTGCTATGACTTTTATTCCTTTTCACTTCAACATAAACCTTCACCTCTCCAGGTTTTGCTCCACTTGCCCCATCAATGTCCACAGAGATTCCTCCTTCTTTGTCAGCCTGCCCAACACCATAGGAAACAAGAAGAGGCTCAGGGTCAATCCCTGATGCAGTCCCACATCCACATTAAACATTTCTGTCTGACCTACCGCCCTCTTCACCACTCTCATGCACTTCTCATACATGTCCTGCACCGTTCTGACAAAAATCTCTGCTTCCCAAAATCAATAAATGGCACCCAGATATGAATAGTTTTCTGTATGTGCCGTGTGTCTCGAGAAGAGATCCGGTTTTGGATGAGGTCTGTTGGAAAGTCTGTTCAAAGAGTAAAAGTCATCGGTTTGTATTTACACACTTACAGTAAAAAGGTAATTTGGTCACCGTACTTATTTACGTTATTAGATAAAATGTCCATTAATGGTCAATTAGGTTACCAAGCAACTAAAACATTGGAGAGGGCAACTATGTTTATTTTTCACTTAGGCAGTGGGCTAGCTAATTGCAATTAATGATGTAATGGATTTATGATTTGTCCACCTCTGCAGTGTGCATATAATTGCTTATATTAAGTTTATTGTGATCTGGGCAAATGTTCCAACTCTGCCATCTGCTGATAAATTGATGCATAATAAAGTCGTAATGACTATATGAACGACTAAATAATTTCATAAGTCTGCTGATCCTGAGATACTGCTCTAATGCTTCACACCAAACATATATGTGGATAGTGTCACTGGCGCTAGATCACTTCTGTTACTAGCAGAATGTTTTTATTTGTAAAGCATAAATGTCCGGGTGCCCACAGATGACTACAAATACGCGCTTTGCAGATTGGCTTGCGTGACCTGTCATGCTAATTTTCCGCTTGTGATTGAGTCAAATACCACCTATTCGCAGCAAGGCCGTCACACATTCCGCGCATAATTTGTCTCTATTCGCATCTTTTCATTGGCTGTGTATGTGATTTACTCCAGCGAATAAAAAAAAACACGTTTGGTGTGAATACAACATTAAAAATGTTCCAGAGTAACAAGTGTCAAAATTCTTGCTAACAGACTAAGCATCTGAATATCACCTAAATGATTCATGTTGTAATGATGATCTGTAATCCAGCCAGCGTTCCTCCTCCAGGCTGGTGTGTTGTTGCTGTAATCACAGTTTCCTGGAGGCAGCTTATCACTGCCGTCTTTATGCCCTTGCACTCTAGAAAGCATACATCAGAGGAAAATCAGAACAAGCACCATCGCCAAGCCTACCAGGGCCCCTGGAAGCACAAGTGGCCCGGGTTAATTTCTAATTGGTGAGTGCAGATAACGAGTGGTGATACAGAACCTCTCAGCTTTATAGAGCGCTGCAGAAAGCAGGAAAAGACGGAGAAAGGAGGAGGACTGCTGTGTGCTGACGATGGCCACAAGGTGTTCCAGGTTTTTCAGAAAATAGAAGCTTGTGTTTGGCACAATGTCAGCCAAATTGACGTCTTGTCCAGAAGCCAGGTGGCCAGGAAAAACCTTTGCATCACATCCTGGTTTGCATTTGATGCAGTTTTAAAACCTAGGAAATTTAAAAAGGCTGATTGCACTGGGCTTAGACTGCTGATGAAGACAAATAACCAAGAAAGAGAGAGAGAGAAAGAAAGTCTTGTACAATCCTATTTGATGTTTGGGAAGGAAGCGTATTTTCTAGGTTTGTGAGGGGGTTTTTTTTTTCTTGTTTGCTGTGGAAGCAAATAATCAAAACAACAGAGAAAACCAATTCGGATGGGAGCGGGTACACTTCTGCTGCTGAAAGCAATAAAAAAACACTCCATCCGATTGAGACTAAGCCCTTTCCGACACTGCAGCAACGACTCGGAGTAATGGAAGATTTCAGACCTGCAGCGCCAATATCAAAGGAAAGCCATAATGAAGAGGAGATTCCACTGGTTTCATCCCACAGTGCATGAAGAACAAATAAATAAATACAGCAGAGCTTATTCTGACTTTTAGTTGGAAATCCGTTTTCGCTCTCTTATATATATCAGGTTAACATGAAACAGTCACTCTGTAGATTTAAGTAATTTCTGCATGCAAGAAGAAAATTCCAGGCAGAAATTCATAGAACAGTAATCTTATATAAAAAAATTATATTTAAAGTATTTTTTCATAATGCAAAAATGTGTGTGTGTGTTTGGTTTTCCATTTATTTAATTGCCTCCTTACAAATTTAATAGCTAAAATGAGTAAATTCAAGGTTTTATTATTATACGCCATAATACAGGATTAAACCATTTTTAGCACTGATTTTTTTTTTTTCATGTTGAATTTACTGAATTTAAGTATCACAAGCTTTTTCATGAATCACTGTGAAAACTTGAAACTTAATAAAAATGATTTGAAGTTTCTCTGGTGCAGCCCTGCAAAAAAAAGTTTCTTATTATAAATTTCTTATTATATACTCGTTATAAAATACATACAGAATAACAATATTTATTGGATCTGCTGGAGTCTATCCCAGCCGTCTCTGAAAGGGTGACAGACAGGAGGGGGCCACCCTGGACAGGTCGCCAGTCCATTACAGGGCCACACACAATCTCACTCACTCCTATGGGCAATTTAGAATCACCAATCAGCCTAACATACATGTTTTTTGGACTGTGGGAGGAAACCGGAGAACCCGGAGTAAACACATGCAAGCACTGAGAGAAAAGGGGGGGAATCAAACCCGGGATCTTCTATCTGTGGGGCAACAGTTCTAATCACTAAGCCACCGTACTGCCCTTGTATTATTCAGTGTGATTAAATAATTTTAGTTTAAAAAAAGAAATGTCTACCAACAAACTATGTCAAACCTTCTTTAACTTTCCCAAAAATGTATTCGTTTTGGTAGAATTTAGAATTACAGTATAACTAAAAGGTCATGGTATGATGTAGTAACACTGGCCAAAAGGTTTCCATCCAAGTTTAACCCATGCTAAAGTGAATAATCTCTTCTGAATATTTAATGATAAATCAAGTGCTCACATTTGAGTCGAGTTTGAGTTTTTTCCCTTCAGGGGCAGCCACAGCACATCATCTGCCTCAACTTAGCCCTCTCCTCTGCACTCTTACCCGCAATGTATCATGTCCTTATACCTCCTCTTAAACCTTCCTCTTTGCCTCTATTTCCAAGATCCTCCTTACAATGATTCCACTATGTGTTCATGACCTCAATATTAGACTATTGTAACACTTCACTGGGTGGTTGTTCTGCATGCCTAATAAACAAGCTCCAGCTGGTCTCTTTAACCTGGCCTACACATAACACACACATTTTTATTATTCGAATCCGTTAAAGGATTGTTAGGCTGCAGTAAACAGGTCAACTGGAACCGGAAACACCTCCAATAACACACAATATATTTGTTTAACACAAGTCGAATGGCATCTACGCTAACATACGTCTGATTCTTCTCCATTCTGTCACTGATGGAGTTTTGGTTTCTTGCCGTTGTCGCCTCTGGCCTACTTAGTTGGAAACTCTAAATTTATAGACATCAATAAAGTTTCTGATGTATTTCTGTAAAACTGCTTTAAAACAATCCAGATTGTTAAAAGCGCTAAATAAATAAAGGGGACCCGACTTGACTATCCTTCATCTTTAAACCGAGCCGATCTGGTCACTCTGACAATGTCACTGAAAGATCCAACATGAGCCGTCCCACTGATGTAAAAGAAAATGTCTTTATTTGTCACATATCCTCTACAGCACATTAAAATTTGTTTCTTCTCAGTTGGGGTCAGAGCGCTGGGGCAGCTATATTACAGTGCCCCCGGAGCAGGAAGGGTTAAGGGTCTTGCTCAAGAACCCAACAGTGACAGACTGGCGGTAGTGGGGATTGAACCCAGGTCTTCCTGGTCTTCCAATCAAGTCAGCTGCCTAACATATTTTGCTTGTTTAACACTAACTGAACAAACCTGGTTACACTATTGTCATTTTGATTACTAGCTTATTAGTTTGGCAGAATTTATCCTGTGTAAATGATATCGATACATCCACATCTCAATCAGCGCTGTAGTCGAGCGTTCCGGCTCATGGCCTTAGAGGGTAAAGAAAAACTGCGCTTACTCAGCCACAAAATGACTCTCGGCTCTCACTTCACACGTCTCGCTGCGTGTGATGAAGCGCAGTGGTGCGATCCAACCATGGCTGACAGGCTTCACGCCTTCCCTGAATGCCCCTTTGCTCAACTCAGTAAGCTCTGGAACAATGCAGGCTCCATAGGATGAGCTCTGCATCAGATTAAAACGGAAGGAGGGAAAAATAAAGCCTTGTCATCCATCTATGAAAACAGCCTCAGTGTCAATTCATACCCAGTGCCTACAGTTCCCAGTAGTCCATGAGGCAAATGGCGGAGCTTAGATCGGGCTGTGTGTGGGGCAACAGGAGGGTTTCAGAATGCAGTGATTTATTAGTGTCACTCCTCATCTGGGCCACAGTGCCAAGGGGCAGCAGAGCTATAACAGAGGCTTAGCAGGCACATTAAAATGCATGCATGTGAACACACACACACACACGATACAAAATTTAATTAAATCTTAGTCGTATAGTTTTAGTTGTATATATATGATACATATATAACAAACTGACTCACAAAAGAAACACACACACAAACACACACTCACTGGAATAGAGGGGCGCAGATAGCTTTGGGTTAAAAGACAGAGGTGTGGTATCTGTCTGTCTGTCTCTGAGTAAGTCCAATTTCTATTTTACGATGTGTCTGGTCTCAGTGGTGGATTTGTGGAAGCAGAAGTAGGTTTGGCTGAGACAGAGACACAGCAAAGACAACCTCCTGCCAATGAAGTGTGTAAACAGAAAACCAAAGGCCACCGTCTGCAGAGCCACATGATCTTCCTATGGCCATTTTTAGAAAAATCTGACAGACCTACTAAGCAGTGGTGGTTCAGTGGTTATGGTGTTAAAATGCTGGTCAGAAGATCACCAAGCTGCCACCGCTGGACCCCCGAGCAAGACCCTTAAACCATCAATTGTAAGGTACTTTAAATAAAGGTTTGGGCCAAATCCTAAAAATATAAATGAAAATGCAACAAATACCTTTTGATACAGTGCCACCGGAGCAGAGAGGGTTAGGGGTCTTGCTGAAGGGCCTATTGCTGTCAGCTAGGTAGTGCTGGGGCTTAAACCCCAAACTTTCAATCAGCAACAAGGAGCCCTAACTGTTTGAGCCACTAACACCCCAGGGTGTGTATATGCATTAGTGGTGGGAAAAAAATAGATTCATCGACGCATCGTGATTCTTTCTATAATGATTCTGATTCGATTCTCAAAAGTTCAGAATCGATTCTGAATTTAAATTAGATGGCGACGGTGCGGGTCTGCACTTGCGTTTGCAAAGTTTGGCACCAAATTCAAATATTTCAGCAACACGACTAACATGGAGGAGAAACATATTATGTGATTCCACTCAGAGCTGCAAAAACAAACTTCCCTTTCCGGCGGCCTCCACTACCAGTTTCACTCAAACGAACCTCCAGCAAGTTGCAAAGTTTCCATCAGAATTCTGAAAAGGTGAAGCGAATAACTCAGCCAGTGGCGGTTTCATTGGCAGGGATTTGTGTCAGTTCTCTGTGGTGGATAACACAGGGTTTCACACACCATTACAGGTGCTTGAGTCAAGGGACAGTATGTCCTTACAGCGTTCTTTATAATAATCTGACGATTCCATGTTTCATTCAGAGCTTCAGTTCATCCTGAACACATTTACAGCATTTGGCAGACGCCCTTATCCAGAGTGACGTACATTTATCTTATTTATATAACTAAGCAATTAGGGGTTAAGGGCCTTGCTCAGGGGCCCAGCAGTAGTGCCTTAGTAAAGCTGGGAATCAAACCTACAATCTTCAGGTTAGTAGTCCAACACCTTAACCATGAGCCACTTCCCACCACACTGAACTTTATTAATCAAAGAATATTTATAAAAACCAAATCATCTTTTTCAAGATGGATGATGAGTCATATAGAAATTCCAGAATCTCCAAATTCTGGTTAAATGTAAAGATTCAGAATTAGGATCGGATCCTAAAGTACCTAATGATTCTCATGTTTAGCGTTAAACATGTCCGCTGTTGAACAAGGCAGCTTTATTTTTGTAACGCTGTAAACATTTTACACTGTAGGGTGAACCTTATTTTATCACTGTTTTAATGCTGTAAATAAAAGCAAAGCAATTTTAATTTACTTAATTTAATTTCCTTTTTTACAATTGAGCATGTTAAGCTTAACTAGCTTTTTCATTTTCTATATTAAAGCAACAGCATTTTGGAGTCGTTGTAACACCTAAATTGGTATTCGAACAAGTTGTTTTAGCACTTCAGTCGATTTCAGTGATTTAGTTTTAAACTCATGACTCACGCCTATGTGAACAAAATAAATGAGCTCAGATTTATTTCAAGCTTCATTTTGCTTGATGAGTGTTTTTTAAACACTAAACAGTTGAAGTGCACTTAGAATTTAGCTTTTTCGAGGCAAAAAATAATAAAAGCTGCAGTAAATAAATACAGTAAGTCCTGTTTTCACAAAACACAAGCAGTTTAAATGGAATTATTCACATGTTTTTAACAGAAAACTGAGATAAAAGGATTTGTGGTGGGAAAAAAAGATGTGTTCTGAAGCCTCAGTTCTGTTTTTAGTCCACTTTTATGGTACTGTGAACAACAAAGGTCTCAAAATCATTTGAGTGAGTGAGTGAGTGAGTGAGTGAGTGAGTGAGTGAGTGAGTAAATGCATGAGTGAGTGAGTGAGTGCATAAGGGAAGTGAGTGAGTGCATCAGGAAGTGTGAATAAGTAGGTAAGTGACTGAGTGAGTGACTGAGTGCATAAGTGGGTGAATTAGTAGGTGAGTGAATAGGAAAGTAAATGACTGAGTGCATGAGAAAATGAGTGAGTGAGTGCATAATGAAGTGAGGAAAGGAGTGATGATCTGAAGGAGTAAGTGTATGATTGAGTGCAGGGAAAGTGGGCAAGTAAGAAATTAAGTAAGTAAGTGCATAAGGGAGTGTGAGTGAGTAAGTAAGTGAGTGAGTGAGTGAGTGGGTAAGTCATTAGGGAATGTGAGTAAGTGAGTGAAAGAGTAAGTAAGTGAGTGAGTGCATTAGGAAGTGTGAGTGAGTGAGTGAGTGAGTGAGTGAGTGAGTGAGTGAGTGAGTGAAGTGAGTGAGTGAGTGAGTGAGTGAGTGAGTGAGTGAGTGAGTGCATTAGGGAATGTGAGTGAGTGAAAGAGTAAGTGAGTGAGTGCATTAGGAAGTGTGAGTGAGTGAGAGAAAGAGTGAGTAAGTGAGTGAGTGAGTGCACTAGGAAGTGTGAGTGCGTGTGGTCGTCTTTGCCCTCTTTAATCACTCATATGTCCACCTGTGACAAATCTAAACATCTCATTTATGTATCTGTAACTGTGACCGCCTACTAGTATTGTAGTATTTTAGTATTATTAGTAGTATTTTATTGACTGTGTTAAAGCATTTCTCGTAAAATAGCCATAATGTAACATGCTAAAATATATAAACTGAAAATGAAGCTTGATGCATGAGAAGACGAGTACGAGTAAAAAAGCTGATGCATTTGCTGCTTAAAAAAGTAAAAACATTTAATGAAATAAAATTACGGCAAAAAAAATAAAAAAAAATAAATAATAATAATAATAATAATAATTGGCTTGGTAGAGGTGGGAAAAAGTAATGCAATAGTTTAGGAATAAATGCCGGTGTGTCTGTCACACATTTCAGTCCTCCATCTAGATAAAGCCAAACATTATTGAACAGTTCACACTGTTGCTGCTGTGGATAAAGTGGTTAGTGAATTTTAACGAACTACAGATGCAAATTCTTTCCATTATGCTGCTGTTTTTTAAAGCTGGTTTCTTTCCATACACTGGTTCCTTTCCTGCATCACATTTCATCACCTTTAAGACTTTTGTATTTGGGAAATGATTTATTTGTGATTTCTGTTGCCAAGATAAAAAAAAAAAAAAACCCAAACGTTTGAACAATTGATTCTGAACGCAGAACCGTAGTTGTTTATTGACTCCTATACAAACAATTCTCATACAGGCCAGTATTCGGTACTCAGGGGCCAGAATGTTGGAATAAATCTGAGTAGTTTAGAATTTTTAAACAAATGAACCTACAGGAGTGAGTAAGTGCTAAAGGTTATGTTTATCAGTTAGCATAAAATCTTCTGGCCTTTTGTTTCTCTACAATAAGCCGTGCGTATCTAACATGTGTTCCAAGCATATTTCTCCCAGCATGCCGTTCACTGTCTCAGCGAGGAGTTAAAAGGCAAACTGTTAAGAGAAACCTCAGCGGGAGGGGCATTCTGTTACCCAGCCAGAGACATGGATCTACTCCAGCACTGGCACGACTCATTCCACACCAAATGAACTGTCAAATATTCAGCACAGGAAACCGAGCCAAGTCTGGTCTGACCAAATGTCACTGGATGAACCAAAGTGCCAAGTGAAATATTACCGGAATAGATGCTGGTGCGATGCTGACCAGCGGCTCCACCTGACGGAGGGTATGTGTCAGTCGAGTATACAGCTACAGTCCAGTATACAGCAGGGTATTACAAGCACACACAGAAAGAAGTCTGAAAGAACAGAACACTTGACTTCTCAGGGTTGAACTTTAGCTAATAGAACAGAAGTGAGCGAAAGAATCAGCAGTTGTTTTTTCACTCATGTTGCAGTAAAAAAAAAAATGATTTTCAAAAACCAAAAATATGATATATAAACACTGCACTGGCTTTCTATTGAATATCGAATAGATTTTAAAATCTTATTAATTACTTATAAAGCCCTAAATGGTTTAGCACCTCGGTACCTGAGTGACTCTTATCCTATTATAGTCCTCTACGTCCGCTGCGCTCTCAGGACTCAGGCAATATGATTATACCTAGAATAACAAAATCAACTGCAGGTGGCAGATCCTGCTCTTATCTAGCGCCTAAACTCTGGAATAACTTACCCTGCACTGTTCGGGAGGCAAACACACACTGCCAGTTTAACACTAGATTAAAAACACATCTCTTTAATCTGGCCTACACATAATACACACATTTTTATTATTCATATCCATTAAAGGATTATCAGGCTGTAGTAGTCGGGTCAACCGGAACTGGAACACACCACCAATAACGCATAATATATTTGTATATCATAAGTCGAATGGGATCTACACTAACATACATCTGTTTCTCTGTTATTCCCAGCTCACCGTCGCCACCATCAATTAGAGACAATAAGGCAGTTTCTCAGTGATGATCTTGTCTTTTAAACGGCCATCCGGACAAAACCACAGAATCTTTACTGCAGTATGGAAGAACCTGCTGGTTTATCTGGTCAGAGGCGAACTGACCCCCCGACAGAACCTGGTTCTCCCAAGGTTTTTTCTCCATTCTGTCACTGATGGAGTTTTGGTTTCTTGCAGCCGTCGCCTCTGACTTGCTTAGTTGGAAACTCTAAATTTATAGACATCAATCAAATTGAGTGTTTAATGAGTGTTTAATGATGTCTTTTTTGATGTGATTCTGTAAAACTGCTTTAAAACTATCCCGATTAATGAAACTAAAAATAAATAACTTGACATGTTTTTTTATGTTTAAACTCTGCAGCTTTTACCTCTACGTTTTAAGTTTAGGCATAAACTGTATCGATGTCTAAGATGTCCCTTATTCCACATTACGAATTCATAAGAGTTTTTTTTTCATTGTTTTGTATACATACGATATGGTCCAATGAATAATGACGATTGCTATCACACCCAAACGTAGGACTTTAACTCTTTACACAAATTTGAAGCATCATTACAGTTTTGATCACTGGAATCAAGGGACCCAAATCTCTTCCAGAACAACATGTACAGCCTGTCCTAAATCAGAGTCAGATGATTAATAATCAACCAGCTGAGGGGAAGTGGTGGCTTATGGTTGAGGTGTTGGACTAAAGGTTGTGGGTTCGGATCCAAGCCACCACTGGGCCCCTGAGTAGGGCCCTCAACCCCCAATTGCTCAGTTGTATAAATTAGATAAATGTAAGTCGCTCTGGATAAGAAACTTTGCCAAATGCTGTAAAATGTAAATGTAGGACGTAAGTTCACTTTACAAGACTGAACAAATATAAAACGTTCATGTCAAATGATACAGACAATAATTTCAAATCTACACCACAACAATTACATTTACATTTCAGGCAACTACAGCGTGTGTTTATCTTAAGTTTTTCTTTACAACAGAGCAATCGGGTGTTAAGGGCCTTGCTCAGGAGCCCAGCAGTGGCAGCTTGATGGTGGTGCTGGAAATTGAACTTTAGCAGCCGAACACCTTATAACAACTAAAGGTGCAGTAAACAAGTACATTACTTAAGTATGGACATTTACGGCATTTGGCAGACGTCCTCATCCAGAGAACCTTACAACTTATTTGTACACCTGAGGAGTTGCAGATTAAGGAGTTTGCTAAAGGTCCCAGCAGTGGCAGCTTGGTGTAGCTGGGAATCGAACCCCGACCTTCTAATCACTAGTCCAACACCTTAACCACTGAGTTACCACATGTGACACTTGGAAATGGACAGGATCCTCTCCAAAGTCCCTGCTTTCCTCTTAAAATCTTTGCAACATATCATTTAGTTTAAAACAGTTGTGTACATCACAGCCATTTGTGTGTGTGACTTTGTAGAAAATGAATTTGCTTTAAAATAAGATGTTGTGGCCAATTAGAATTTTTAAAGAAGCACAAATAGACAACCTGGTAATTCTAATCCACTTGCTGGATTTTTAATCACTATAATACTAATAATGCAAAGGAACCTGCTTGGTGGTGGTGGGAATTGACCCTCCAATCCCTCCAATCAGTGTTTCTTCTGACAACTAATTATTTTGCAACCTTCAGCGTATTTGCAGTTGATTTTGTTTTTCTGCTCTAAGCCATTTTTGCTGGTTGTGACTGATGTTAAGTCATCGCTAAACTGGATTTTTATCATGGTTTTTTTTTTTCGCTCATCAGCGGGTTGAAATCGAAAGGTCACATGCAGTTCTAACGTTCTGGAGGCTGTGCCACAACTAACAGTGTGTGTGACGGTTGGTGTAACACCTACTCAATAATTAGCAACGCCTCCATTTTGATCCAACCTTCTGGCTCATCAGACTGAGGCTCATGACTTCAAAGTTCTAAGATGACTTCAACATGTATAACATCCCACCTATTTTCCTCCTACATGAATTGCTTTAATGATGAATGTTTTCCTATTAGTCTTTCCACCAACCACCAAGTTAGCGCCTGCTAAATGCTAGTGTCTACACTCATATTCTTCCCCATAACAACTCAGTGCAGAACCAGGTATCCCAGTCTACTCTGAGCTCACAGTGTAAAAACAGTTAAGTTATTTGAAAGCAGGCGATTTAAGCATGTGGCCTTGCAGTGGATTCGAGTTTTTTTCTTAATTGATCCCACAGGTAGTGCTGGCGACTCGCTCACTTTTTAAATGAGGCACTGAGGGATCCTAAAAGCCGCAGAACAAATGAATGTCTTACATCCTGACAGATAGGGAAAAAAATGAAATAAATAAATAGCAACTTTACAACTGGCTTACTGATGATCATTTAGCTTCACCTTGCCTTGCATAATGGATATGCAGAAAACTACCCGTGGCTCTTGACCACCAGAGGCAACACTGGGGAAATCCAGCTGAAGTAGAATTGAAAAGCATGTTATGAGTAATTGAATAAACATAGACTGGGCAGATCATACGACATGAAAGTAGGCACAATTATTAGATATAACTAAAGTGTTCAACATTTAATCAACATTTAAACAAAATGTAAAAAACAATCTGGATGAGACACTACATCCTGATAAAGTCTTGCTGATGCTGGACGTCTGTATTAGATACAATAGTTTTGCATTGTGGGTAGAGACGAGGCAACAACAGCACTAGTGGGAAAAGTAATGTGATGTGCTCTAGTTTACTTTATTGCACTATAAGATCTGCTTTACTTGGAGTTCTAAGCCAAACTAAGGTAGCAAAGGTAGCCGGTTTATATGTTTTTGGATAGTTTGGGTTAATTTGTTAAAACATTTTTTACCTTGATTACTTATTTAAAACTTATATTGTCCTTCTTTTAGTTTCAGCCCCCAGTAATTCTAATAATGCAGAAATAAGAGTTGTTTTGTTTTGTTTGCTGTAAGTCTAGTACTAGTCTAGCCCAGTCTAGTCAAGCTTCTACATGTGTGGACATACAGTGAAACGATGTCTTGTCTCGAAGGACTACGATGCTACATACAAGTTAAACATAAATATACATACACAGACTGCACAAAAGACTTTACATAGAAACTCTAAATGAGATATAAATATTTTTGGGGGTGTAGCAGTGCTTAATGGAAGATAATTTGTAGTGCCCAAATAAACATGCATTGTCATATACATGTGTGAGTCTTTGTGTGAGGTAGTGTTTAGAAAAAAGTGTCTAGGGTACATACAGAGAAAAGAGTGTTACTACAGGTGGTTTGTATGTGTGTAGCACACTCAGAATTGCAACTTAAAAAGATCATGAGTTTGGAGGGGGGTGTTAATGGTTTCAGGTGGTAGGGTTGTGGATGAGGTTTCGGAAGGGGATGGGGGAGATTCTACCTTCTAAGCTGGAAGAGATAGTCGGAGAGATGGGAAGGGTCCTTCACGATGCTGGTAGCCTTGAGGTAGTGAGGGCAAAGGGGCAGCTATAATCTTTGCAGCAGTGTTTACTGTTGGTTGTAGGGTCTTGGGGTCAAAATTCCAGTATTGACAGTGTGATGAATAAAAATGCTCAATAAAACAATAAAACATCAAAATTGCATCAAAGCACATCAATAGCAGTTAATTGTGAAAGGAGACGATCGTATCTTCACAACATATGGATGTTTGTCACAGTAAAATATCTTTGTTGTACATATTCCTCATTTTAATACAGGTTATATTTTCTACATCTTACTATAAACAGCATCCCATAATTACACAACACAGATTTCTTAAGCGTCTACGAAATATAATCTGTGTTTTTGCACAGTGACTATATCCGACTCTGGAAGGTCTCAATGCTAAAAAAAGGCAGCTCTGATCAGGACTGCTGTCAGAATAAGGAAGGAATTACCCATGACACGTCAAGGTTGTTGCTAAGAAGGGAAAAAGATGGAGAACAGAAATACCAAGCTTGGTACCTTCTTTGGAGTTCTAAACCATTTGGTCTAAAGCCAAAGCATAATGTTTAGTGTAACACCTAAATAAGACTATTCCTGTGATAAAACATGGTGGCAATAGCATCTTAATCTATGGTTGCACAGGAACACTTGTTGCATCACAGAATTTAAGAATAGAGAATGATACTACAAACATTTTTAAGAAGACCCTAGGGCAGGGGTCGGGGTGTCCTGCAGAGTTTACCTGTAAGCTTCCAGTGTACCTATCAAAATCTTGATTAGTTGGTTCGGGTGTGTTTGATTAGGGATGGAGCCAAACTCTGCAGGACACCCCGACCCTCCAGGACCGAGTTTGGATAACCCTGGTCTAGGGAATCAATGCATGTTCCAGCAGACCAGTCAGACAAAGTAACAGGAAATTAATTTAAGAAAATGACCTCGGGGGAAACCAGATGAGGTGTGTTTTGAAATTGTAAAGTCAAAGCCAAGACATAAACTCTATTATAAATGTGTAGCATGAACTGAATCTGTCATATCTGAGATGGAGTCTGAAGTTGTAGTGGTGACTGGTTTTCCTCCACCTGTAAGATCTGCATGCCCAGTTTATGATGTTTAAATCTAAGTCACTGTCTTATTTTATTATTCCTTCATTAAATTCATTATAAATGTTGGATCTTACTCTAACGTGTCTTTCTGTGTGGAGTTTGCATGTTCTTCCCATGCTTGTGTGGGTTTACTCGGGTTCTCCGGTTTTCTTCCACAGTCCGGCCTTTCGCCCTTTCAGAGACGGATGGAATAGACCCCAGAAGATCCCCGTGACCCCGAATTATGGAATTATCTATAAAACGGCTATAAAAGATGAATGAAAAACAGCAGAAGAAACCCAGTTCAGTGATGAAATATGAGGTTGCGAAACAAATGTTCTGGACACACTGGGCATCATTTATAAAAGATGAATGAAAAACAGATATTAGTAGATATTCTGGTAGTAATGACATAACCGTGTCTTCTGGTGTAAACCTAATGCAGTATGAAAAGGGTTTAAGTACAACAGAAAAACTGTAAAGGGTCTAAAGTGCAACTGTGCAAATGTCATAATAATCAGTAGTTAGATGATGTCCTAATGCATTATTTATAACCTATTGTGAGCACAGGTCAGCTACTGATCAGCAGTCTGTGGATGTGGAATTCGGTCCTCAGCCTGGTGCCCAGGTTGCTGATTACAGGCTGGTGGAGTGTATAGTTGTGTGCAACATGATGACTACAATCTCTTCTTCGAAATGTATCTTTAATCTGTAAGACAGGGACTGGATGGCCAAATAGCTTGTCCAGATGGCAATAGGTCAAAGAAGCTGTAGCTCGAGTGTATGAGCTCTGAGATTATTCCTCACACACATCCCTACGGTGGTTTTTCAGTACTGGTATGAGAGCAGCACCCTTTGAGGAACTGGTATGTTCTCACCATGATCATCACAGTGTGGCCCATGCTGTGCTTGGGAAGCTGGAAAAGAGTTGGAAAAGAGTTGGAAAAGAGTTTTTTATCCTAAAATTTTTAAAAATAATAGACATCCATATTATATTGCAGCATTAATGCTACGTTACTAATGCTAACGCTCACTATTCTGCCATATTCGCATGGTTGGTTTTTTTTGGCGCTACAAGCTGCTTTATGCAGAGAGCTGGCTGAGTCCGAACACATTACATCCTCAATTACATCCTGTTCGGGTCAACGTGGCTATGCACCATAATGGCTAATGCTAATAGGTTTTCAGCACTCATGGAGGTCATTATTAATCATATTTAGCCAAGGACATTAATTTTTTCCTGATATTTATACAAAAAAATAAAACCTTTCATACGTAATTCAAACCTGATTAATGCAATGCTGCATTTCAACATTTGGGGTTTTTTCACCTTGTGTTTATGTGTGAAGACTTACTGTATATAGACCACATAGACAAAACGTGTTGGGACCTTGACCTTTACACCAACACTCCAATCACACTGTATTATAATGACATAAATATTAATAAAGTTTTAATTCCCTGCATTTGCTGATATAACATTCTGCATCTGTCCAGTAGAACAATTTTAAGGTGCGACCTTTATGTATCCAACTGAGCAGGTTAAGGGCCCTTTTTTTTAAATAAGCACATGGAATCAATCATATCGATTGACTTAATTACAATTAGCAATAAAGAGTTTAGGTTTTAACTGAACATCCTATTGGATATAGTCACAACCTTGGAATTGAGCATCAGGACCTGAGTGTACATGCGGCCAGTAACCTTTGACATTTGCTTTTGCTGTAAACTATTCACTTATCCAGTGTAGCCCAGCTAGGGTTCATAATAATCTTTTTTTATATTTTTTATACCATTTGATAATGGTTTTTATCAGGGGGGTCCAATCTCAGTCCTGAAGGGTCGAAGTGTCCTTCGGAGTTTAGCTCCAACCCTAATCACACACACCTGAACCAACCAAGAT
Organism: Bagarius yarrelli; assembly: GCA_005784505.1. Lineage (NCBI taxonomy): Eukaryota > Metazoa > Chordata > Actinopteri > Siluriformes > Sisoridae > Bagarius > Bagarius yarrelli. Next base: position 515,815 of record VCAZ01000006.1, on the reverse strand, counting down.
CTTGCTAGGTTTACTTAAAACACAGGTAGGGTTATTGAGGCAAGTTGGGGCTAATCTCTGCAGGACACCCCGGCCCCCCAGGACCGAGATTGGTCACTCCTGGTTTATTTAAACACATATATGTTTATGTATAAAAATTCAAGTATACAAATATTACAAGATTTATGGTAAATATCTGTAAGATGATACTGACCTAAAATAATTCCACTTACAGTCAACCATGAAAAGTGATAAACAAACTTACTGCAGCAGTGACATCCTATCAAAGTACCATTTACTGAGCTCTGGTACACCTGTAGCAATGGATCTAATATAAACACCTGAATTTAATAAGTGTTGTGTCCCACTACTTTGGTCTATAAACTGTATATAGATAAAGACAAGGCTCTTCTAACATGCTAGCCTATTAATGTAAGCACAACGCAATTAAGCATTAACCCTACTCATAATAACAAAAGTACGGGATGAGAGTTCTTTTCTCTCTGTTTATTCAGCTACACTATAACAAGCTTTTTAAGCTGCTCTAATTGACCTGCCCTTTGCTAATGCCATTGCTGCCATTTTGTCCCAGTTGTACTTAGTCCAGGTTGCTATATCAGTGCTTGACTATACAGCAAGACCTTAAACCATAAACAAACCTAAAATCGAAGGTTCAAGTGTATTATTCTTCTGTTCCACAGCCATTTTATTATATACATAACAGTCTGGCCTTTAGCAAGAATTTCTTCTTCTCACCTTTTAGGAAGCCGAGGTCAAAATTCATGGTTTGGCCATAATGAGCATTAGCGGTTATAGGTAAAGTTTACCAGTTACAGATTTACGCAAACAAAAAAACACACCTAATTTGCAGGTATAACACAGCATTGTGTACACCAATTTTTTCTTATTCTGTTGTAAGATCCGATGCCACCACTCGCATACATAAGATTATTTGGGTTTCCTCAGTATGGATTTTTATCAGTTGGATGAAAGATTCGGGGGTGGGGGGAATTTCTTTTCAGCGACGGCACTCAAATGAGTGCAATGTCTTTCCATTGATCTTACTAACTAGCTTAATAGCAGTATCGCAGCAAGGATCGTCTGCTCCTGTGTCAAAATAAATTGGATGAGTAGAAGCGAATGAACACAATCAGCTCTTTAGGAGTCATTGAAGGCTCCGGATTTAATGAGGTGTCAATCTGGAGTGATTCAAAGCGGTACAAAACGAGATACATACTTTCAGTCTAATCAGAATCAGTAGTTGCATTTTTTAATCAATTAAGATAAAAAAAGTTAAAGAGCTAGAGGTATGGTTAGCATATTTTGTATATATATATATATATATAGCTATAGAACTTTGAAGCAAAAAAAAAAGCAGTGATGTAATTTGTTGCTAGGTAGCTAGCTATTACAGGCTAATGGTAATTGCTTTTTAATGGTAATTCATGCAGTTGAGATAATGAGTGGATTCCAGTGTGAACCCATTGTTTTGCTTTTCTTTTCTTTAGTGTAGTTTATTAGTGTATACACTGGAGAGTGTGTAGCAGAGGTAAAGAAGCGAGTGCAGGCAGGTTGGAAAGGGTGGAGAAACGTGTCAGGAGTAATGTGTGTACAGGGGAATATCAGATGGAATCAAGGGGAAGGTGTAAAAGACAGTGACAGCAGGAGAGACAGCTATAATGTATGGTTCTGAGAAAGTGGTGAGACCAGCTATGATGTAGTATGGTTTAGAGACAGTGGTAGTGGTAAGACAGCTATGATGTATGATTTAGAGACAGTGGTGAGACAGCTATGATGTATGATTTAGAGGACAGTGGTGAGACCAGCTATGATGTATAGACAGTGTTGAGACAGCTATAATGTATGATTTAGAGACAGTGGTGAGACAGCTATGATGTATGATTTAGAGGACAGTGGTGAGACCAGCTATGATGTATAGACAGTGTTGAGACAGCTATGATGTATGGTTTAGAGACAGTGGTAAGACAGCTATGATGTATGATTTAGAGACAGTGGTGAGACAGCTATGATGTATGGTTTAGAGGACAGTGGTGAGACAGCTATGATGTATGGTTTAGAGACAGTGGTGAGACAGCTATGATGTATGGTTTAGAGACGATGTATGGTTTAGAGGACAGTGGTGAGACAGCTATGATGTATGGTTTAGAATGGTTTAGAGACAGTGGTGAGACAGCTATGATGTATGGTTTAGAGGACAGTGGTGAGACAGCTATGATGTATGGTTTAGAGGACAGTGGTGAGACCCTAAAAGGGAACAGTCGAAAGTAGAAGAAGAAGAAGAAGATACACCAGTAGGTATGATTGGGATCTAGAAAAGAGGATCTGTGCACAATTATTTAAATTACAAGTTGACACTTATTTTTATGCTGTTTCTATTTTCTGCACAGTTTTCTGTACATTTTAGGACCTCAATTTCCCCTCTATCACTAACATCTACTAAAATTGTAAATGCATCAATGATTTAAGAATGAGATGAAGTAGAAGAAACAGCAATTCATAGTAAATCGATCTGTTCACCTCTACAATATAGATTGCAAATATGAGCAGTATGGCATGAGGCTGCAAAAGGCTAGGAAAGTTTTCTGCTACACCACTAACCTTTTGAGCTATATAAAAAATACATGTGTCCTGCGTGGCAAACAAGTAGGACTGTTTTCATAGCTGGAGGAATGGAAAGAAAAAAAGGAAAGAAAATCGGCCCTAGGATGAAAGGTAAAAAAAAATAAAATCCATCCTGTTACAAATAAATGTTCCTTAAAACTTTGATAGTAGAAAAATAAAGCAGAAATGGAATAAAAAAGTGGGGTTGTGGCAAAAAGATATGGACGAAAACAAGAGTAAAGAGGGAATGTGACCAGATGGGAGGGGGGCAGTGATGAAAAATAGCTTGCTTCAAGACACAGTGCAAGTCAAGTCCTTGCGGGTTTGATTGCTCAGGGCTTAATTAGCCTTGGAGAAGTGTGGCGAGCAACTTGTCATGTTGCAATATTTTTTGCTGCGACACTAACCTCATGGAGAGCTATTCAATCACTCCAAAGCCAAAACCCTTTCCTCTCTCTCTCTCTCTCTCTCTCTCTCTCTCTCTCTCTCTTTTTTTCTCTCTCTTTCAAACATCAGTGAATTAAGATGCATTCTGTTCAAAAGCGACAAGAAGACATTACCACTTACATATATACCCATGGTCTCCCAACAGGGCACTGAGAAGCTGCAATGAGATATTCTAGTTTGAAAGCCAAGTAGACACACTATCAGGCCAACAACACCTCAAAGCTTGGGAGAAAGACCCCTGACCATAAGGCTCTCTGAGTGGTCATATTCCTTATAAAGATGGCTTTTAATGCTACAGTTAGCCCTCTTACCTGATGGTCTACCGAAAATCTGGGGCCCCTTTATAAAGGACCCAAGGCATACCAATAACATTTACATTTATAGCATTTTGGCAGACGTCCTTAACCAGGGCGACTTACATTTATCTCTGTTATACAATTAAGCAATTGGGGGTTAAAGGCCTTGCTCAGGGGCTCAGCAGTGGGAGCTTGGTGGTGCCAGTAATCGAACCCCGATCAACCAATTAATAGTCCAACACCTTAATCACTGCGCTACCACTTCCCCAGGTTAGACCTGTGCCATCTAGAAGTTCTTAGAAGATAGATGTCAAAGGCCCCTTACCAAGCAATGCAAAATTAGCCCTTTTGGTCCAATGACACGGGAAGGCCTGCAAATTTTGACTTCTGCAGTTCATGATGGTACTTTGGGCACAAAGCTTGGCCTTGGGTGAAGGACTGCCTGGGGCAACACAGAACAGGGCTTGTAAATCTCCCTGTCTTTTAAACAATTACCGTTTTAAAATTATCTGCCCAAAATAGGGGAATTTTCAGAGATTCTCAGATTCTAGCGATTCAAAGGGTGCTATGCCTTTTTCAAAACCTCAAACCCAAATTTGCATCGTTGTCCCAGTAAAGTCTTTATAACCCCCACCCAATCCCCCATCTCAGCCGCTGTATCAATATTGGATGTTTGTTTGCATATTGAGACACCCAGGGAAGTAGGCTGCCATGTAGGAGAACAGATTGCCTAAATCCTATGGGACAATCTGGTGCCAATCTCAATCACAGAGCAGATCCTCTTGAAGGAAAACAGACACAATAAACACAATACAAAAACTAAGCTGCTGCCATAAAACCCATTACATGATGCCTATCAACCTTCTTACGAAATGGGGACATGACTAGGAGTGTGAAGGACAAGCCCACATTAGTACGCTGCAGGTTTGCTTTCTGGACGATGAGTTAACATTTCGCTCAGAGAGGGCCATCTCATCCACCACAGCTTAATTACTCGGATAGAGTGAAAAATTATTTTAATTTCCCTAAAAGGTCAAGGTGCAAAATTTCCAATTATAAAACCCTTTTAATCACTCGGGTTAAATACGACACCTAAATGACAATGACAATGTGGCAGCATGTTTGCGTGTATTTGGCGTGTGTGTGTGTGTGTGTGTGTGTGGCATATGTACGACGTAGCACTTGCAAATAAACCCTTGGTGTCACTGCACCTATAATACTTCAGCACACACTCTCCTTCCCTTACTCATTAAGCTAAAAGCAAAACATTCTCCGTCATGTGTGCAAACAACTCACCTCCCTAATTACATGATGCTGTTACTCCACCAGCTTTAATGACTGTACATCAATGGTTAAGAATAGACTATGACAAAACAGGCTGGTGGTGCAGTTATAACAAGCTCCTTAGCTGGGGATTTCACTACAACAGCTAAAAAGATGGCTGTGGCCCTTTTTTTTTAACATACACACTTTCAAAATCAATATGAAACGAAGAGAGAATAGAAGAGAAAATGGAAGCTAAGCTTTTAAAAGAATCAAACTGAGAATAAAAAGCGGTGCTAAGCTATTCTCTATTCCCGCTTCCCAACTGTGCTTCTCATGCAGTTTCCTTTTTACCCAAAACATAGATTCCAGATACAGACCTTTTCATATCCAAACCTTTTTTTTACCTGATCTGACAGATTTGGAGCCCACTAGGGAGCAGACGAGGCCCACTGCATATTAGGATAATAGATATTTGTCCTTAGCCGAGCATTGTGACGAATTCTAGTGCTGTAGTAGATATCTGGAATTACGTATAATCGTTTTAGTTGCAGAGGAACTTTCCCACCCTGTCATCAGAGCAGTAGATATTTGGCATCAGAAGCCAACAGTTTTAAAGGTGTATATTCATGTTATAAAATAGCAGCTTTAACTGTAGCTCTGTGTGTGTATGTGTGTGTGTGTGTGTGTGTGTGTGTGTAACGTTGTTCCTAAAGTAACAGCATGGCAGGTGTTCCAGATAATCAGCCGAACATAGCCAAACACCTGCACCACTCAGTTCAGATTAATATATCGATTGTCTCAGCTGCTGTTTTCTCAGGGAACTGCTTGTTTGGCTTTATGAGACATTTGGCAGACGTCCTTATCCAGAGTGACTTACATTTATCTTTTCTATACAACTGAGCAATTGGGGGTTAAGAGTCTTGCTCAGTGGCCCAACAATGGTAACTTGGGAATCGAACCTGGATATTTCAATTAGTGGTCGAACCCCTTAACCACTGCGCTACCACTTCCCAGCATACGCATAGTACTTGAATGCAGCTTCCTGCTTTGCACATTAGATTATATAGATTATATTTCCTATTTAACATGTCTTATTTAACTTATTAATTCTCCCTGAAATGTAAAATATGTGAATCAACAATAAAATCACTACAATGTGAACCAGCACCAGAGTTTGGGGATTATATACTTGTGCTAAGATAATATGATTAGAGTATACTTAAAATGGCAATGTTAAACTGTAAAGACTAAAGTATTAAGACACCAGACCATCATATTTATATGTGCATCATATTACAGATTCACTGTCTAAATTATGTCTCCAATAACCTCCACAGATTCAGGGATTTGCCCATTCAGTCACAGGAGATCAGACTCTGACTCGGGTGGGGGGGTTTAAGGTGCAGTGAGGACTCGACTTGATTCACAGTAGCTTGGTTTGAGTTTCTTAGTTCTAGTGGAGGAATAATGTTTGTAAATCTACGATATACAAAGACATTCTAGACCACCTGTTTGCCATATAGTGCTTATCAAGGACACAATAAAATAGTTTTAATTAAATAATGAAATAGATAATAGTTAAAGTGGTCTAAACTAGACTACTGCAACTCGATCCTGGCAGGTCTCTACCCCTGGGTGCAATTCGTCCTCTGTAGATGATTCAGAATGCAGCTGCACATGTTGTTTTCAACATACCAAAGTTTTCACACACCACCCGACCGCTGCGCTCCCTCCACTGGCTCCCAGTAGCTGCACGCGTCAGATTCAAAACACTGATGCTTGCCTACAAAGCGTCCTCTTACCTCCAAGCACATATCACCCATTACATAGCACCACGCTTCCTCAGATTCACAAGGTACATCAAGTACATCAAGTACCACATCAAGTAGTACCACCATTCCCTAGGATGCAAGTTAGGTCCACCTTTACACTGTTCTTTGTTCTGGCACCAAAGTGGTAAAATGAACTTCCCATTAATGTCAGAACAGCCGAGTCACTGACTGTCTTCAAGACACGATTGAGAAACCAAACTCTTTCTTAAATACCTGACAATTGTCATTTACCCCAAAAAAAGTATCTATGCTGTTTTTTCAACAGTTTTTGTGGGTTGTTACACTTGTGTTGTTGTGACTCAAAGCACTTTTGTACGTCGCTCTGGACAAGAGCATCTGCATGTAAATATAAATGTTAATGTAAATGCATACAAGCCTAATTGGAAAGGTCAAGAGTTCAAATAATAGCACAACCACTATTTGGCTCTCGAGCAAAACCTTTAACTAAAATGCTTTCAATAAAATAGTCAGCAAAATAAACGAGACAGAAAAATATTTAATGTCATATTTATAAAGAAAAGCTTTAGTTTAACCTTAAACTCCCAATTCCATATTTTTTTTTAATTACAGCACTTTCACACAAGATTCACTGTAGTTATGGAACCAAACGCTTTCCACAGGTAACGTAGTAAATCTATAGTATTAACCGAGACTTAAGCTTTTAAAAAGAAGCTGAAATCTATCTCTCCTGCTCATGGCTACAATAGGTTTGTTCTTAAGGATAAACCTGTCCGACTTTAAGTGCTCAGTGCTACTGCATATTTTAGTAGTGGCCCTGAACCCACTTGTACAGATCTGCTTACTTGTTCTTCTTTCTGTTCACTTGTCTGGCCTCCGGTACTCATACAATATTCTTGCTTGGCTATGTTTTTATCTTTTTTTCCCCCCAGCCTTCACACATGCAAATGAACATCTTTTATATTCTATTCTCTCGTCTTGTTGCTGCACTCTGCCCAAATTTTATATAGTCTCTCAAGAACTCTCCATCCTGTTCTTTAGCTCATCACTTGCTGACAGCCGGGGGCGAATCTGTGCCTGCTTCTTCTTGCGAAAGCACCGGCAGCACCAGCATCTCCAACGGTATTTTGCTCTACAGGCTTCAAAAATCCCATGGTGATCTGATAAGCGCTTTTCAGTGAGCTTTTTATTTTGGTCTTCTCATCGTCGAAGAAGAGAATAATGTTGAGGTAGCTTTAGAATGATGATTAAGGATTAACCTTCTGGATTTAAATCAGCAGCCCACACAAAAAGAGAGAGAGAAAGAGAGAAAAAGAGAGAGAGAGAGAGAGAGAGAGAGAGAGAGAGAGAGGCTAATTAACCCAACAGAGCTTTGCTGTCGATACTGGATGTTACCATGCTGCTCCTATTGCTATTCTCCAAATCATTCCAAACTTAACTGCTTCTTCTTCTTCTTCTTCTTCTTCTTCTTCTTCTTTTAAACGGAATTTTTCTCATCTGCCTCTGCACTTACAGTTCCTGTCAGCTTCTTTGGTATTAATAATTTTTTTTAAATATAAAAAGGTAGCTTTTGTGTGAGATATCATTATAGTGCATGACTTTGATGCATCCAACACTATCAAACAAACTATTCTTTAATAGTTTTTACATTTTCACCAAGAATTGAGCGATATAGAAATACAGAAACACACGTTTAAATAAAAATCCATCCAGACTTTATATATCTTACATAAATCTGTACCTTATTATAACTAAAGTGGCTTACAAATAACACAACAATTTCATTATCCAAATCCAAAATAATAAAAGGATTGTTAGGCTGCAGTAATCAGATCAACCAGAAACACCTCTAATAACACACAAGTAGAATGTAAGTAAGTAGATGCATCTACACTAACATACGTCTGTTTCTTTCCTATTCCGAGCTCCCCGCCGCCACCAGATCCAGTCTGTATCCAGTCCAGTTGGTGAATCAGGACTTGGAGACAATAAACCCCAGTGGCAGTTTCCCTGTGATGACCTTGTCCTCTAGACGGCCATCCAGACAAAACCACAGAATCTTTACTGCATTATGGAAGAACCTGCTGGTTTGTCTGGTCAGAGGAGAACTGACCCCCCCCCCCACACACACACACACCCGACTGAACCTGGTTTCTTTCCAAAGGTTTTTTTTTTCTCTGTTCTGTCAACCGATGGAGTTTTTTTGGTTTTTTTCCATTATCTCCTCTGACATGTTTTATTTGATTTGATTCAGTAAAGCTGCTTTGACACCATCTCTATTGTTCCACTGGGTGGTTTGGAATATACTTTAATTCTCCGCCCTCAACCTCATCTATAAACCATGAGCTGATAAGCAATAAATATGACGCACAAAGCTGAAAGGCTTTTAGAATTTGGAAACTCACTCCGATTGATGGAATGTTGACAGATTTTTGCGAGATTTTTGTTCATACGAAAATGCTTGTAAAATACTCGGGTCTCATTACTGAACATCACAAAAAGTGTTACAACCCAAAACCTGTTGAAAAGAGCAGCATATATAAAATACCAACTTTTTTTACATTTTAAATGCCAGGTGGCAGAAAAACACTGTCTTCTTCATATGGTTGAGGACGTTCGGATGGTATGTCCCTCTACAATCTCGAATCATTTTACATCTCAGGGACCTGCATTGCCATTAAACTTCATTTAACAGATTCTGGTATGAAAAGCACAGAATATCTTCAGATTTTAGTGTCTTTACTTTCAGGACATGGACACCGGGTGGTATGTAAGGAAAACATCAAATGCAAAGCAGTTATTACTTTACACACTGCACCACGCTCCCTTAGACCCTCAAGCACTGGTCTCACCATCAATAAATGCAAAAGGAAAATCTGCGTCAAGACAATTTTCAGTTCTGGAACTAAGATGAAAGCACAGACTTGCCTCGTTTTGATATACCTACGCTAGCATTGATATAAAATTGTTTATTTTCCCCCAGAGGTTTTGGGTTTGTGATATTTTTAGTCTTGGATTTAACAAACTGATATTAATGGATTTATTGGATTCACTGATAGAAACTTTAAAGCACTTTATATTTTTTTCTGGACTTCTGGCATTTTTATATGTAACTTGTTTTATGTGCACTAATACTAATTTTTGTGAATTTGTGAATTTTCATTTTGCATTAACTCTTTTTCTTTTTCTTTTTTTTTTCTTTCTTTTCTTATACCCTACATTTATGTCACAGAATATTGGCAGGATTCACAGAGTAAGAATTTCATTGGTCGGTGCAACAGACGTTTCCGGTACACATGACTATAGAATCTAACGTCACACTGGATAAGGGCATCTGCCAAATAAAGTAAATGTGGGGCAAGTGGTTAAGGTGCTAGACTGTCGGTAGATCGTCTATTTATATTCTCACCACCGCCAAGCTGACACTGCTGGGCCCCTGAGCAAGGCCCATAAACCTCAACTGATCAGGTGGACAAAAAATGAGATAAATGAAAGCCACTCTGGATAAGGATGTCTACCAAATGCCAGTACTATAAATTTTAATACTCAAGCTTCCTAAACCATGGACTGTTCTTGGTGCTACCATTAGGCACACAACATTATAACATCAGGGCAAAATTTTAGGCTTAAATAGTTAAGATCCTGTTTGAAAAGTTAAAATGCCACATTTACAGTGGTGGCTCAGTGGTTAGGGTGTTGGACGAATAACAGAAAGACTGGGGTTTGATTCCCAGCACCACCAGGACACCACTGTGGACCCCTGGGCAAGGCCCTTAACCCCCAATTGGTCAGTTGTATAAAGAGATGAATGTAAGTCGCTCTGGATAAGAACGCCTGCTAAATGCTGTAAATGTAAATTAACCCTCTCTATTCTAGGGGGAGCACTATCATGGCTGACCCTGAACTTTGACCCCTAACTTCCTAACCTGGAATATAAGATTTTCACTGTGCTTTAATGTATACGGAATAGAGAGTTTAGTTTCCACCAGATCCCGCACCAGCAGGCTGAAGGACAGCTTCCGCTTGTAGACTTTAAGATGGTTGAATAATACCACAAGCACAACCTTCCATCTTTTTTATGCACATGGCTGTAAACATGAAACTTCATTGCGACTTGACATTCTGATATCTATGAGCTGCCAGTGTACAATAAACACTCTGTCAGACAACAAACGGTCCTGGTCAGCCATGCATGTAGCTAATTATCTTGTACTCATGAACAAATATACAAATGTCCACCGTTTCTAAACACTTCATTACAGTGATTATGGATTGATGCATCATAATCACTGTCACATCTGTGCAATGCAGTACACAAACACTGGCAGCGCAGATTTGCAAGCATGCGTATAAAAAATGAAAGTTTTCTTGTTTACCGTTCTAATGAATCGGCTTGAATGATTAAAAAAAACATCTGTCAGCCACTTAAGGAGCTACGTACTGAAACAACCTCTTGAAACATCACGTAATCTGAAACGTCTGAATGTTTTGAAGATTGCAGACGGCTTGAGATGCAATTAGAGCTGAAGATGAAATCGGATGAAAGTCAGACGTTGACAGTGTTGGATAAACAGACCGATCAAAACACTGGATTTTCATTGAAAATTTTAGACACCTGGTTTGGAGATAAGTTTTATTTTTTTGTTCAGGATTTGGTAGAATGGAAATGTTTGTGGAATAAGACAAATACCCACAGTGACGTTTTTATGGCTAATTAAGTATGTTCTTATAGTAGAGTTACGGGTGTTATAAATGAAATTCGGACCTACTACATCCACCATGTTGATAGTGTCACATGACATACGCATATGCATCACAGCGGCACTATTTTAAAGTTGGATGATGTTTGACTTGAATAACGAGTGCAATTTAATTACAAGGACCAATTATTTTCTTTAGGCACTTAAAGTTACTCAAACCACAAGAAGTGCAGCCACTTCCGCATATAATGACGTCTCTACCGCATTCTCATAGAACAGTAAAGTGTACATTATACGCAAACTCCAAACTCCGGACTGGAGTACTAGGTCATCCGGGAACTTCATACCTGCTCATACTAAGGATTCGGACATCCTCCTCGTCTCGCATCTGATATAGTATGGGATTTTGGGTGAAGCCCGTGTCATGTGAGTGTCATGTGTTTTACTCCTGTCTTGTCATTGGTTGGTGTCTTCAGGTGTTTCTTGTTAAAGTAAGCACCATAAATATATGTTTTACAATTAAGTTGTTTTATTTTACTGTCAGACAGACAATTGAACACTGACATAAACTTTAGCTTTGAGTTTAATTGTTTCCACGTTCTTATAATTTCATTCAGTTTTATTTATATAGCACATTTAACCCCCTGATTTCCCCTGATGCCTTTTTTTCATTTTAACAAAATGAACAGAATTTTTATTTGGTTTTTTTTAGGTTTTTTTTGTTCAGGATTTGGTAGAATGGAAATGTTTATGGAATAAGACAAATATTTACAGGTGTTATAAATGAAATTTGGACGTACTACATCCACCATGTTGATAGTGTCACGTGACATACGCATATGCATCACAGCAGCACTATTTTAAATGCAGTTTAATTACAAGGACTAATTTTTCTCTTTAAGCAATTAAATGAAAAAAAAACAGATGGCTTTTTGTCTTTTTAACAGAATTAGCGGAATTGAAATTAAAGAAATACATCATTCATCATGATCATGGGCCAGATGTTAAGTGTATTATTTGGCCCAGATGTCAAATATTAAACAGAGGGCCACGTGTGTGTGTGTCAAGTCTTATCCCACAGTTAAAATGTAATTCTATATATATATGTTTCTAACAATGGGTTTAATGCTCTAATGCCTAACAAGGCTGTCATCAAACAAATCATATACATTTTAAAACATCATAAACTTTAAGTTTACAATATTTTTACATTTAATCATTTAGCAAAAGAAACTTACAAATAAAAACAATGGAAATTAAGCAAACCAATAAAAAAGACTTTTAGTATGTACTAAGACACCGTTATTCTAACACAGTACACACAAATACTGTTATCTAGAGTATTGCCATGTATAGATTGAGTTAACATCATCCAAAAGCGATGTGGCTAACGATGTATAAGAGTAGCTGTTTTAGTAATATTTATTCAACATTGAGCGTGGTGTGGTGCTATGCGAGGAGTGATGAGTGCTTGGAGGTCGGAGGGTGCAGCTCCATTTTTGGCTTTGTAGGTAAACATCAGTGTTTTGAATCTGATGCGTGCAGCCACTGGAGCCGGTGGAGGGAGCGCAGCAGTGGAGTGGTGTGTGAAAACTTTGGTAGGTTAAAAACAACACGCGCAGCTGCATTCTGAATCATCTGCAGAGGACGAATTGCACTCAGAGGTACATTAGATATTGTTATTTATATCAGTGGATATTGTGTCAACATACAGTAGCGCTAGTACACCCTGGGTGACCTAAGTTTGGTCAGGTTAAAAAAAAACAAGGATTTGTTGAAGATGACAGTTGGAACCAATTTATTTTGTTCTAAATATCAGAATTGGGCCAGCAATAGTCACACATTTGGCTGAAAGACGGCTTATGCCATGGGCCATATATAGCCGAGTTCTGGCATCCAGACCTGATCCAGCCATAGACTGCAATTCATTGCTGTATCTGAGCCGGGGAAAAGTGGGTTGTATGGCCCATCACTGGCAATCCTCGGATAAAAACCTTCCATTCAGTAATTAATTCATGATTTCCAGTATAAGCTTTAGTCTCTTGTCCAGTCACATAAGCAGGGTTTCGATCCCAACATAAAGTGAACTTTTTTCAATAAACACAGTGCAAATCAGGAGCCAAGTTATTCAAGTGGCTGGTACAGTAACCTAGTAACCAACCGTAAATAAAACAAGGCAAGCATTATAAAGCAGAAACACAGATGAGTCACATGGGTTTAATATTCGCTAAGTCAGAATTTATTGGGCAAATGCGTTTCCATCTGACTTTATTCGCATTAAAACTTTTCCGCAAAAAAAAGCAAGCGTAAATGTCAAGCAAGAGTAAAAACGCATTAATACAGGGTAATGGAAACAGAGCAACTGTCCAACAGATAAGACAAAAAGAACAAATGTCTGGCAGACTTCTAGGCGTGTGTTAGATCTTCAGCTTAGAGACTTTTCCCTTCCCCACCTGGCTAGTTTTCTTTTCTGTGTTGTGTCCAAGTCGGGTTATTAGGCAAGAAAGAACAGCTCACCCTGTGTCATATTTCATGCTGACAAAGCTTTGATCTAAAGAGCAGGCGAGCCCAAACACTCAGATAGACATACTGACGGAGAAGGAATGAGTGTAAGAAAGAGCAGGCTGAGTACACCACCGGAGAAGGTCAGAAAAACTAGACTCCTATTTTTATAGTAATGTTAAGAAGAGAAAAAACACTGAAATGCACCTACTGTCAGTCAACAAAAAGAAGAAAAAACAACTAACAATTGCTAAAGAAATGCATTTGAATGATTGCTCATTATACATTATATCCTTTATACATGTGTGTGAAGGCACACAAGAAATATGGGAAAGTGGTGGCTTAGTGGTTAAGGTGTCGAACTGATACCAAAAAGACCGGGGGTCGATTCCCAAATAATGCCTCAAGACCTTTCTCTGTTCTGGCACCAGGATGGAGGAATGAACTTCCCATTAATGTCGGAACAGCAGAATCACTGAGTGTCTTTAAGAGACGATTGAATGAAAACCCACCTCATTCTTAAATACAGAGCATTCGACATCTAACAAATATCCATGCTGCTCCTTCAGTAGCTGTTTGTGGTTGTAACACTTGTTGATATCAGTACTGATACACAACATTTGTGTATCAGTATTGAGCTGTTCAGTGATGTGACTCAAAGCACTTTTTGTATGTCGCTCTGGACAAGAATGTCAATGCAAATATTTGGAAAATGTTAGATGTAAAGATTTTTAACCGTGTAGTTAAACAGGAATTCTTATGAGCATTGGTGTATGATGCCCTTTCTCTTGATTGGATGCATTAATATTACATTAATTGAAGGAGAGACTATATTAAGGCTATAAGTTAGGAGCGAACATGTAGAACAGGAACGACATGGAGAACATGAAGAACAGGAACAACATGGAGAACAGAAATGACATGGAGAACTTAGAGAGCAAGAACAACATGAAGAACATGGAGAACTGGAACGACATGGAGAAGAACATGGAGAACAGGATTGACATGGAGAAGAACATGGAGAACAGACAGTAGGAATGACATGGAGAACAGGAATGACATGGAGAACATGAAAAAGGAAAGGATGAACAACATAAAGAACATGGAGAACACAGAAGCGACATGGAGACAAAAGACAGTAGGAAACAGGACATGGATGGAGAACAGGAATGACATGGAGAACAGGAATGACATGGAGAACAGGAATGGCCTTGTCTCTTGGATGCTACACAATGTTTTTTAAGAAAACTTTAATAAGAAGAATAACAGACTCCAACCGAAGATAGAAGCTAATACACTGCGGTGTGCCGCGCGGCATCACGCCTCTGGCATGCGCTATTTTTACAGAAGCGCACATCCGTCCTCTTTTATTCGGCATGAGTTTTACGATATAAAAACGAAGCGCTAGGCAAGTGAATTTCTAAGCATTTTTCTTTAATTGGCATGAATCTCTCAAGACTTGAGCTTATTGAGTTTATATTCAGATCAGAAACTGAGTAATAACAGCGGAATATTAGATTAAAATGCCTTCAGCTGAGATATTTGGATATTTTAAGACTTAAGACTTTTTTTTTTTTTACTCAAGTTGTAGTGATATTTGTTTAGGTTCACATGGGTTTCTTTGCGGTTCTGCAGTTTTTTCTCTCAAATCCCAAAAACATGCCTGCATTAAACTGCCTTTAGTCGTAACTGCTATAGTGATTTTACAAAATGTTCCTTGATTATTGTAAACTTTAGTACATTTATAGCATTAGCTTACATGCTACTTATATTTTATCGAGCTTATTAAGTAGGAGGAACCCCGAAGGTTGTGGGTTCGATTCCCAGCTCGACCAAGCCACCACTGCTGGGCCCCTGAGCAAGGCCCTTAACCCCCAATTGCTCAGTTGTATAAAAAAGATGAATGTAAGTCACTCTGGATAAGGACGTCTGCCAAATACTGTTAATGTAAAGATTAATAGCGACACTATTCTGGATATTAGGTTTACTTTCTTAGGTTCAATGTAAAATGTAAGAAATTGATTAAATTAACAATTACTTGAAGAAAAAAGCTACCATCGCATATCATCCTGTATAACTGATCTTTAGCGACGTATAACATTTTTCTACTAACATTCTTATTTATAGTAAATGTAGCTAACAGCTGTTCATGTAACCCATAAGACCGTTACTTGTTCGTACAGTTGCAGATGTTATTATTTCTTTCTCTCTATAATTACAGTGTTCTATATTTTTACATTTACAGTTATGGCATTTGGTGCTTTTATCCAGAGTAATATACACATTTGTTTTCGATTTTTTTTATCAATGAATATATATTAAAAAAATAAATCCCAAACTGTTGGAAAAGAGAAACTTTTTTTATATCGATGATAATTAAGTATTTAAAGAACAAGTAGGTTTTTAAATCATCTCTTGAAAACAGTAGTCAAGTTTCCATCCCCAACCTGAATCTTTTCAACGTTTGCAAAAAAGTGGAAATAAACTTTTTCAATTCAATTCAATTCAGTTTTATTTGTTTGGCGCTTTTTACACTGGTGATTGTCACAAAGCAGCTTTACACAATTGAAGAAATTATGAGACAGAATTAAACAGAAAATCAGTTTGTCCCTGATGAGCAAGCCGGGGGCGACGGTGGCAAGGAAAAACTCCCTGAGATGAGATAGGAAGAAACCTTGAGAGGAACCAGACTCAACAGAGAACCCATCGTCATTTGGGTGAAAAACAGGTAGCAGGAATTATGAGGTTACATTGTGTGTGTGTGAACAACTTAAATCATTAGTCCTTAAAGAGCAGCTGGAATGTCTTTATGGCAAAGTGGGTCGTCCTAGGTCACCCTGGTGATGCATCATCCACTGGGGCAGGTCACAGGGAAGGGGTCCCACAGGAACTGGGTCGGAGGTGGGGCCTGGATCACTGGCAGCTCTGTTGTGGCGTATGTAACTCAACAGTGAGAGAGAGAAAGAGAGAGAGAGAGAGAGAGAGAGAGAGAGAGAGAGAGAGAGAGAGAGAGAGAGAGAGAGAGAGAGAGAGAGAGAGAGAGAGAGAGAGAGAGAGGGAAAGGAAGACAAAAAGAAGGAAAACAGTTAAGTGACAATGAGAAATAAACGAATGCAGATTAGGTTTATTTTTATTAAGTTGTTTAAGCGGCTGACGGTGGAATTTGTAGCTCAATAATTAAGGTGTTGGACTGCTAATCCACCAAGTTACCACTGCTGGGCCCCTGAGCAAGGCCCTTAACCCCCAATTACACAGTTGTATAAAGAGATAAATGTAAGTCGCTCTAGATATTAAAAAGGTTTTTTTGTCAGGATCCACTGTAAATTTGATAAAGGTGTGTGAATATCATCTCTAATTAAATTTCAATTTATTACTACACAAAAACAAACCCACAAATTAGCACTGAAAGTTCTTTTAAAAAACACCAACATTTCAGTACAAACAACAAAAATCTACCAGGTATGGATTTGTAAGCTGTGCTGTAAAGTTTTTAACGCTGCAATTTTCTATGTGCTGTTTTGTGCCGTTTGAGGGGTTCGGCTTGGTAAACAGAAGCAAACTCAGACTGTAAACTGTGCAGCACATTGCAGCAATGACCTGTACAAACTGTCTCAGCATCGGCATCGGTGAGCCCCAGCCCCCGACCTTATGTCTGTGAGAAAAGACTAACATCGTTTTTTCACCATAGGTTCAGTTTCCCATCCCACCAAGCTGCCACTGCTGGGTTCCTGAGCAAGGCCACTAATACCAACTACACAAAGTCTTTTACACAACAATACACTTAATAATCCATATATTTCTCTCTCTCTCTCTCTCTCTCTCAATTCATGAGGTACCAGTGACCAGTTTTCCTGCCCCTTCCCTGGAATTCGAGGAGTTTCGAGGATGGATTGGGACTCCCTGACCCCAAGCTACAGTTTACATTACATTTGATCACCAATACCATAAACTGTAATTACCAGACATTCAGTGTCCCCCAGATAAGGATGGGTTTCCTCCTAAGTCCAGTTCCTCTCAATGTTTCTTCAATATTTCTTCTCAGGGAGTTTGCCACAGTCGCCACCGGTTTGTTCATTAAAGACAAACTTAACTTACTTTTTACTTTTCTATTGTTACTGCATTCTGTGTAAAGCTGCTTTCAGACAATGTCTAATGTCAAATAAAATGAAATTAAATTGATTAAATGTTTGTGTTAGCAGCCCAGCCAGCAATAACCTCCGGCTCCAAAACAAAAAATCGTGGAAATGCATAGGCTGTGGATTCAGCTTCAGGTTTTTAATGTGCTATGATTTTAATTGGGATTCAGGTGCTTTTAGGTCACACTAGTGGCCAGAGTTAGGCATGCTTCATGCAGTGTGATCCCATTCAATCCTACCGATCTGTGTTTTGTATTCAGTAAGTAAGTGGAGCAGCCAGACTGCTTACTGATTCGCTGCTATTTAATAACTGTGTACCAGACTGGAAATGAAAGCATAAAACAAAAACTCAAGACAGGAATACTTAAACAGACAACTTTCTTCATTCTTAATATGTAATGCAAATGACGTAGCACCCTGTGGAGATTAGGTAAGGTCAGTCATAATTGCTTCTCTGTAGGGTTCTGCCGTATGAGAATAAATTAAAAAGTAGATCCTGAATAAGTAGCTATGCCAAACTATCACCTTTAACACTGATGAGAATGGATAAATAATTATTAATCAGTTATTGCTAATTGATAGTTTGTAACTTAACATCACACGACTTTGGTGCCTGCGAATCAATTGTATGTTGTCGATGGAGCGACGGTCGCTAGGCTCCGTTTGCATCTCGAGTCATAGCGTTAAAGCGAGAGTGTAAAGAATAAAGCGAAAGTCGGTTTTCACAATTCTCTGGGGAAGTGGTGGCTCACGGTTAAGGTAGATTGTGGGTTCGATTCCCAGCTCCACCAAGCCACCACTGTTGGGCCCCTGAGCAAGGCCCTTTACCCCCAATTGCTTAGTTGTATAAATGAGATAAATGTAAGTCGCTCTGGATAAGAACGTCCGCCAAAACCTTTAACAGAATTTTTACAGATCCGGTGTTTTATTTTAGTCATCATGTGTTTTGAAACATAGCGTTTAGGCTTAGTGACTTTTTCCCCCTTGTCCTAATTTTGCAACGTCAAAATGGTGACCCTAGGCCAGCGCTGTGGTGTAGTGGATTAAGGCACTGGGACCCCGCATGCGCGCCGGCGACCCAGGTTCGATTTTGGCTCGTGTCCCCCCCCCCCTCCTTTACTTCATCTCTCTCTGTCCTATCAATAAAGGCAAAAAATATCTTTAAAAAAACTGTTACGGAATCACAAATTCAGCCAATCCTCATGCATTCATTCATTAATTAGCCGCTTACTGTTACTGATTAATGTTTTTTTTCTTCTCTATTTAAGCAATTATCACAATTTTCCACAGAAAACATATTTAGTACACCAACAAACACGCTTCCTTGTTTTTTATTTTAAAACTGCAGACATGTGAGATGCTAAAATAATAATCTCTCGATTATTCGATCAGAATCATCAGAAATGTTCTGTACGACCACACAAAGCATCTCGGTGATGTTCTTATAGAAGATTTAAGGATAAACTTATTATTATGGGCTGCAATTTTCACCTAATCAAAAGCTGCTGTAACATCAGGAATTTTTTTAACATTTAAAAAAATCACAAAAAAACAAGGAGGAACTTTTAAAGGTTTTAATGTGTAAAAACACATTTTCTTAGTTTTTTCTTAGAAAATTAAAATAATAGTTAATTTTTCTGATAGTAAGTTAAAGAAAGTTAATCAAAAAACGTATCTCCACTAATAATCCAGCACAGCCTGAGCAGCCATCACTTTATCGTCCAGCATCAGCTTTGGGGGAAAGGTCCAGTGTTCTATTCTTTCCTATTCTTCTATTCTATTCTATTCTATTCTATTCTATTCTATTCTATTCTATTCTATTCTATTCTATTCTTTTCTGTTCTATTCTTTCTGTCTACTGTGTCTATTCTTTTCTTTTCTGTTCTATTCTATTCTTTTCTGTTCTATTCTGTTCTATTCTATTCTATTCTATTCTATTCTATTCTATTCTATTCTGTTCTATTCTATCTCTTTCTTTCTTTCTGTTCTGTTCATCTGTTCTATTCTATTTCTTTTCTTTTTCTTTTCTTTTCTGTTCTTCTGTTCTATTCTATTCTATTTCTTTCTTTCTTTTGTTCTATTCTGTTCTATTCTGTTCTATTTTTCTTTTTTCTTTTCTTTTCTATCTATTTAATTCTATTATTCCTATTCTTTTCTTTTCTTTTTCTGTTCTGTTCTATATTTCTATTCTTTTCTGTTCTATTCTATTCTATTCTTTTCTTTTCTTTTCTTTTCTTTTCTATTCTATTCCAATTCCTTTCTATTGTATTCTATTCTATTTTCTATTCTGTTCTTTCTATTCTCTTTCTTTCTATTTTCTGTTTTATTCTGTTCTATTCTATTCTGTTTTCTTTTATTCTTTTCTTTTCTTTTCTGTTCTTTATTTCTTTCTATCTATTTCTGTTCTAGGTTTCTATTCTATTTGTTCTTTATTTTCTTTTCTTTTCGTTCTATTCTATTCTTTTCTTTTGCTTCTATTCCTTTCTGTTTATTCTGTTCTATTATTCTTATTCTTATTCTTTCTTTTCTGTTCATGTATATTCTATTCCTTTCTATTGTTCTATTCTATTCTATTCTGTTCTATTCTGTTCTATCTTTTATTCTATTCTTTTCTTTTCTTTTCTTTTATTTTGTTCTATTCTATTCTATTCTTTCTATGTTCTGTTCTATTGTTATTCTTTATTTTCTTTCTTTTCTTTTCTGTTTTTTTTTTTTTTTTTTTTTTTTTTTTTTTTTTTTTTTTTATTCTATTTCTATTCTTTTTTTTTCTTTTCTTTCTTTTAGTTCTTTTTTTCTTCCTTTTTTGTTTTCTTTAATTTCTTTTTTTTCTTTTTCTTTTTTTTTGTTCCTTTCCATTCTTTATCTTGTATGTTCTTTTTGTCTGTTTGTTCTATTATATTCTTTTATTTTTTTTTTTTTTTCTTTTTTTTCTTTTCTGTTCTATTTTCTATTTCTTTTTCTGTTCTTTCTATTGTTTGTTCTGTCTATTCTGTCTTTCTTTTCTTTTCTTTTCTTTTCTGTTCTTTCTTTTCTATTCTTTTTCTTTTCTGTTCTATTCTATTCTATTCTTCTTCTTTTCTATTCTATTCTTCTATTTTTTTTCTATTCTTTCTTTTCTATTCTATTCTTTCTATTCTATTTTCTTCTATTCTGATTCTATTCTTTTCTGTTCTATTCTCTACACCCAATCTGTTGCAGCACACCTGATCCGCTTCAGCCTAAAAGCCAGGATATAGTGGCTCATTTTAAAAACTGGTGCCGGGCGGATTGGGGATTGAGCCTCATTTAGAATGGATGAGAGGGCAATAAGGGCATAATTACTGAGAGGATGGGGGGTTGTAATCACTTTGATCTGTGGGTTCAAGAGTTTCAATAGATATTATTATTTGCTGAATTAGTTTATTTGCATTTTCAGCCTTGAGGACGTGACATTTGCAGTGAACGTGAAAACTTGAAACATAATTTTTTTACAGATTGTGAATGTTAATAAATTAAAACACCTGTTTTATATATTCCTAAAGCTTAAATTAATTATATTATTTTATATTATTCCTGTTTATATTATTCCTAAACTTTAGAGTTCAGTCATCAGAAAACTAGCAGTCTATACACCTGTTTTATATTTTAAATAAGGGAAAATTTGCAGGCGTTACAGAGGCGACAAAAAAATGATTAAATTTTATTATCACTGCACTTCATATGTGTTGAATAAACAAAGCAATTAACTAAAAACTGCAACACAATAAAATACAGCAAATTAAAAAGAGTTTTGTTATGTTGGTAAAAACTTTATATTTTTATGGCAAGATTGACATACCTGAGACTTCTAACTGCCAGTGATAAACTTAAATACTTTAAATACATATTTTATTTTATTAGTACTAATGTAAAACTGGTTTTATTTAGGGTAATTTTTCAACCCTGCCTTAAAAATACTGACTGGTGTACAGTTTAGTGAGCCAATTTAACCAGCAGTCGAACCAGTGCGTGTGTAAAAAAAATATTTACCTGCTTTAGATTTACAGCATTTGGTAGCTGTTCTTATCCAGAGCGACTTACATTCATCTCATTTATACAGCTGAACAATTGGGGGGTTAACAAGACCTAACAGAACAGAACAGAACAGAACAGAACAGAAGTGTGAGAAAGATGAATGTGAATAAACTATAGCAATTGTGGGTTAAGGGCCCTGCTCAGGGGCCAACAGTGGTGGTGGTGGGAATCAAATCCCGATGGTTCTGGTATCAGTCCAACACCCTAACCACTGCTCTTCCTTTTTTCCCCCAAATGCACAGTTGTCCAGACGCAGACATTTTTATTCAGAACAACTTACATTTATCCCCTAGAAGAGACTAGAAAACAGGAGTAAAGGTGACCGGATGCTACTTT
This sequence comes from Bagarius yarrelli, assembly GCA_005784505.1. Lineage (NCBI taxonomy): Eukaryota > Metazoa > Chordata > Actinopteri > Siluriformes > Sisoridae > Bagarius > Bagarius yarrelli. The sequence goes on along the minus strand of VCAZ01000006.1, from coordinate 493,688 downwards.
AACATTAAATGATAAGAGAGACAGATGCGAATGATGCCGATCATCAAAGTGAAAACTTATTTGCTGTGAATTTGGGAATAATGGCTTTTCCATCAGCGGATTGGGGAATAAATAAATAGAAAGGCAGAGTGTCGTGTAAAAGTAAAATAAAAGCACAGAATGTGATTTTCTGACTATTTCACTTTAGCCCAACATTATGATGCTGATTCAGATACAATAAAGGCAGTAGAAGGGAAATTGCTATTAGTAAAACAAGCGTAAGTTGCGTTATTGTGACGATTTAACCCACATTTACTTCATTCGTTTTCGAAGCAGTTTTAACTCAGAGAAAAGAATTCCCTGACGCTGGAGTATCCTGTAATAGTGGTTCTTTCTGGTTTCAGTCAAACTCGCCAGGTCCAATGATCTGCCAGGCCATGTTGTAGACCCATGTTGTTATGTTGTGTGTGTCTTGTCACGTCTGTCTCCCTGTTTTGTTATTGGTTTATTGTTCCCTTATTGTGTTCTGTTTTTTGTTTAGTTGTGTATTTATTTATATTATCACGGTCCGTGTTTATGTCAATGTCTCATGTTATCATTTATTTTCATGTCCAAGTTACATCAGGTCAAGTTCTGTTAAATTAGTTTCTTGTTTTTGTTTTTCATGTAAATTTAAGGTTTAGGAAATGCAAACGCAAAAGTAGTTTGTAGTTCCTTTTGAGTTTTGGAGGTCACGACGTGTTTACAAAACGCAATAATGCGTTTAGATTATTTCCCAATTTATGCGTCAACATTTTAATAACGTAATCGCAAATACACTTTGCAAAAATTGTCCACAACATATGTCCATAGTTCCTGCCCATCTTCTGTCTCACACCAAACACTTACATTGCAATTAACATTTTGCCCTAATTAGCAGCAGCCAATTTTCTGAAACGCCATCCTGTTCTAAAGTATATAGTTCTATTTATATTGAACTATTTATTAGTTTATGACTGATAATTGGGTTTACTGATATTTGTCCTGACATTAAAGTCTTTTCTATTATCAGATTTAGTTATATTGATATATTGATATACGGCCATCTTGTTTTTATTTTAAGAATTGCATGAGAGCACATTACAGCACTGCAACATGAGGAGAGACGAGTCAACGACATGATTTGCTTTAAATAAAATATTTTAACATATCAACAGTTTTGCTTAACTAACATTATTAAATCACACTAAAGTAGTAATTTTTTTATTAATTTCGATGGTTGGACTTATTTTAATTTGTTAGAATATTTGTATATTCTAATTTTAAGTTACCTTTTTTTTACCTTTCATTTTTAAGTAAAGATTTTATTTTACGAAGACCCTTAACAACTGTGCGATTTATTTACGGGTTTTTTTTACTATTTCAGTTTGAAACCCCTCTATTTATTAAATTAGAAATAAAAGTTGCTTTGAGTACTGCCAGGGAATTAAATGACAGTATTAATAGTGTTATAAATATAAATACTTGATTATTCTATTTATTTGTTCATTATTTTACTTTTGTTTTTGACACTATTATAATAACATATCGTCATATGCTATATTAACATGCGAATAAAAGAAGCATCAGAATGGGTCGATATACATACTAATATATAAGATTATACTAACTGAATATACTGTTGCTATATACTGATATAGTGACTGAAGGATATAACTTATATATACTGAATGATATTATATTATACTGATATTATCTGATATACTGATATGATACTGCTATATACTGATATTATATTATAATATACTGATACTTATATTATTATGATACTGATTATACTGATATTATACTGATATTATACTGATACTGATACTTATATTATACTGATATTATACTGATATTATACTTATATTATACTGATATGATACTTATATTATACTGATACTGATACTTGTATAACTGAACTTTATATATTATATCACTGCTACTGATATTATATTATACTATACTGATATGATATTATATTATACTGATATTATATGATAATAATGATATACTTATATATTATATTATACTGATATGATACTTATATTATATGCTTATATACTGATTATCACTGATATGATATTATACTTATATTATTACTGATACTATATATACTGATACTGATACTATTATTTATACTGATATATACTGATATTATACTTGATTATACTGATAATTGATACTGATACTGATTATTTATACTATACTGATACTTTCTATTATACTGATACTGTATACTTATATTATTACTGATACTACTATTTATTATGATATAATACTGATATATACTGATATTATACTTAATATTGATACTGATACTATTAGATACTGATATTACTATATATATACTGATATACTGATATTATACTGATATATGACTTATATATACTATATGATATTATCTATACTGATATATACTGATACTGATACTGATTTATACTGATTACTGATATTATACTATACTTATACTATTATACTGATATATACTGATATATTACTGATACTGCTATACTGATACTATATACTGATATTATACTGATATTACTGACTTTATATTATACTGATATTATACTGTTATTATACTGGATACTGATACTATACTATATTATTTACTGATACTTATATGATGAATAGATAATACTGATACTGATATTATACTGATACTGATTTACTTATATTATACTGATATTTACTGTATATACTGTTATTACTGATATTATATGATATATACTTATATTATTACTGATACTGATACTGATACTGATACTTATATATACTGATATTATAATTATACTGATATTTATACTGATACTGATTATACTATCTATTATACTGATACTGATACTATATATTATATGTATATACTGATATTATACTTTATTTGATATTATATGTATTATACTTGATATTATAATATATTATACTTATATTATACTGATATGATACTTATATGATATAATGTATATGATTACTGATACTTATAATTATACTGATATTATATTATACTGTATATATAAGAGTATTATACTGATACTGATTTACTTATATTTATACTGATACTGATACTTATATTATACTGATATATATACTTGATATGTATACTGATATTATACTTGATACTGATACTGATATTGATACTATTAGATATTATACTTATATATACTGCTATAAACTATATATATACTGATATTATACTGTGATACTAATATGATACTTAATTATACTGATACTGATACTTATATTATATATTATACTGATTATACTGATACTGATACTTATTAGATTGATATTATACTTATATTATACTGATATAATACTTATATACTTATTATACTGATATGTACTGTATGATACTGATACTTATATATACGATTAATTATATTATACTGATATATACTATACTGTATTTATAATGATTATACTGATATACTTACTGATTATTACTGATATTATACTATAACTGATACGTATATTATACTGATACTTATATTATACTGATATTATACTGATATTATTATTATACTGATATTATACTGATATTATACTTATATAGTATACTGTATATTATACTGATATATACGTATATACTGTATATTATACTGATACTTATATTATACTTTATATTATATATACTGATATATATGATATTATACTGATACTTTAATACTTATTATACTGATATAGTAGACTGATATTACTATATCGCATACTGATACTGAGACTGGGGAAAATTATAATGATATTATACTGATATTATACTGATATATACTGATATTATACTGATCTTTATATATCTGATATATACCTTATATTATACTGATATGATATTATATATATTGATATCTTATATTATACTGATACTTATACTGATATTATACTTATATTATACTGATACTGATACTTATATTATACTGATATTATACTTATATTATACTGATACTATATATTATACTGAAGGAAAAATGCATGCAAGTGCAATGCGGCAAAATTCTATTTTTACGTAATGTATTAAAGTGATAAAACGCTGTCAGTCGCTGATTCTGCACACATGCTGTTTGACATGATCTTCACTCTGTCGAGACTGCTGCTCGAATCCAGAAGTACAACATTAGATAAAGCGCCATAAGGGAAGACGATGGGTGTTTTTACTATTTTAAGATGCTTTTCTTGATGCATTAAATTATAAAAACCTATACAAGCTGTGTAGACATGTTATTTACAACTTTATACAGTGAGTAAATCTCTACACAATGGTATATATGTTAGCAAGTATAGTTATTCCTTCTGTAGTTATAAATGATCAAACAAAAAGACTTTACTTTCCTACACTGGTGTTAGATTTCACACACTGAACTGTGTGACAAGACGATTTCCAACACACTAGACGGCCACCCGGACAAGACCACCGGAACCAGATGAATAAGGAATATAACTTTGCTGCTGGTTCATCTGGTTAAAGGAGACCTGGAAACCTGGTTTCTCCCAAGGTTTTTTTCTCCATTCTGTCACTGATGGAGTTTTGGTTTTTATGCCGCTGTTGTCTCTGACTTACTCAACATCCCGTCCTTAAATATCTTTGTTTTTTATACAGCTCTAAAAGTCAACATTAATTTGTCATGCATGATGTGAGCCATCTGTTCATGTAAAACTTCTCCACAGCGCTATGCTAATTAACGCTCTATAGAAGCAGGTTGCAAATAATGTCTATCAGGTGATCATACATACGACCGGGACACTGATGGTAATGTTTAGCGACTCCCTGGGGCGACTCTCTGAGGGCATAATTCCTTTTTAACCCTAAACATTATGATCTAACTGTAAATTACGGCTGGAGGACGTCACATCATAAAGTTCTGCAGACTTTATTTCAGCATGAATTAAAGAGTAAAACTCGTGTCTCAGAAACCGCAAAGACAAATAAAAATAAAACACGTGTAGACATGAGCAGAGCGAATGCTGCCATATATCCCGATAGTCCAAACTACAATACTAACATTACTAAATGTAGTAAAGTACCTCTGCTGTTATTAACACTAAGCCTTTTTCTGGAAATACAGACTAAAAAACAGAAGCTGTGACTGACCTTCAGTTCATATTCTGGATTTACACAATTAAAATGCAGCAGATGTAAAATTACACCTTCAGACCACAAGCAGAATTTAAAACCTGTTTAAAAGGTTGGGACATTAACACTTTCTGCCGATGTGCCGTCTCCTACAAGTGTCAGTCGACCCTTAACACACTAGCACACACACGGCATATATATATATATATATATATATATATATATATATATATATATATATATATATATATATATATATGTCAATGTGTGTGCAGTGCGGGTCAGTCAGTGGTTCTCTGCTGTTCTAAACACTATCAAAATCACTGACCTACATTTACAACCTAAAATCTAATATTTGTGCCATTAGATTGTATTAATTTATTCCAACAGTTTATTTTCCCAGCCTGGGAAATAGTTTATTCACCACTTTTAGATCAGCTTCTACAGACAGTAATGCTGCCTTACAGCCTTTTTAATTGTTTTATGTTTTTATGATGTTATATTAATATTAAGATAAATATTGATTCTGAACTGCTCCAGATGTTGTAGGTGGTACAGTTGTGGTTGTAGTGTAGAGGTTTGGAGTTAGTTTTGGAGTTTCTTGCTTTAATAAAAATGTTTTTTATCCTCAATATGTAAAATGTCTCTCTGTCTGTAATTCCACGCCGTGTTATATTGTGTGTTTGTTTAGTATTGATGTGTTTCTGTAATTGTGATGTGATAGTGGGGGTATTAAGAGGTGTATCAGTCGGGTAAGAAGCCACCACTTGCCACTGATATATATAACTTGGATATATGTTAGAGTCGTCAATGTGCAGCTTGTACAGGATAGATTAACTGTCCCCCAAAAAAATAACTCAACAGACATTATAGTCAAAATAACTGGCAACAAAAAGTGAGTCCACATCGTATATAACCCATCCAAAGCCACATGTCCTATTCATTAGGTTCATGTCAGCTTGATCGGATAATACAAATTTATATTAGAGCATTAAAAATTTGGTGCTGTTTGAGTACAATGAAATATTATATATATAGGTAGATAGATAAATAAATATAAATAGATAGATAGATAGATAGATAGATAGATAGATAGATAGATAGAAAAAGAGAGAGAGATCTGGAAGACCTATTACACATTCTCGAGTTATTTTTAGGGGCATTCTATAGCCTTTATTGAAAGGGGCCCCCAAGTCGGAATCGAACCTGGGTTGCCCACCCAGCTAGCGGATTCGAACCCACTACACCGCGGTACCAGCCGTAAAGTTGCATTTTACATCTTGTGTCCATTATAATTGATGTCCTAGGCGGCTGGTAGGAGTCACAGAGTAAGAATTCCATTGTATGATGCAACAACATATTTCCATGTAAACATGACAAACTTCGGAATCTGAAAAATGTAAAAATAAGAAATGAACAAAGCCGTGACAATTTTGTGCCTTTTACAGCTGGAACAGCGGCCCAAACTTTTCAATTTCACTGTGGTCAAACTCCAAAGTTGAGGAAAAAAAGAGCTAATGGAGTTGAGATACTGCAACAGAAGAACGCGTGTAAATCTTCACGCCGGTTCGATATCAACACTGCAGGCCTGATATCACACTGTGAACAGAATTGCTTTAAGCTTTTATATCAGTGAAATGTCAACAAACAGATAAATGCACTTTATCCATAAAAAAAAAGAAGAAGAAAACGGAGAATACTTTTAAAGAAAAGAGGATGCATTCAGCCCAGACACATTTGTTTAGCTGCAGCAAAATAACAGATCGAAGCGATTGGAAGAGCTTTTTCCCTAGCGAACACAAAGCGCAGCATGAAACCGCGTAACACGTGTTAGAACCCGACAAACGTTCTTCTTAAAGCTCCACAGGAGCCGTTCGAGACACACCCCTTCATCAAACATGGTATACAAACACTAATGATCGTTTAATATTCCATTTAAGACTGGCGTAGTAATATCACACCCAAACACACATTCACACTGACTGCAATGCAGTTCATTCATTTATTTCATCAACGTCGCTCACAAGCAGGTTTCAACTTAAACTTACTGACAGTTTCTGTATTTATTCCATCAAAATCCTGCCTAAAAACTGTTGGTAATATTTTAAAAATCATTAGCAAAACCGAGGCTTTATAATAGCTACGTAAAGGCTTTATAACATGCAGTTGTAAAGCAATTTGTTGCATTTAGAACCTTTTTTTAATTAATAACTCCAGTCTAATGTATATTTACAGCATTTGGCAGACGTTCTTATCCAGAGCAACTTACATTTATAGAAACTGAGCTTAAGGGCCTTGCTCAGGGGCCCAACAGTAGCGGCTTGGTGAAGCTGGGAATCAAACACACAACCTCCGGGTTGGAAGTCCAACACCTTAACCATGAGCCACACTCATGTACATGCATGACCTTACGTAGGTTTTCACTCCAGAGCACCACTCGACAGTTGAACTGCAGTCTTTTGTGCTCTGATACAACTGCTATGACTTGTTGAAATCGTGCAGGTGTTTTTTTTTATGTGTGTAATAAAGTCAATATGGTTGATTAAGGTTTCACTGCAAAAAAACAAAAAACACCCTTACACAATGATGCAGCAACACAGTGCAGTGTCAGTGAAACCATACCGAAAGAAAAACTAAACTATTAACAACCCTCCTCATGGCTGGCATCCAAATTTAGCTTAATAAGACAGCTATAAAATAATATAATCCACCATAAATACATAGCACGTAACATTCATGCCAATATTAATCAAAACATTTACAAAAATGTTTAATCTTCGAAAAAAAAAATGGTTCAGGTTGAAGTCCATTGCCTAGAAACCAAAAAATAAATAAATAAGTAGGTAAAGTGCGGTGTGTAACTGCTGCCGGTGGGCCTCTCTGATCGAGCGTGGCTAGAATTAGATGGAGATGCTATCAGTGGCAGGAATGAGTCGATATCCAGACAGCTGCTGATGGGCATGACAGAAACAGTCTGACAGAGAGGGAGAGAGAGAGAGAGAGAGAGAGAGAGAGAGCAAGCAGGAGAGGAAGATTAGTGTGAGAGATGTGCTGTTTAAACACTATGGCTTTTCTGATCGTGTCATGGTGAATAAAGAACGCACTGTTGGCAAAGACTTCCATTAGCAAGCTACTAAAATGATCACTACTATTGATATGGATGGCATTGCATTATAATTTACTGCACTGCATTTATTTATTAGCAAAATTATGAATGCAGGAATGTCATAACGGCTACCAATAAACTCAAGCTCGGCATCTGAAATCATAAAGAACCGTTATACTATATATAGTCTCAATCTCAGACGTTACGCCCACAGACCGATGGCTGAAAGTCTGATGCGCATTCAACATTCCTATCTCTAAACTTCAGGAGTTTTGAACTCGTCCTCTGATTGGTTGAAGTGTACAGGATTTTCGGGAGGGCGTGTGTGTCGCGTTGTTTAACGGTCCTCCTGAAAACAACCCAACCGCCATTTAAACTGTTGTGTTTACATCGGTGGCAATCAGCATTAATCAAGATCGATTTAACGATGATTCGTAAAAGTTTAACCGGTCGTATAGCCGCCTGTTGTTGCGGGGACATTTCCATGCACAAAACAAAACGTCATTGGTTGCTTTACCTGTCAGTCATACGTCCTTTCGGGCAGCCTGATCCATTTAAATCAGCCAAAATTCTCAGACCTTCTGCTGTCAGTCTGAACGTCTGAACGTCTGACTACGTGTGAAAACACTGTATAAACCTAGTGTACATCTTTACCCTAATTGGCAGAAAAGAGAAAAATATGTTTCATTTATCGTGATATATAATGGTAATATAAAGCACATATTTACCAGAGGACGAACACAAACACAACACTACAACACAAGGAACTCGATATAGCAGCAAATAATATTAACACTGTATATTTTAAGTAAATTTAAATGACTACTTGAGGTACACATGCTATTCCAGCCGGGACAACATCTGATTTGCTTAAGTTCTGTGACTTCAGGTGCAAATCATCTGCTAATAAATGTGCTAACTAAGATTAACCTGGGGAATACCAGGTGCTTGAAGAACTAGTAGCTCAAGTGGTTGGAGCGCTGACTTGTTAATCAGAGGATCAAGCTGCCACTGTTGGGCCCTTGTGCAAGGCCTCTGTGCTCCAGGGGTATCCTATTATGGTTGACCCTGTGGTCTCTGGTTGTGTTAAAATAATACTACAGATAACTATCGCAATATGTTTTTTATAGTGTATTGTGATAGTGTATCGATACTCTAACCTCTAGTATCGGTACATATTTAAATCACATCTCATTTTAAACTTTATAAACTGGAATACGCCGTAAAACACGGCAGGTATAATTCTTACCTCAACACACTCCACTTCACTCCAGTATCTAGGGAGTATCTGGCTCCGGTGGACCAATTATTTTATTATTATAAGATAAGACCGATTATTATATATCAAGGATTTGACCTGGCAACTAAAGTTATAGAATAAAAGTCTGCTGGCTGCCTGAACAGTTTGAGTGTCTCTATGTCTTCTTATTATTTGATGTACGGTTCATAAAATGCATTCGTGATAATAGATTGTCACCCATTGCTGAGTTGCACCATGTGAGTTTCGAGTAAATGCATTAAAATAAAATCATATTTATAATAATAATATTTTGAGAAAATTGACCTGAAGACAACAGAAAGATTTTTTTCACTATAAATACGATGTCATAAGTATCATCGTATTTTTTCTTACCACATACCCGAAACCAGCAGGGGTTTCACACCGGTGTGACCTAGAATGAAGATGCATCTTTTTGATAGACTTTAACACACTTTAACAACACAAAAATTAAAAGATTTTGTATGCTGTATTAAAATGTGCCTCTAAAAATGTGGATAGTTTAACCAAATAATACACCGGAAGACAGGAATGTGGTGGCTCATGGTTAAGGTGTTGAACTACCAACCTGAAGATTTGATGGGTTTGATTCCCAGCTCCACCAAGCCACCACTGCTGGGTCCCTGGGGAAGGCACTTAACCCCCAATCGCTCAGTTCTATAAATGAGATAAACGTAAGTCACTCTGGATAAGAACGTCTGCCAAATGCTGTAAATGAATGAAACGACTTTCAGCAGTTGTAGCTTGATTTAATCTGGACTGTCAAACACAGTTTAGGAATAAAAGAGGATCAATGTGCACAAAGAAATCTTCATGAGGACATGGTTTTCCAAGGTCAGAGTGGAGGAAATGATCAAGCCCTGATGTCAACCCCAAATAAACAGACACACCAACTGCTCCTTGGTCCGTCTCACTTAACGTCAGTACCTGATCCCACTCATCAGTCCTCCCAGACGCACACTAACAGCTAATGTTAGTTAGCAGTTAGCTGTTATGTTCTAGAAACACCTTTCTAGAAGAGTGCAGGTCATTCCAAACACCAACAGGGTCGAAATCTAAAAAAAAAGGAGGTTCAATAAACAGATATAATGTGATATGTGATATGTTCAGGCGTTCCCAAACATTTGGCCATACAGTACATACCGTAGGTCTGATTAAAGGGTTACACAACCAGTGCACCATATAGAATAGCACGTAGAGTATATTCTCACAGATACTAAGCGAATTAACACTTTGTGGAGGTCTGATTTCTATAAATAAAATGCAACGTTACTTGTATTGATTTTTATTAGAAAGAGCTTCTCTAACCCTAAGATCTTATATTAGATGATAAGTGTTTAATTTATTCATGATTTAAGGGAATTACATCCTTAAAATTAGTTTTAAAATCATCATCATCACTCTAATAACACACACACACACACACACACACACACACACACACACACACGGTACGGACAGTGACTGAGCTCCTCATCTTAAACATACAGTCTTTGAGGAAGACTCATTTTGTCACCCAAACTATCAGACGAATGATAAAGACTTGCGTGGAGAGCATATTAATCTGTCCATCTGCCAGCACATCCACACCCCCATCAGGTGTGTGAATCGATATCTGATGAGGAGGGATAAAATAAGTGCTTATAGTAACAACAGACACACAATTTTCACTAAAGCAGGAAGTAAATTGCTGGCATCAATAAAGTTCTTCTACAACATTCTTTCTCTTTCTGGCTCCGTAATACACATCGATTTTTTCCCCGGTTTTTCTAACGCTTTACCCAGATTAATGCCATGTGCTTGTGGCTCAACACGTGCTACACTTTTCCGGCTTAACTAGCATAAGAAATATTTTTTGCATAACACTTAAACAGTATTTACTATAAATCAATGGAATTATTAAACCTATTTATAGAATATCACTGCTATAGTTTAACAATTGTGGTCTTTTATTGTCAGATGTGTGATCGCATTCTAAAGTGGAGGTTTAATTTAAGATATAATCCAAAATCTTAAAATGGACAAAAACGTCTAGAAAAAAATGGAGCCTTTCTAAAATACTGTAAATGAATTTTTAAATAAGATCAGTATGTTGGCACAGCAGGGGTATTTTCCAACACATACTGTTTCAACAATTCATCATTAATTTATGTTTCGCAACTGAACGCAGCAACTTTTACATGCTCCCTTTGTTGGTATAGATCATATCCCCATTTAAAAACGAGCCTGGTTGACTGGGTACCTGATCTGATCTGCTGCAGATACATTTCTGGCGGACATCTCTATCCAGAGTGACTTACATTTACAGCATCTGGCAGACATCCTTATATTTTATCTCTTTTTATACATCTAAACAATTAGGGGTTAAGGGCTTCGCTCAGGGGCCCAACAGTGGTGGCTTGGTGGAGCTGGGACTCAAACCCACAATCTTCAGGTTGTTAGTCCAACACCTTTACCATGAGCCACCACTTCCTCTTAAGTTTATCTGATTTTTGGAAATCCAGCTGAGCAGTTTTGGGATAAGGGCCTTGCTCAGGGGCCCAACTGTGGCAGCTTGGGTTTAATACCCACAATCTTTCGATCACTAGACCAAGACATTAACCACTATGGTTATTCCTTCCTTTTAATTCCCTAATGGTTACAAAAAACAGTGTGTATAAGATAAACATGCTGTGATCTTTAATTATTTTTTATTTTTGCAAAAGTCAGCCCAGAAAGCTGACCCTGATGAGCTGGCTGTAAGAATCGCATTCGTCCCCCCAGAAAGCATGTCCAGATGATTGATGGCACACAGCACCTACTTAAAAGATGAGCTCTTCACCTGACAATCAATCACATAAGCTGCTTTTCTCCACACAGTTTTTCTTATGGGGTTTTGGGGGCCAGAGAGCAGAACAATGGGGAAAATAAGCACCTGCAGCAACGTTAAACAAAGTGCAACAAATCCAATACTTGCTACCGCAGCTGTCAATAAAAAAAACGACCACATGTACATCCTTGCCTGTATCTCACACCACCAATGAGGTTTGCAAACGAGGATAGATCAAGGACAATCTGGGTCTCTGAGGCACCTTAAACTTTTCATGTCAATAAACGATTTTAAATTGGAAAGAAGTGTAAGAGAAGTCCTTCAAAAACCCATGGTCTGTTAAGCAGTAAAGCCATGGTCTGATAAGCAATAAAATAACCTCACATCATGCACAGAAAGGACCAGAAAACAAACTGCAAAGAGGAAAGTGGGATGTTGGCTCAGAGGTTAAGGGATTGTAAGTTCAGTTTCCTGCATCAACACCACACCATGGCTGAGACCTTCAACAAGACCCCCAACTTTATTATTAAAGTGTGAGAAAAATATAAACAAGAGCTTAAATTCACCACCATGTCATGTTAAAGCTTCAGCATTTCTATCCGTTTGGAGTTTGCCATGCATGCTTGTCCTATTACTTTGTGGGTTTCCTCCATCGTCTTTAGTTTCCTCCCATCCCCTAAAAACCATCCTGGTACTACCTACTGGCTACATAAACACGGGATGTTTCTGCCTTATCAAAGTTTAATCAAATCAAAGTTTATTTCTAAAGCATTGAGTAATATAACGACCTGTCCAGGGTGTCACCCCCCTGCTGTCTTTCACCCTTTCAGAGACGGCTGGGTTAGACTCCAGCAGATCCCCATAACCTCAAATTAGGGAATAATAATGAATGAAATAACAATATTGACCAAGAAAGAAGGAAACATACGTGCATATCTCATTAACAAATACAAAAAGAAAAACATTAAAAGAACAATAAAGGTATGAGATATGGCTCTAGCAATCTTTGCATTAAGACGTTAATTAACCTCTGACCAAACACTAAAATAAAAAAATGTTCAATTGGCTTTTGCACTGACTGAGTGTCTGTAATTCTCCACTATATAGCGGTGAGCTATTCCATCATTCCGGAGCGGCGACTGCAAAAAGCTGATCCCCTCTGGATTTTATTTTAGGAACAAAAAGAAGTTAGTGTGATTGAGATCCTTAAGATCTTGTTGGCTGTTGTTTCTGAATTAGATCTGCGATATACCAAGAGGCTACGCCATGTGGAGATTTAAACACAACTAGTACGATTTTAAAATTTATCCTAAAAGAAACAGGCAACCAATGCAATAATTTTAGCCCCCCGGGGTAATAATCTACTTTACAAGTATTTCTGAGCATTCCTACAGCCGCATTTGGAACCATCTGCAATCCATCTAAGATTTTGTTTTGAGCACGATAATATAGTGAGTTACAGTAGTCTAATCTCGAGATGATCAATGCATGAATAACCTTTTCTAACTCTTTATGGGAGAAGAAAGGTCTAATCTTAGAAATCATCCTCGATGTCATTTATCTGTCTGTCAAATTTAAGCGCGCTATAACAAATCACACCCAGGTTTTTACCTGATGTTTCCTGAAGGGGCCCAGCTTAAATTTAACAGGTTCAGAGGGACCAAAAAGAATTAATTATGCTTAGCAGCAGGGGCTCTGCTGAGAAACAGAAAAGGTGGGACGATTCAAAGGGCCCATGCATTTTTGGGGCCCCCAGAGATCTGTTTTATAAGTGGTAACAGTGCGGAACAGGTGTGGTAGGGGGTTCAACCTTAAATGCTTTCAACGGGCCTGAGATTGCTAGTGATACCCCTGCCTAGCAGTCCCTGGATCCCCTAGAACCCTGACCAGGAAAAAAGCACTTCCTGAAAATAAATCAGTGTTTTAAATAATGGAACTGTTAGATATAAGAAAAGACCCAAGCTAAGACAAAAGAAGAAGTAGTAGCGCAGTGGTAAAGGTTCTGGATTACTAACCAGAAGATCACGGTTTTGGATCCCAGCACCACGAAGATACCACTGCTGGGCCCCTGAGCAAGGCCCCTAACCCCTAATTTATTTTAATTGCATGAATGAGATAAAATGTAAGTCGCTCTGGATAAGGGCGTCCGCCAAAATGCTGTAAATGTAAGAACAAAAGCACTTTAGCTATGAATTGATTTAATAAATTACTGAACTCAGATCAGATTTAAGGAACTAAAGTCGAATCTGCTCACTTATATTAAAGTCATACATGTTCAATAGAAGTATTAACCATCATGTTCCTGAGTGTTGGACTTTATTTCGCCCCGTGAACAACTGGCACCTGAATCCAATTAAAATTCTTCCCTTTTCTCTTGCACAACGAGACGTCCTCCGTTTGCTTGACAACCGCCTATGAAAATCAAAATCAGGTTATTGCAGTTTACAGCCTGTGCGGGAACAAACGCAAAAGACCCAAAATGAAGCTTGACATTTTGCCCGTGGGTGAATTTCAATGTGGCGCAGCTACCAGCTGCCAAGATTCTGAGCTGCATTAAAAGAGAGAATAAAAAGACAGGGGATGATAGGGATTAAATCATTGTGTTCTCCTTCAGGCTTTTATACACTTACAGTTCCAGAAAGATATTCTAGCTTGGACAGATTTAAGCTTTTGTGTATCAATTTACAAAAGAAAGAAGAAACGTCTTGGCTAGTAAAGACAGGAGGACATTTCTGTAGGTGTCCATTTTTTATATTTCCCAGTTCCCTTTCTGACAAAACACACAAACACATCCTTGTAAAAAGCTTCTAGTGACTCTAGGAGTCTTTTTTCGTTATTCGTCCTCATGGGAACCAGCTAAATGTCCCACAAATGTCCTCACCAGCCAAATGTCCCTACAGCTACAGATATTACAAAGTTCCCATCAAGATCTAAAAACATGGCGGTGCAAACTCCTACTCCAGATGGAAAAAAGGCTGACATCTGAGAAGGCTTCATTTGTTCCACTTGCTTAATATTCTAGGCAATCTTTTGAAGGTAATGTTTTGGATAAAAGACCACCACACTTGAGGTTAAGTATCTAATTTCGAATGTCTTTGCGAAGATTAGTCTGGTATTAGATTTCTCCTAGCTTCCATCTTTATCCTCTCCGTGGAGGCTATTTCAGAAACCCCATGTGCCGCCGCACAGGCTGATTGAGCGAACTCATGATTAGTTGCACTAGATGCGCTTCATTCAGGCAACGTCGAGTTGAAAATTTGAAAATAGCTGGCAGCGCCAGCGGAGCCGCACCGTTAGCCTCCCTTCGGTGACACCTGCTGCTTTGCTGATAGATATTTTCCCGTTTGTTTGATTCTGCACTGCTCAACAGCTGCAGCCCATCGCAACAGTTCTCTGGATATAGCGACTGCATGCATATTAAACTTCTGATCAACTGCAAAATAGGGCTGAAAAACAATAGCTAATTTATTCTGTTTAAAAAAAAAGCAAATCAGATTTCACTTAAATGAGTGATTTCCCAACTTGGGGGTGCTAATGCTGGGTGGTATGACCTGGACCTGCCTCCGCCATCAAGATGACGATGGCAGCGAGTATTACACAATCAGTTAATTCAAAAGAATTGAATAGATGCATTTTTATCTATTTTTGTGATGATATCACGATATGTCAAATGACTCACACTTTGGAGAACATACTAAAAAATACTAAAAATAAATATCATAAAAAAATAAACACTGGTAGTCGGTATTAATTGGTATACAAGCCCAGCAGTAGGGGTTATGACCCATGGGGGATGGCGTGGAAAGGCTAGTGTGAAGTCAGCATATTTTTATAGTGATGCACACTTTCAAAAAATGTACCTCACTGCCACCACCGGCAGATATTATATATATATCTATCTATATATATATAGATAGATAGATAGATAGATAGATCATAAGTGGCCTATTTACAATAAATATTAGTGTAATAATAAATAAGGGTCTGAGGTTGATAATTACAGAGGAGAGAGTAAATAATGTACAGAAGTTGCAGCAGTATCTATATATGGTATCTATAAATAAGGGTATATATATATATAGTATAATACAGTTATAGCTGTGCAAGGAATGACATAATGAATATATATGCATATGAGTGTTTGTGTGATACAGTAAATACAGAGTAAATATGGATAGAATAGAGAGAAGTGTAAGGATAGATAGTTATGGATGGTGCAAAGATGCAAAGTATAAAATAGTGCAAGGTACAGAATGTGGCAGTGCAGTGCCAGTGCCAATGCAGTGCCAGACAGACAGACAGACAGACAGACAGATATTGTAGATTGATTTATGATCTCAGCCTTAAAGCCACAATAATGATAACTTCATTTGTACTGATTTAAAACACTGCTGTTATTAAACACTGCCACTGGTCAGTAAACATGTATTCGGTCACCATGTACAATCAACAAAGTTTTGCCAAACAAAACTTGAACAACTTTTAAAGAATCTATAGAGTCTATCTGTGTCAATGCCATTGTGTTGCAGCATTCAAACGCCTGTATTCCTGCTCGAAACCATCCCAAAGGAAGTGACACACATAAAAGTCTGGTAGGCCAATCAGACTGTAACCTTCAACACACTGAAGCTTGTGGACAGAAACAAGGACAAAAAAAGGCTCATCAAAGTCCCTGTCTGTCTTTGTCTGTTAAACCCACCAGGCAATAAAACTCTGAACGAAGCAAGGTGAGAAATTCTGTCTAACTTATTTAAGACTTGTGTGTTTAATATATACATTTAGGATCAGCTGTAAGTGCACACAGTTAATTTACCATCACATTTATAGCATTTTGCAGATACCTTCATTCAGACTGACATATTTATCTGATCTTTTTCCAGTTGATGGTCAAGGGGCCTTGCCTAAAGGGCCCCACAGCAACAGCTCGGTTGTGCTGGGTATTAAATACCAACTTTACTGGTTACTACTACAGGGAAAGTGATAGCGCAGTGGTTAGGTGTTGGACTGCTCATTGGAAGATCGGGGTTCGATCACCAGATTGCCTCCGCTGGGCCCCTGAGCAAGGCACTTGACCCCAAACTGCTCAGTTAGGAAGGTAGCAAAAGAGATAAATGTAAGTCGCACTGGATAAGGGGAATCTTCTAAATGCTGTAAATGCAACTGGTTAAGTGAATGACGTGCTATACACTCATTAACAGTTGGTGGCAGTAATGTGCCTACTTTGAATCCCAACCGCGATAATATAACAATAGTATAAGAAAAGAAGAAGGCCTCCTCCATGCACTTTCTAACCATGAAAAATCCTAATCAATATGGAGTCAAACATTAAAGCTTGAGGCCAACAAGTCACGGGAGACAAAATCATGATTAACCACATGATTGGGACATAATTTTCCCTTAGATTTTTTATTGAATTGTGATGGGGACAGGATTTTTTATCAACAGTCCAACACCTTAACTACCGAGTTATCACTTCCCAAAGTTCGCAGTTAACCCTACACACACCGTTTGTTGGTTTAAGCATCAACAGAGACACTGTGTTACTGATTGGCACGACTTGTGTTTACTCAGTGTAAAGCAGAGCCCCTGACAAAACAATGTTAGCAAGTTAAAAGTTTTCTTTAAGGCCTTTTAAAAATGACTTCACGCATACATTTGCTCCCATCTGATTCGCACTCCTGAAGGCCTGAGGCGAAGAGAAGCTGTGCATTTTAACACAATGACTTCAACAGAGTCTGGATGTAACAAGTAACAGCAAAGCACGGTTCCACCTCAATGCCGCTTAGCCTCGAGTGAGAATGTGGAACTTTGAACACTCATAACAGAATCACTGAAGTAGTGCAACAAACCAGCACAGTCCAAAGAAATCCCCCAGAAGCCAACTCAGCAGTTCCACATCACTAATTCTTGCTTAGGAATATAAGAAATAGTCGCAGCTTGTCGACTGCAGGGAGCTGAACTTTAGCCAGCTGCCGAAAAACATGGAGCAAAACTGAAAATATGAATGATAAGCAGTTTTTATTCAGTTGGAATTAATTATATGTGTTGTGAACAAATATATGATTAAATATTAATAAAGCAAATGCAACAGAGTGGCGGAACACATTTTGTTTTAGATTTTATACTGATATAGCAGGTCTAGTTACACTTAGCTCTCTGATGCAGTGTTAGGATACTGTTAAATCAATATTAATAACCGGAAAATTCATTACAAAATGTGTGATTCTGAAAAAGAGACCCAGAAGAAGCATAAATCTCATAATATTTAGCTGAGTTATCAGAACGTTAGACTGCAACAGAAAAAAACCCATGAAAAACACGTCTACAGTAGACTGCAGCAATAGAAGTAGCTGGATCCCATATTACACCGATCTTTAACTACAGTAACATTTCTCATGCTTGCACACTGGGTAGACGGGACATTAAAACATATCTATAGCAATTAGCTTTTCTTTTTTTTTAATTAAATATTGTATTTTCTCTTTTTATGTATTACAAAATGTAAATGACTTTAAAAGCCGGTGCAATAATCATGACATACAGACCTAACAAAACTAACAAAGGTTTTAGTGGGTTGTTTGGAGAAGAGGTAACTTAGTGATGTGTTAACCTGCTGATCGGAAGATTGTGGGTTCAATTCCCGGGACCATATATATATTTTGCGATATGTAAAAAAAAAAATCACCTTGTCAACATAAATCGTTATGTTTTGAAAATAATTTTTTATTTTATAAAGATTGTGGTGCTTCTATTAGGGAGCAACTGTGTAAGATATAATATACAAATTATAATCATAGATAAAAACAAAAGAACAAAGATGTGAATGAAATAAACACTGATTTATGTTCAGATACAAAAATTAAATAATAATCAGTTGTAAAATCACACCGTATAAATTAACTACAATTAATTTTTGTTAAGGCAGCACTGTGGTTTAGTGTTTAGCAATGTTGCCTTCACAGCAAGAAGGTCCCGGGTTCGAGTCCCCTTGCAGGGGAGTTTCTGTGTGGAGTTTGTATGTTCTCCCTGTGTGTGTGTGTGTGTTTACTCCGGCTTATCTAGTTTCCTCCCGCAGTCCAAAAACATGTATGCTAGATTAACTGGTGATTCTAAATTGCCCATAGGAGTGAGTGTGTGTCTCCCTGTGATGGACTGGCGACCTGTCCAGGGTGTCCCCTTCCTGCCTTTCACCCTTTCAGAGACGGCTGGGATAGACTCGTGACCCCGAATTAGGGAATAAGCGGATGAAAAAATGAATGAATCTTTGTTAAAGTGACCGTTTCTTGTGTCTAAAGGCTTTAAGTTTGTTTCAAATGTTTACAGAATAACAGAGCTTAAAACAAAATTAAAAACTTTCACTCAATTATTAAACTTTGTATCCAAAGTTATGAAACTTGTATTAAACATGTTCTGAACTGTGATGCAGTCCAACATGATCCACACTCGATATTACACATCCTGTAATGTGACTATTGAGGATACACACATTGCCATGTCGATACTGAAACCATATATTGTGCAGTCCCACCTGGAGGCATAAAATACATTCAGAAAAATGGAAAATTTTACTAATTTAGATACACATTAAAAAAAAAAACCCCATCTTACCCTTCTGCTTCAACCAACTCTGAATGCAAGCCATGTTTTCTGTGTGAATATTGACACAGCTTTTGAATGTGTGTCTCAGAGAAACAATAACAGTGCTGAGCATAAAAAAATCCTCCTTTTTATCTGAATTCACACTGCAGACACTGATGTCCTCTCTTTAAGAAGACTAATTTATCTGTTTCTACATTTTCGCCCCAATGGCAAGAGGCAGCTAGTGAAAAGCCTTCAATAAGCCAGAAGTATTCTCCCCTTTTCCCATGCTAATGCTCAACAAAAGTAATGACTTCTGCTTTGAAAACTGCTGAATATAGAAAACGCCATTGTGGTATCTAAAAAACATCATGTATAGAAGAATGCTGAAGGCACAGCCCGCTATTTGATGAAAGTTTCTGGTTAGAGTTACTAGAATTTTCTCCCCTGATGCCACATACACTAGGGTCTGTCAGAGAAAACCATAGTCCGATCTGTCACCGCCTTCTTAGAAACTTTCCTCGTTATACAAGAGGTATTAAAAATACACTATACAATGGGTTAACAAAAGATTTCGAGACACGTCAACCAATAGCAGCACAAGGCTGAACGGTGCTGCCATCTGTTGGTGTGTCTCAAAACTTTTTGATATCCCCTCATATATGGTAAACTTGGTTGGATAAGCAACGGCAACAGATGACAATTTGTTACATACAATATAGCAAACATTAGTGTGGATACTTTTAGAAAGCAACAAGGACATTTAAATGTAACAATAAAGGGGCAGTGGTGGCTCAAAAGTCCTGGAAGACCTGGGTTTAAGGCCCACCAGCTGTTGATCCGAAGACCAGAAACACCTGGGTTCAAGCCCCACCACCGGCAAGCCAACCACGGTTTGAGCAAGACCCTTAACCCTTCCTGCTGTTTCATAGCTGATCCTGCACTCTGACCCCCAACTTACTAAGATGAGATTTGCAAAAAAAACTAATTTCACTGTGCTGTAAAAAGCATATGTAATTTTTAGTGGGGAAGTGGTGGCTCATGGTTAAGATGTTGGACTACTAACCTGAAGATTGTGGGTTCAATTCCCAGCTTCACCAAGCCACCACTGCTGGACCCCTGAGCAAGGCCCTTAACCCCCAATTGCTCAGTTGCATAAGAGATAAATGTTAGTCACTCTGGATAAGAATGTCTGGTAAATATATAATATAATAATTATTAACGAAAATAAATCATTTAGTCATACTATTCCACTGTTGATCATTTTAGCACCCCAGAGGCAGTTTCCAAGTGATGACCTTTGCTTATAGACAGCCATCCAAACAAGACCACGGAAACTTTACTGCAAGATGAAAGAACATGCTGGTTTGTCTGGTCAGAGGAGAACTGACCCAATGACTGAACCTGGTTTCTCCCAAGGTTTCTTTCACCATTCTGTCACTGACAGAGTTTTGGTTTCTTGCCGATGTCACCCCTGGCCTGTACGCTGTATCATCTCGTTAGATTAGATTTTTTGACACAATCTTCTTTGTTAAAAAGCGCAATATAAATAAAGGTGACTGGACCTGATTTATTTAAAAATCAGAACATATTTTGCTCATATATGTGTACGTGCAGGGTGTCGGATAAACCAGTGTGTATGTAGGTCTGTAAACTTTACAAAAGAAAAACATGTGATTAGCTCTAATTAGCCTTTTATTGTTTTCCCTTTGGACAACATCAGTATTACGTCTTTCGTCTCTGAATCATTTGAATGACTACATTGATTATTTAAATGACTGTTAATGAACCCACATTGAACTCAAATTCTCTGATTCGTCCTTTTTTTTGCATTTTTTAACAGTTGACTTTTACATTTATGATATTTTGGCAGACGTCCTTATCCAGAGACACTTAAATTGATCTCGTTTATGAAACATTTACACGCAATTGGGGACCCAGCAGTGGTAACCTGGTGGTGCCGGGAATTAAAACCACAATCTTTCGGTTAGCATTTCAACACCTTAACCACCGAACTACCACTAATGATACATTATCACAAATAAATTTCTGCATTTCCAGTAATAATAATGATGTTATTTTTGTCACATACTTTTTTACAGCACAGTGAAATTCTTTTTTTGCATATCCTATCTTGTTCAAGCCAGATGTTCCTGGTCTCCAGATCAGCAACATAGCACCTTAACCATTTGAGCCACCACTGCCCCATTCCATTTTTAGCACCAAAAAATATGTCATTAACAAGATAAAAAAGAATAACTTCACAAAGAACACAATAAAATCTATACAACAGTGCACAAAGATATATACCAACTTATTATACACTAATATTAGGGTATGTATATTTTAAACATTGAAAACCACTTTGATAATTACAGACTAAAATTCCTAATACACCATCCCTCTTTGACTATTCTACTCCTTGAGAAATAAAAAAATATATATATATATCATTGACTGATTTTAAGAGATTGCCCCCATATCCTTAATTATTAATGATAAGTAAACTGAGAAAAGCTGTATCTTGTTTTTAAAAAAGCTTTACAACGCAATTATCTTCCATACTTACCCTGTAGTTACCCCACGAAGGCTCAGCAATAGGGTTAATAAATGAGGAACACAATGGTGGATTATTCGACATCAAGATTCGTCTGGGAGAAACAGAAGCAGATTTTTGCTGTACTAAAGAAAGAGAAAGGACCAGCTGAGAGGTCTGTGGCACAGATTTGTATAACAAATGTGTCTATGTGCAGCATGGCAGGCGATGCACACCCGGCTGATTTATGGAGGGCCAGGAAACAACGGAAAAACAAGGCAGTGGGGCATGTACAGAAATGAGAGGCAAGACACCAAGAAGGGCTTTAGCCTTCTGATAGCTCAGACTGCCAGTCAGGAGGGACAAAACCGTGTGTAACGGAAACAAAAAAGGAGGGCAAGGGGAATTTGGGTATTAAAAAAAGAGAAAGAAAAGGTAGTTTTTACGAAAGGTTGTGGACACATACAGTAGGATGTCTCCATACTAATTACCAGATCCCTGAAATGGCTTTAAAATCTTCCCCCTGTCAGAAAATCAAGGCTTAAAAACAGCTTTAATGAAAAACTCTTAGAAATAAAGTTTAGTTGTTTTTTTTAGCTCATAGCGCCAGTGATACCATAAAGTGTTCACCAATTTATTTATATGTCATGTATATTTTACTGGCTTTCAGTGTAACAGAAAAGACAAGATTAGCAGTCACAGAGGTCAAAATTAGACAGCTAAAATTATATTAGGGCACTTATAAGGGGAGGGGGTTTATAACTGCCGGAAGGAATTCTTCCTTTTTAAGATATACTTTTTGGGCATTTTTGCCTTTATTGAGCAGATAGAACAGTTAGTAAAGTAAGAGAGAGAGGAAGAAATAGAGAGAGAGAAAGAGAGAGTGAGAAAGAGAGCACGAGAGAGAGAGAGAAGAAGAGTGAGATTATGAACCGGTCATGTTACTCATCATTGTGTATCCAGACCACCAGACTAACAGCAGAATGTCTGGACTCAGCAGCCACTTTTTAATCGGCCAAAAGAGCTGATATCAAGTAACCAATTACAGTTAATTCAGAGTTAATATAGAATCCTACAAATGAGAAAGGTATCGAAGTAAAATGTAAAGTGAAAATATTAAAGTTCTGAAAGTCTTGTTTTAGTAGGAGCAAGAAAAGTCTCGAATTTTAACAAATGCACTGATATAGCAATTAATGATTCCCAATGAATGATGCCCAAGCACACATTCACTGATAAGAACAACCGGCCATAAAAATTAAAAATGGATATTTCCAGAAAATTTTTTACACCATGACCAGCTTAATGAAATTAAATTTACTAATTAAAACATTTATTAAGTCCTGATCGAGAAAGTAATGAGGTATTTCAAGCACCATCACTGCACCAGCTGTGCGTCATTTAAATTTTTATCATTCTTAGAAGTTTCGGTACTATTTTAAAACACGTACGAACAGGTTTTTAAACATCTTCCAGATGCAGTACTTAAGAAATGACGTTCATTAGTGAGGAGATGATGAAGACAGAGCGGACAACCAGACACTGAAGGTAACAAGTCATTATACAACATTACCACAAAAATGTTATAAATCTCCGACTTTCTTGCCTATCGGAAGCTGTTCGACAGCACAGTGATTTGTGCAGCTGTAATGTCATTTATTATTTATACTTTATCATAATTGCCTAATTGCTTTCTACAGTGTGTGTATATACACATTTGGCACGCATTTTGCCACTCGGAACATTAGTTTTTTAATCTCAGCTTGTTACCTGCCCACGAAAGCAATTAATCAATCAGATTCCAAACTCTCTACAATGACTAAGACCAAAGAGCTGTCCAAGGATGTCAGGGACAAGATTGTAGACCTACACAAACCTGGACTGAGCTACAAGACTATCGCCAAACAGATTAGTGAGAAGGTAACAACAAACAGAAGAACACACAAAAGAACTGTCTTAATTATCATGAGAACAGTGAGGAATCAGCCCGGACCTACAATAGAGGATCATGCCAATGGTCATAAGGCAGCTGGAGCATAGTCACCAAGAAAACAATTGGTAAAGGGGTCACAGCCCCTAGCACCAGGTTTCTCGACCAAGGTCGCTATAATAATACTTCAATCCTGTTTCTGCACTGTCTGCACTAGGTTGCACACATACACTTTACGACTATCCTGTTTAGTGGCTCTTTGTTGTTTTGTGGAATTCTGTGTTTTGTGTAGCACCAGGGGGTCCTGGAGAAACGTTATTTCATTTCACTGTGTACTGCATCTGCTATATATGGCTAAAATGACAATAAAGCTCCTTGAACTTGAACTTTAACTTTAACAGAGCTTTTGCCCCAAGGAATGTCTATGCCCTAAAATGGAACCTATTTTATTTCATCGTGCAGAAACAAGCAGCAGGACACAGTTAACTGCCCGGTTGGTTCAGAGGGCTAGCACCCTCTACCATGAAGGTATACATGGCAGACATGTCTTTCATGCCTCTGTAAGTGGTAAATCGGTAACATGTTTT
Source organism: Bagarius yarrelli (assembly GCA_005784505.1). Classification (NCBI taxonomy): domain Eukaryota; kingdom Metazoa; phylum Chordata; class Actinopteri; order Siluriformes; family Sisoridae; genus Bagarius; species Bagarius yarrelli. The sequence continues at coordinate 468,798 of VCAZ01000006.1, read as the reverse complement.
CTGAAACCTGCGCAGAAACTATGGTTCTTGTCAGGGGACCTAGCTATGGTCCCCGGGTCAGGTATGTGCCTTCAACGGTGCCAGGTCCTTTCCAGGACAAAACAATCTGTGGCCAGTGTGAGCACTGTACAAAACCCCCCCTGAAGAGGTTTAGACCAGCTAGTCGTCGGTTTCGGCATGCCCAAGAGAAGGGTGACAGCCACCAAACATAAAGCAGATAGGTGGTTGGGACCATCTGTTTAGTTTATGAGGGCTCCGGACTGATAGTTTACAATCTGGACCTTAATGCAGCTTAAGTTCCTGAAGGGGAACACCTCAGGTTAAGTATGTAACCATGGTTCCCTGAAGAAACCACAGTGCGACACTTGTCATACCTTCAGTGTCCCTGCGCTGAATGCAGACTTATCAGTTAAAACTTGGAAAGCTAACTTGGAAAATTTTAGTCCCCTGGCAAGGTCCTTAACCACCAATTGCTTAGTTGTATAAATAAGCTGAAAGTAAGTCAACCTGGATAACGGCATCTGCCAAATGCCGTAAATGTTATCATGGGGGGGGGGCACATGTTTATATAGCATTATTTTACCCGCCTGTGACGTAATGCTTTTCTATTGGACAGATTTTACACATGCTTTAGGCCAAAGGTTATAAAAGGGTGTTCCCAAAGTGGCTCTTTGGTGCAAAGTGCAGCATCTTGTTTCCTCGGAGAGCCATGGTTACATGCGTAACCTGAGACGTTATCCCAAAATCAATATTACAAATCCATATTTATAAAAATTGATTAATTAATTGTCTGTTAATTTATTAATTTTAATCACAATCTAATATGATGGGTGTTGTCTCTTTCACTATGACTCCGCCCCCCCATGTTTAGCACACACACCTTCCTGTATCTGAAAAAAAAGTATGTCTTACCTCTTGCATTATAGTCGTTCTTTTCCATCTAAAACCTTTTTAAGTGCTTCTGTATTTCATTTATTTCGGAATGCAACATAAAAACAGCTTCACAGTTTAAACTATCACATTGCAAATGATCAGAGGATAACAACTCCCAGAAACACGAGTCAAATCAAGTGCCATATATTCCCACACCTCTCTGACTGGGGTACAGTAAATCTGATCTATTTTACTAGTTTGGGATCGCAGGAGGCCATGGAGGGATTTCCAATCTGCATATTCAAACATGTTAAAATGTTCCCAATCAACCTTTCCGGAGTATATTAAAATAACATTATACTCATAAGCGAATATTTTAAACAGTCCTGTGTAATAAGATTAATGAAGGGTTTATAGGATGACTGAGAGCTGGCACATTATTTTACACACACACACACACACACACACACACATAAAATTTTCATCTTGCCCTCTTTCTCAGCATGTGTTTTGCCGTGTCTTTTCCCTGCAGTGCGGCAGCAGCAGTGGAGAGCAGCACTTGTATCCGTCCCTTTTCCTCCGTAAAGATGCAGTGCTTTGTTCCGCCTGCATACGAAAGTGTCCCTGTGAAAGTGCTGCTGCATAACACTTTAGTTACAGCTCTTCTCCAACATGATGGCGTGAACTGTGCAGAACTATTACAGTTAGGATAGCGAGAAGATAGTTTGGCTACCATAATCAAAAATCACTCCCAGTTACACTGCTGTTTATACATTTACACCTATAAAACATAGTGTGTTAATGGTACTTAAGAACACACACCTAAAACCTTGACGGCATTTGGCAGACGTCCTGGTAGCTTGGGGCAGTTGTGGCTCAAATTGTGGCTGAAATGGTTAAGGCGCTGAGTTGTTGTATAAGAATGTGTGACAAATAAAGACATTTACATTTCTTGGTGGTGCTGGGAATCGAACCCAAATTAGCAGTCCAACACCTTTACCACTGCGCTACTACTCCCCCACTTACTCCGAAGGCTTTAATTATTGAAAGTGGTAGCTCAGTGGGTCAGGTGTTGGACTGCTAATTGGGGTTCGATTCCCAGCATCACCAAGTTGCCACTGTTGGGCCGCTGAGCAGGGCCCTTAACCCCTAATTGCTCAGTTGTCCAAAAAAGATAAAATGTAAGCCACTCTGGATATGGATGTCTGCCAAATGCCATAAAGGTACATTTAATGAGCATTTGCAAAAAGTTATACCTAATCTGATAAAAAAAACAAGGCAATAACTTTAAATTCTTTATTAACTTACTCGTTTACTGCATTCAATTTTTCTGCAGTTTAGTAAAACGTGTCCACACTTTGTGTTTACTCTCTGTACTCATCCCTGCAGTGTCGTTTCCTGTTGTGTGACTGATTTGCAATCTTGTGCCACAGCGCCACACTGGTTAAACTGTGCTATTGCAGGTCATATGAGATCAAACATCTTTTGAAATACAAAAACTCGGGTTAGGGTTGAATTTCGTTGGATTGTTTTATTGTCGATGTTGACAATAATATCGACCGATCGTTCCAGCCCTCAGTGTACGTGTCTGGGTTTGTGGTGGAAACAATTGCACTTGTCCAGTCCACGAGTTCTCAAACATAGTTTTGCACCAGGTATCTAATATACAATCACTATTTTTATGTCCAATTGTAAAATAAGACTAACTGCAGGTTTTCCCTTGTGCTAACCTTCAGAAAGTGTCTTTCTCCACAATCTGAGAGTTCAATAAGCAGCACTGTAGCACAGCTCACCGCACACGGAAGACATTTCTAACTGCTCTGTTCTGCCTGTCTGATCTAATTGACGTTCTTGGTTGGTTAACAACAATCAAGTGAGACAGAGACAGAGGAGCTATTCCATCTTGCCCAACGAGAGCACAGAAAATTGCACTTTCGTGGCCAAGAAATGGCATTGGCTTTGCTGGGGAATTTTAAAGATTTTAATTTAATTAAAAGATCTGTCTAATTGGCGCACTGCTGGCGGTGCATTAAAGCATTCAGCTGGATTCTTTCACCTTCAGCAGTCCGGTATTTAATTTCCCATGGCGATTTACAGTTTTACAACAAATATCCAAAGCATGACTTTGATCCAATCTTTGTGGAAGAAAAAAGGAAATTGTACTTAGTATAATAATGACATAAAATTCACTTATATGCAGACAGATTTAACGAAAAACCATGTAGCTGTGCTAAACTCCAGTGCGATAGGTGACTGTATCCAGAAACATTTTTTGTTCTGCTGGTTGAAAGTCACATCCCAAAAGCAATCATTAGGTCGATTGGACTAAATGTATTGATATGTATTTATATATTCTGTGGAAGTCGTAGGACCAAGAAATGTTCATCCAATTAAAAATGTTTGGTTCATCTTATTGATAGGGTTCCCTACCTTCCTGTCAACATATGTATGTTTATAACTCTGTACACCCTATTCACACAGACAGGATACATTCACAGTGGTTACAATGTTGGACTGCTAATTGAAGGATAAGGGTTCGATTTCCAGCACAACCAAGTTACCACTGCTGGGCCTGTGAGGTCCCTGTAAATAAGGGTGTAACTGTAAATGTAAACAATGAAAACCTGAATTAATATTGGTGTGTGTGTGTGTGTTTCCACGCTGGAGTCGACTACAGGAGTCAAAGGGTCTGAAAGATGATGTCATGGTTACAGTATTTCTTTTGGACAGGTAGGAATATGGTGTGATTGGATTTTGGTGTGATTTTATAGTAACTCATAGTTGATGTAGTTTGTGTATCTTGATGAATTTGTTGAACTCCAGTAGCAGCAGAAGTGTGTGTAATCAGGGAATACTTTTATATTTGGTATTTTAGTACTGTTACTAACTGAACTATAATTTTTTTTTTTTACCTGTGAATGACACATGATGTCTTGTAGTAATGCTGTCTCAGGTCATCCAGTCTGTGTGTGTTTATGTGTTCAGGAGGCGTCGCTTTGGACGGTGAGGATGGGATGTACGCTTTCAGTGCTATCAGGCTCCAGTTAGAATTTCCAAGATGTCCTACTGCACCTTTAACTAAGAAAGGAAAAGATCATTGCAAACCAAAAAATAGTCTTCTGCCTGATTATAATAAAAGATGTCTATATTGATGGGTGTGGCCTCAGTAGGGCTGTGACAGTGGCAGATTTTTACCACTGTGGTAGAACTTGAAAAACGTTGGTGGCGTCGTGTTTTTATATATATTTTTCTCTAAGCATAATATATATGCAGTTTTAAACCACAAATAAATACTTATATAAGGCCTAAACATCCATTAATGTGCATGTCTATTTTATTAAAAAAAATAAAATAAATATATCTAAAAATCTTCCAGTAAAAATACCAAAGTTAAATATTAGCCATTCATTCATTTATCGCGAAAAATTGGTAACAAGTTTGTAGCCCTGATCAGAATTACAGACTAAACATGAATGTTGTAAGACTATTTTAGTTTTTCTATACAGATTTTGAATTCTCTGACAGAAATACTAACATTACTGACATTGTGTGGTTTGCGGTAAGACCTCACCGGCGTTAGGATATTTACAGCCGCACTGAACACACACAGCCAGACTTTGTGCTTGTTGTGGAAATGTATAAATACTTTATCATCTGTGGCCATGGGAGGGAATCCTGCCTCGTAGTGCTTTAACTCCTTGTCTGAACACACTTTGTTTGGAATAGGAATCGCGGCCTTAGCTTTTCTTTTCCCAAGTGGGGGTCAGAGTTTGCCGGACAGCTTCCCGCCTAAACCTCGCTAATCTTAAGGAAACGCAGTGTACAGCGCTTGAGGTCATTTGTGACATAACACGGTCTTATATGTATTAAATAAAAGAGCCAAATAGCTTACGCAATAAATATCGTTAATATTATCACACAAACGTTGTATTTTATATTCGCTATGGAGTGTGTGACATCACATGCACTACTGCCGGTGGAACGGTAGTCATCGGTAGACAATCAAATTTAATAGTTGTGACATTTCAAATCAAAGGTTGGTCTACAGGGGGCAGATTTGGAATTCTGCAGCTATTTTGCTCATCACTAAGTTTTGATCATTTATCTGCTTACTTCACTAACTTGGTAGCTGGTCCTTTAGTGGGACTTACCCGACTGATACACCTCCTAATACCCCCACTATCACATCCCAATTATAGAAACACACCAATACTAAACAAACACACAATATAACACGGCGTGGAATTACAGACAGAGAGACATTTCACATATTGAGGATAAAAACCATTTTTATTAAAGCAAGAAACCCGTTAACACACAACTCCAAACCTCTACACTACAACCACACCTGTACCACCTACAATATCTGGAACAGTTCAGAATCAATATTTATCCTAATATTAATATAACATCACAAAAACATTACAGATATCAATAAAATCTATCAGACATTTAAAGGCTGTAAGTCAGTGTTAGCGGTCGGCAGCGCTGGTCTGGAAGTGGGAAATAAACTCTTTCTCGCACCGAAACCAGCTAGTTATCTTCAGGGTACCGAACTCCCATCACCATCTACAACTTTTCCAGAAAAATCCACCTTGGCTTATAAAGACAAATCCCAAATTTACTGCATTTTATTTTAAATGTAAATCGAATAAAAGCTTTAATTTAGTTATTTGGAATAGCTTAGAAAGGGTTAGTAGCTTCATGGATTAGTGTTCAAATGTCTACCAACTTTTCTGCTGTTCAAATGGTTTCATTTAGATTCCTGGCATTTGGCAGAGGCCTTCATCCAGATTTATTAGAGTCATCTCATTTTTGTTCCTCTAACTGAGCAGCTGAGAGTTAAGTGCCTTATTAACTTGCTGATGGGTCTAGCAATGGCTGAGCAAATTACTCATGTAAAGGTCTTGTTTGGTGCCCTGTGCTGACCACAACACCTCATCTCCTGCCTTTACAAAACCTGAAGCGGGAAGTACCACTGAACCAAAATGAACCGGTCATGTGACTCATCATGTAGCATTGCGTATCCAGACCACCAGACTAATGGCAGAATCTCTGGACTCGACAGCCGCGGTTTAAAAGACTAAGAGGGCATCTAAGTGACTAAGTAATCAATCACAACTCATTTTGTTCATGCAAGTCTGAGTCAGTCATTTAGATTCGCACAAATCAGAAAGGTATCGATTTGTTTTAAAAGCTTAAAATTCTACAAATAAGAAGTTTTAGTATTAGTTTTAGTAGGAGCAAAAAAAATGCACTAAACTAACAAGGTACACATTTAAAAGTATCAATCGAACAACATGAATTAGCCTAGCATTGACAGCTTGGTGGTACTAGGAATTGAACATATTCCTCCAATCTGCTACCCATTTCTTCAGTTCCTCTCTAAATCCAAAGACACACCAGGGTTATTGACTGTAGTGTGTATGCGAATGTGCCCTGCATTAGGGTGTCTTTGAATACACTACAAGCACCCCGGCCAACCCCCAGAATCAGATAATGGGTGGATGAATGCATAGTTTATTTCAATTCATTTATTTAATCCGACCCTCCCCCCGTTACACACCAATCATTTCCTTTAACCATTCTACCAGATAGACCTCAGGCTCCAATCAGTCTATATCTGTAGAGAAAACTGTGTGTCTGCTTTTTTAGTGCAAATACTGTTACTGTTCTGTGTACCCTTGAGTCTAAGACTGCTAATAGAAGTCTTCTGGCCTGAGATAGATGTGCGATCATAACAGCACAACACCCCTCATTCAGACTGCACACAACACCCTGTAGAGCTGTCAGCAGCTACACCTATCTGCACAAATGCAATGCAAGAATTCTTCCAGTTCTTTGCAGGACTTTTTGTCAGTTTTGTGGTGCTGGAAATTGACCCCATGACCCTCTGATAGGCAAAAAACACCACAGCCCATGAGCTACAACAGCTGGGAATGTGCAACCAAGGGTCTGTGTTTAATTTTATTTAATTTTTATAGATATTTCAATAATACCGCATGAACCAGAATGCAGGTATACTAAACTGTAACTCGGTTGTGATCCAGTTCCCGGTGAAAGTGCCAGAGGTAATCACTAGATCCCGACCAATATATTGGTTTGACGATTTTATCAGCAACTAGTATGTAAAATACAGAACTGACTGTAAAGTTAATAAACTAGAACTCTATAAGTTTCCTTTATCATTTTTTATTTAATAAACTCTCAGGTAGTTTTTTTATTGCTACCGTCATCCTCGACTTGCTCATCAGGGACAATCAAGGACACAATGATTTCTATTTACATTTACAGCATTTGGCAGACACCCTCATTCAGAGCAACTTATTGGGGGTTAAATGCCTTGCTCGGGGGCCAAGCAGTGTTGACCTGGTGGTGCTGGGAAGCAAACCCGGGTCTTCAAGTTGGTAGTCTAGTATTAGTAGTTAGTGGTATTTTATTCACATTACATAATTATCTTTAATTGTATAGAGCTGCGTTGAAACAATGACCATTGTAAATAAAGTTAAATTAAATACATCGCTGTTGTTTTGTGTAGCGTTTATGTTCACATTTCCTGGTGTACTGTACCTCGGTAGAAATGACAGTAAAAGCTTCCTGATGTCTGATACTTAAACCCCGTCCCTTAAAACCGCCATGTCACTCATGCTTATCACATTGGTCAGATCACATTTCCTAACTCAGCATAGTTCTCAATAGTCAGTCAAACAAAAGGAAAAATTGTTTTGGCAGCCGCCAAAGTGAATTTTTGTCCAGCAGAGGCTTATTTGATCAGTTAATGGGATTTTTGAGTTATGTAAATGACTGCTGAGCTTGCGATAGCGCGTGCGTTAACTTAGGAAGAGAAAGCGCATGGAGCCCCGTGTGCTCTCTTTCCTCTCTCTCCATTGGACAACAGGCCCTGATCAAATATATTAATAAAAATTAACTGACATGATGCTAGAAGTCAGAATTCCTGCAACCGAGTGCGGTGCGGGAAAAACCCTCGATTGTGTCGATTGCAGGAGAAACAAATATGTGCAAGATTCCTGCAAAATGAAAATATTTTTTTAATTATATTTCTGAAAACAAGCTATTATTAATTAACTGCATACAAGTAATAAGAACAAATAAAATAAAAACGATGTACAGATGCAAAGTCGGAAGCTACAGTAAATCTTGCGTGGTTGATGCGCGGACTGTAGACGTGACACAGTGATGCAATCCCATTGAATTAAACGAAAAAATGCTTGCTTACGTTCCGTTTTTTTATTTTTATTTGTATTTGAAAGGGGAGTAAGTAAAACAAATAGGCTAACAGAGTAGCAGTGATAGATAAAATGTATTGTTATATGTTTATAACATGGTGGAAGAAACTAAACTAAACTTGAATAATGCAGACGAGAACCGAGGAAAACAACATGTTTTTTGCGGTAGCGGGACAAGAATCTTACAGAAATGCGCAGGTGTCTATTTGATGTGGTGCGTTCGGAGATTTTTTGTCTTTTGAATTACTGATGGCTGTGAATTTTGCTCCAAAAACAGGTCATCTTATCTTCTCTGACAAGCAGAACGTTCCGCAGATGCAGCTAACACAAACCACACTATTAATAAATGAAAACAATATTTCCTATTCAGTGATAAAATGTTTACCGTGTTGACACAAATCTTTTGCGATGTGTAGTAAATTACCTATAAAATTTGGTTTAGTTTACAATCGCGGAATCCAGAATTCACTGTATAACGCAGAGTTTCATAAAATTTTGCATTTCTTTAGTACAGAAATAAAAAACGTCAATACGCAGACAGTAAATCATATTTACAAAAAGTGAACCAAAGTAAACTGTTTTGTTCACTGATGTCAAGTTTATTGTTAAATAGCCAAACAACCTGCCTTTATTACGTATGTAATGATTACATAATTGTGTTTCCTAACAAAATTTAAGTGGTCATCGCTGAGTTTTCATATATATATACTGTATTTTTTATAAAGTACCAGTCAAAAGTGTGGACACATGAATGGGACGTGTGTCCAAACTTTTGATTGGTACTTTTCAATAATATACACATAAAACTATCAGCCAGTTTATCGATATCGGCCCCCAAAACTTATATCAGTCAGGCTCTAGTAATCACACCTACCACCATCACAACGACCTGTATGATATTATCAGTCATGAACCTGTCACGACTCGTAAGATTGGGTCGGGATGCAGGTACAGTTTATTATAAAATAACAAAAGCAAAGACAAACAATTAAAAAAAGAAAAAACAAGAAAATAAAATCAGGCTAACAGAACCTGACCTGACATGGGGACATAAACTGTAATGATATCCGTTAACATGACATAGACACCGACCGTGACAAGCGACAAGTCGAGTTAGTTAAGTCAAGTTCATGTTTGTTGTTTTGCCACGTGTTTATATTCAAAATAAAACTGCATTCGGGTTGAAAACAACTCGCCTCAGTGGAGTTCGTTACAGAACCTCATAAACTAAAAAAAAATATTCCTGAATGATTCTAACTAACTTATTTAAAAAGTGTCTGAAAAACCACTACAAACCACTTCAATTACAGCGCAGGCCTCACCATTCTTTGTGAAGTGTTGTTAGCCCTGACTCCATGCCAAGCGGTCTGTAATGTTTTGTGCCTGTGCTTGTGATATAGCTCCTGTTCTTGTTTCCGGTCAGCGTTTGTTTTGTTGGCTTAAGTCTGCTTAGCTATTACTTGTATTGACTCCTGCCATTTTTTGACTAAGTCTCTGTTTTATTTGTTTAAACTTACATTTTCAATAAAGCTTCTAAACCTGCATCACGGATCCTGCTTCATCTGGTACACCACAGTAAATGTAAGGCAGACGCTTGAAAGGAATCCATATTGCAGAGAAAGGCTTTATTAAAGTATTTGTTAGAAATTCAAAAAAATGGAATCCAAAAACAGGCACAGTTCGTACACAAAAGTCAAACCAAAACCAGGCAAACACATCCGAAACCGTAGCCATGAAGACATAAACAAAGGCATGAACATGAGTACGCTTGGTATGTTGACTAACAAACAATACTTCGCAATGTGTTCATAGTTTGGCTACTGGAAGTGGCTAGTACTCAGGCAAGGGCGCCCTCTGGTGGTGGGAGGCCGGAATCATTACAGTAAAGGCTCTATCGTAGGGTTAAAGTGCCTGGACGTGTTGTTAACTCATTTAACAGAGAACTTTTACATGCACTTATTACAACCTATAAAAACTAACTAACTAACACACCTATAAAGTCTGTCAGCTTTAATAATCTCACTCCGTCTCCAGACAGAAGCTATCAAAAGAAAGAAATGGAGAAAACAAACAAGAGGGTAGAAGACACAAAACAGAAGTGGGCAATTGAGTAAGGGATGGCAAGAAGGGAGGAGAGGAGCAGTGAGGATAGGAAGTGTGGTGTGTGTGTGTGTGTGTGTGTGTGTTTTGTTGTGCTGAGAGAATCATCCTGCTTGTTTTCAATCAGAGGTAAAGTACACCGCTACCCGGTGCCGTTCTCCTCCGCGGCTCTCCTCACCGAGTGGAAAAATCCCATTACACTCCGAACAGTCTCAGCTGCTTCAAATGATACTCCAGCCTGGCCAATTACGTCTCTCAATGCTGACCCTCGGTGACAGGCGCCTACTGTGTGTCTTTGAAAACGATCAACAGGCCTGCTAGCTGAACTGCTTGTTTAGAGATGATTCGATATCATTGTGTTAGAAGACAAGGACTGATAGGCTTTAAAAAAAGGATTGAAAAATGTGAAGAACAGGAAAGAGACCCTATTCAATTGCTGTTCTCAAACTGCACTGCACAGCAGGGGCCTGGAGAAGATTGGGACGCTTTCGCTTACATAAACTCAGATTGTTCTCAAGTTGACAAATGAAAATTGACGTAACCTGATGGGATGTTTGTACTGAGTGAAACCCTGAGAATCAAACTATATAGACAACCTTTTAATATTTTACTCATATTTGATCATTTTTGTTAAAATAAAAAGATTTTTTTTATTTGAAGGTTTGCTTAAATGCAGCTTTTACACAAACATCACTTGCACTGGCCCGGTGGATCATCAGAGACTCCAGCCAGCCGAGTCATAGACTTCTATGTTTGCTGGCCACGGGTAGGTGGGCCCACAGTATCTAGTCCTAATTGAGGGTATCTTACCTTTAATAATGTGGTGGGCAGTTCATGCCGTTCCCACACCAGACAGTTATACAAGAATGTTGTCTGCATCTCTACTGAACTAAACCAGAAAGTGGCCAATGATGAAGAGGTGCTGGAGAACCTTAAGTCAATGTGAGGTTCTCAATGATGTAAGCTGTTGACCTGCTCCTCTGGTGTCCTGCTATAGGTGACTGAGCTTTGCTTTCTCGTCTGTTTCTTAAGGTCTATTTTACTATGGGGTGGTAGCACAGTGATTAAAGTGTTGGCCTGCAAACTGGAAGATCAGGGTTTGATTCCCAGCACTACCAAGCTGCCACCTTGGGCCCCCGTTCAGTTGTATGGAACAATTAAGATAATTAAACGGAAGAAATGTATTTTTTTGTGTTACTTAGAGTTAAGACTTGATTAAAAGAAATTAAATCATATATCAGTGGCGGACTTTACTGCGGTCTGAGCTTACAAAGACTCATATGTAACACGTATATATATATATATAATTGGAACCAATTTCCATCGACATCAGCTCCCTATATAAGAACAGAAACTGGCTTCTTGAAAACACTCCACATGTTAAACAGGTTCACTTGTAAGTTTATTAAATCTATTAAATGGCACAGCAATCAGTGGATCACTCCAAACTTTATACATGAGGAACGCTTCACATATCAGTTCCCATGTGCTGCCACTTTAAAGCTATTGCAGCTCTGTGCTTTTTCATATTCTGTTTAATAGAGCGAGCGAGGGAGAGCGACAGACAAGTAAAAAGACAAGATAGAGAGCTTGAAAGCCAGACAGACGTGGAGAGAGAACAAAAAGTGCGATTGTAAATCGTAGTTTGTTCCGTCTTTTCATAAAGATTTCAGCAGCAACACATACTTGCACTCATGTTCAAGAGCAACACAATGCCAATAACTGAGTCGATTAAGCGATGCAGCTCATCGTTACAAGACTGAAAACACGGGAAATAATCAAATTTATGTGGCGACAGACGAGATTTGCATATGTCACAAAATCAATCCGACTGGAAACGTCAGCACACGTAAACACCATTTCAGAATAAATACCCTCAGATGTAAACACTCAACCAGAATATTTCGATTAGAATTTTCTCGTTTAGAAAGGACAAAAAAGTGTGCATGTAAACGGGACCAGTGACTAAAATACTGATACGAAAAAAAGTTCAGTCTAAAATATTTATTTCAATTAAAACCTTTTCGTCTTTTTTTCCTTGGATTCTATTTAAAAAATTTGGACATGTTTATCCATTTATTCGGATCAGTGAATTGGGGAAAGAGCACTGTTGCCCCACAGCAATAAGGCGACAGGTTCGATTCCTGGGCAGGGCTCCTTCTGTTAGATTGATTGGTGATTCTAAATTAACCACAGGAGTAGGTGTGAGTGGCCCTTTGATGGGCAGGTGACCTGTCCATGGTGTCCCCCTCCTGCTCTTTGCCCTTTCAGAAACGGCTGGGATAGACTCCAGCAGAACCCTGTGACCCCGAATTAGGGAATAAGCGGATATAGAAGATGAATGAATGAATAATTTATATAAAAAAAGGTATCAAATAAGAGTAAAACTATGGAAGCACTTAGCGTTATTATGGATCTCTTCAGAGAACAGCGGATGTGAGACAGAAAGAAAATGGTGGAAAACCAGAGAACCAGAAGAAATGGGACCCTAAAGCAGGAATAAATATTTATTATTATTATTATTATTATAATTACGATGAGGACAGGGTTAAATATAATGAAATATGATTCGGTTCCACTGTCCTACTCTTCCTTCTTTTTATCTTCCTCCCTGTTTCCTTCCAGCTGAGTAAACAGGCAGTAAGAGTGAAGGCAGCAGCTCGTGAGTTGGCAGTGACAGAGTGCAGCTGTCCACTCTATAATGACTCCTACTCAGTGCCAGCAAGGTTAACGGGCCGTGGGCATTTTTTCGGGAGAAGGACCACAGTTTCTAGTCCTCTTGCCTCTGTTCCACCAAGGTCCTTTAGGGAAAACGACGAAAAAGTCCTACGATCCACCGCAGCTCGACTTAAGACTGGAAAATTAGACACTCTGCTTTCTCTCACTAAACAATGAGCAATGCAGCAATGACAAATTTCAGCACTTTTTACCCGTCTTGCTTTATCCATTCTCTCCATCTCTCATTTCCATCCCCGGGGTCACACTCATTCATCCGTTCATTTTCTCAACCACGAAAAAAAACGCTCTCTGCTCAAAGCCATTTATCGCTTTTCTACTTCTTTCCATCTTTCATATCGCTTTGCTTTTACAGTTTATCTGTACTTTCCTTCGTTTCATCCTGTCTCTAGTGTGGACATTTGCTGATTCAAGTCCTGGACCGAGCTTTGTAGCCCTGCATTGGTGAGACCTCTGGTTTAAAGTCCTGGAACTTGGATTATAAAATTACAAAGATCAGACTTATAACCCAATCATGGAGATTGTGTGTGTGCGGTACAGAAAAAAAACAACCTTCTACCCTTGGATTGTTAAAACTGGCCCCTGCCTCTGATTTGGGTTATGAACAGTTGTTGTAAGGTATTATAACTATCGCTGTTGGTGTCCACCTGAGTTGACGTCTCATCACACCCCTAATAAATATATATATATACAGTAAACATAATATAACGGGAGTAAAAGTAGTGTTTCTAATTGAACATATTTCCAAGGGCAGAAATGCTTTTAATAATTAATGATGTAAATTATTGTCACATCTAAGAAATATTAGCAGAAGAATATTGGTTCTGTCTATGATCAAAATATTATCAAGCTCATTAATATTTAAGGAAATCAGCAACCAAGCTGTTCCACAACATGTCACTGTCTAACGCTCCTGATTAAAGCAGTAAATTCACACTTATTACCAATGTGCATTAGTGCACCTGTTATTGAGCACATGGTGAAGAGAAAAACACATCAACCTTCACATCAGCGCAGGCAGGTGGAGGTAAAGACCTTAAATCAATTTTATTGTACTTCAGACTATGATTTGGAACTCACCCCATTTGCTGCAGGTCTTATTCTGCTATTGACTGGGATGTAAAATTACCCAAATGCCAAAGGTCTTTTCTAGCTCAGCAGTGAGTCCAATAAAAGTTCAATCCAACACATGGCTTGTAGTTCACACATTGATATCCAACCCAAGAAATAGAGGCAGGAAAGAAAGATGTGAGTGATCTTCTCATTGACCGTTGGGAAGGAGATTAAATAGAGGAGACTGAAGACATTAGAACACTTGATCTGGACAGGAGACTGATTCTGGTGCTGTATTCATCCAAAATTCATGGAGAACATAGAGATGTTGACCTCTGACTAGGTGTAAAACTAAAAAACATGCCTCCTCAACTTTAAGTTCCTTCTTCTTAACTCATGGTCGCCTTCACTAAGAGGCATCAAATCCACATGACTGCTCGAAGTCTCAACAACCAAGAGAACACAGAGGTCAATCAGCATACACACATACCGGCTTGTTAAATCTCTCCCACTAATTAACAGTCTGCTGTTTAAAAAAGCTTAATTAGATGTTAGATGGTTAAACAGGGAAAAAGCTTTTAATCATAAGATCTGCTTTTATATTAAAAATCGGGGGGAAGTGGTGGCTCATGGTTAAGGTGTTGTGGGTTCAATTCCCAGCTCCACCAAGCCACCACCACTGGGCCCCTGAGCAAGGCCCTTAACCCCTCAATTGCTCAGTTGTATAAAAGAGGTAAATGTAAGTCGCTCTGGATAAGAATGTCTGCCAAACGCTGTAAATGTAAATGTCTTATCCAAACCATCTGCCGAATGTAAATGTAAATGCAAGTAAGTGCAGATTAATTAAATTAATGGAACAAACATTAAACAAGGATTAAAGTTTCAATTATTTAGAATAAACACTGAACACAAAAAACGTAACACCTGGCAACCTAAGCAATGTTAACCGCAACAGCATGTTATAACCGACAAAAGTATGAAAAAACTAAGACAGAAGGGCTTCAAATACACAACTAATGAGGAACAGCTTAGTTATTAAACACAAAACACCTACGAAACAAATAACAACAACTAATGACAAGGAGGGGATTTAACACCGGAGTCAAACACAAAGCAAGTCGAGTCTGAAATCACACACTTTTATATTATATATTCGGTGGAAACAGGTAGTATGTCTAAATCTTTAGTATGAGGAAAGTTCCAGGATGACCTACTACTTCTGCCAGAATTTTAAAGTATGTTTTTCATCATGGCGCAGATCAGCAACAGGAGTCAGATTTTATTTATCATGTTAATATTCATAAATGTAGCGATTCTTTAGCCTGGTTTGTTGCCGAACTGGCAATTCAAGAGTGAAAGTACGCGATCAGACATTTGGAAATCGAAAAAAAACGGGTGGGAAAATTTCCTTCTAATAATTTCGGATGCGGCTTAAAAATATTAAAAGAACAAGGCGAAGTTTATTCTCTG
>VCAZ01000006.1:268319-448319 GCA_005784505.1 Bagarius yarrelli | reverse complement strand
GCTGTAGAAGGACGAAGGGAAAGGATCGATCGCAGAGTGAGAGAGAGAGAAAGAGGGAGATGAAATATAGGAGAGATGAGGGAGAGAGGGAAAGGTGGACAGAAAGAGAGAGAACATTGATAGTTTGAATGGTAAAAAAGGAAAAGAAGAGAACTAGGAGAATGGATAATTAAAGAAAAAATCTTAGAAATAAGAAAAAGAGATAAATTAAAAAAGGGCTGGAAAGAAAAGGAGAGGAAAAGTGGATAATTAAATTAAAAAAAGAATTGCTGTGTGAAAGAAAAGTGTGTGTAATTGTGTCCTCTGGTCTAAAACTGCATGTTCTGATGCTTATAAATTAGATTTTATATTTAATAACTGGTAAGATGTTTATGTTGATGTTAAAATAGATAAATGTAATATTTAATAAACAGCAACATGATATTTCACACAGTCACCCCATCCTGGGACTAATTCACCATTTACAAAAAAACTGAATCAAATATTAATATCGCCATTAAAGTCTTCTGTTTTATAGTGAAATAAGGGGGGCAGGGACACAAGTGTGTGTTCTTGGTGTGTCGATAAGTATAGAGCAGTCCGATTATTGTCAAAGCACGAATAAAAATCACATTTCAATTCACAGCATTTAGCGGACGCCCTTATCGTACATTTATCTCTTTTATACAACAAAGAAATTGGGGGTCGAGGGCCTTGCTTCAGGGGCCCAACAGTGGCAAGCTGCTGGTGCTGGGATTCGAACACCGATCTTCCAATAAGCAGTCCAACACCTTAACCTAGGGCTGGACGATATGGCCAAATTTTATATCACGATATATTTCTTAATTTCGTTCGATACGATATAATTCCAATATTAACATGAAGAATATTAGAAAAGCTTTAGAAAAACTGCCAGTGAAGGTCTGTACCTACAAACATCTGAAAAATCAATTTGCAGAGACTATAAACTTCTTATAAAACTATATCTTATTATAGAAATAAAAAAGCTACAAATCAATTTATGTTCACCTTTTATTTGTATTTGACTTCATTATTCAGTGGCATTAAAATGAAGCCGAATCGATCGTTCCAATAAAACAGACTCATTTCTTAAGCATGTCATTGTGGAGAATTTCAACGTTAATTAACTGCTCGTTTTATTTGACAGTGAGTGAGTGAGTGAGTGAGTGAATGGCGGCTCTGTGAAGAATCTGTGTGTGTGTGTGTGTGTGTGTGTGTGTCAGGAAATTGTGGACTGTAAAACTGCATCTGCCTCTGATCTGGGTCACAAACCTTTTCTACAGTCATGTATAGGAATAATGTCACAGACAGACACTTCCCTAAAAGCAGTGCATGTGTGTGTTTTGGCAAGTTTGTGGGATTTGTCCTTCATCTTTAAGTTGAGAAGGAACAAAGCCGTGAATCCATACGCTGTTTAAGCATAAAAGCTAAAGCGCTGAGCGAGGATAGAAGACCGCATTAATGAGATTATCTTTATTACCCATTTAAGGCTTCTCGTCCTCAGCGCGCTACAATCTTGAGTCTGTAACTGCCACTCACGGCCGCATGCGCACAACCCGACACCGTGGGAGATCTGAGATTCAGATTTCTACTGTGAGTCTAATTTTGTCCATCAAGATTCTGTCCCGTTCCTGCAAACATACCCACTACCAGTGGGTCAGTGGTGTCTCAAATGATTAAGGCGCTAAGTTGTTGATCTGAAGAACAGGAAGACCTGGGTCCAAGCCCTACCACTGCCATTTAGCCTCTGTTGGGTCCCTGAGCAAGACCCTTTAACCCTTCCTGCCCTGAGTGGTGCTGTATTATAACTGACCCTGCGCTCTGACCTCCAACTTACTAAGATTGTTAGAATATGCGAAGAAAGAATTTCACTATAAAGTCAAAGGCACGAACCTGCCATCGTTAAACCCTTTATTAAGAATCCATAAACACCACATTATGGCTGACGCTCCACTCATAAGATCATAAGATTTCCATGTTGTTCATTCTTTAGTTATTATATTAATGATCAGGACTACAGTTTCTGTATTAATCTCAATAAACAGACTGAAGCGACACTTCCTGCATCACATTTCTGCACATTACAGTAAGTGTGTAAGCAGCAGCAGCAGAAGGCACACACATTGTTGGAAGCGCTAATCAGGTTCGTAGCGCAGCGCATCATGATAGCGGCGTGGGAGTAAAGTCTCAGTGCACTGCTCTGTTAAATTACACAGCCCCTTAGCTGTTGTTCACAGACTCACCGCAGAAATTCTGCCCTCCTGCTTACAAAAAAAATGCTTTCCTCTCTCTCTCTTTCTCTTTCTCTTTCTCGCCACACTCCAGTTCTCGTAAATAAAAAACCCCTCCGGGAATAAAACTATCAATTGCAGGCAGAATGGTTTGTCATGATGCTTCACTCTTTAGATGTACCACTTCACAGCCCACACAGTAAATATTTACCTTGGATCACATCTGCTTCTTCATCATGCAGAATTCCTGCCGTGGTGTAGGACGCGGTGACACTCGCTGCTTTCTTACACTAACAGAAATTCTAACAAAAATCCCAGTGGGAAAAAAACCACTGATGTGAAATACTAAATTATCACTCAAATCTTAGTTACACCATGATCATTTGTGCGCAGTGGTCAAAAGGTCATAGGTTTATGTCCCGGAATCACCAATATGCTTCTGCCGGGCCCCTGAGCAGGGCCCTCAACCCCGAACTGCTCAGATATATAAGAATAAGAGTGTATAAAATGTAAACGCTTTTGTCAAATAAACTTTACAGCAGAGTAAAATTGTTTCTTCACATATCTCGGGACACAACATCGGGAAACCACAAAGCCAATCACAAAACATGGCTGCAATCACAGAGACAAACCATATGGTGTAGAAAAACTAAAGATTTATATCACCATGGTTGCCCTCTGCTGGCCTGGTGGTGTAACAGTCCACATGCTCCAGAAATATGTGAGATTTTTAAAGGGGGCTGTGCTTCTAGCTGGTGTAGATTTATGTCCAATAGTTTGATCTTCACATTTCATAGATTTATTTTAGGCCACTTAAAATAGCACTGCAGAGCAGTTTCACACGACAGATCAAAATTGCCGCATCTTGTATTGTAATATAATCGGGGTTGAGTTCACTGAATATTGTGGCAGTTTAATAATAAATCTGTTATACAGCACACACAGACTTGCATACACACAAGCTGCGGCAGGGCAACAGATGGGTCATCACTGAGCACTCACACACCTCCTTATTAACCTTTCCCATCTGCCGCAGCCTATTCTTTAGCACCTTCTGCTGCCCCTGTACCTGTCTAATTCATCTGATCTCATTTTTTCCCTTCGACATGCATCATGAAGCTCAATGAAACGCGTCAGGTTACGACCTCTGCCTATGTATTATGCATGTATGAGCATCTAAAACACCTGTAACAAGGAAGACAACAAAATGCTGTGAAATTAGGCAGGTGTGTCCACATGCTCAGGTTTGGGTATTTGTACAAATTGGCCCTGTAAATCAATAGCAATGAGGCGCAAAAATACTGGCCGCGATTCAAAGCAATTCGTGTTTGAAAAGGCGTTGAAGTGCTGCCAGTGAACATCATCTGGATGCAGACAGCATTAGTTCAGAGGCGGAGAACGTGAGGACGAACACAAATATACCAGCATGGTTATCATTCTGTACTTGACTGTTCTCCACAACAGCCAGTTCGCACACACTGTCTGTGCGTACATCAATATCTTTATTCGGAGGAAAATAGATGAAACACTGTGAAACAAATATGGACCCTTCCCCCTTTTTTACTATAACATATTTATTTTTGTGTGTTCTGTGATTGCAGCATCTTTAAGACTTTGGTGAGTTAAATGTTAAGTTTTTCTATAAGTAGCTTTCATTATCATGTATTTCCATTCCATGACTTGGTAAAATCAGCTGCCGATGACATTTTATCTCGCCTAAATAATTTAATGCACACAGAAGCCCAGTGGCTGCATTTCTTCATGGTTTATTTTAAGTGCTGTTGTATATTAAGGATTTATAATCGTGTGATATTTCTCACATGATATAATGAGCTCACACATAGAGGTTTTCCACCAGGCAGTGCAGCACAATTCATCCGATAAAAATGAACTGCGGTTCCACGGTGTGTCATTTTCCAGCCACCGCTTTCTCACAGCCATGCCGAACACCTGCCCCTTCTTGTAAGCCGTGCCATGTTACACCGGTGCAGATACTACAATCGACAGCACAGATTCCCCCAAAAAGCTTCATAAATGTAGTGACTGTCAAGGTTTTTTTTCCACCTTCAAAAATTATTTGTCTTGCAGATTTAACTACACGTTAACATTAGGGAAAGTGGTAGTGCGGTGGTTACGGTGTTGGACTGCTAATTGGAAGATCTGGGTTTTACTAATTTGCCACTGCTGGGCCCCTGAGCAAGGCCCTTAACCCTTGATTACTCAGTTGTATAAAGGAGATTAATGTAAGTCACTCTGGATAAGGACATCTGCCAAATGGCCTAAATGTAAATTAACCTGCATAATGTAAATAAATCCATGCATGTACAGTATAAGGAAATAATTGGGTGAATGACAACCGTGGATTCAACAAAAAACTTACAAAAAATAATTGTCACAAGCCATAAGAAGAAGTTTGGATTCAGTTCTTATTAACAAAATAACAAAAGACAAACCAACAATTCAAAGAAACAATTCAAAATCATGAACGACCAAGAACAGAAACAGACCTGACCTGACATAACTAGAACCTAAACCAAAAGCATCGACTATGACTCACAAAGCAAGACAAAGACATACTCAAACACAGGGATATAAATACCTAACCTACTCAACTAAACGAGACACACCTGAACACAATAAGGAACACATGACCAAAATAATCCATTGAAGACATGACACATGGACAGGGAATAACATGATAAAACAAACAAACATTAAGCATATGAACTGGAACAATGACACAATGTCTAGCTGTTGCCCTCCAGTGGCCCGACAGGGCAACATAACTGACAATCCTGACAATAATAAGGGGATTAGAAAAAGAAAGTGATAGCCAGTGATTCCGGTCATAAGTTGGTGACGTAGCCGGTTCTGCTCCCTGAAAGTGCAAACACAAGCTGCTTCGGAACAAATGCTGGCCTTGGCGACCAGCTATAAATACCACTCTGAGATCACATGATCTTATGGTTTTGTACGTGGTTATGTATCTCCAGGTGCTGTACGATTGAGGTTGCAGCATGGAAGGTCAAGGATTCAAGCTCCAGCATCACCAAGCTGCTATTCTTGAGATCCTTCCAGATCCTTAATTCTCTCTACACCTGGGGCACTGTATTACGGCTGAATGTTCTGTGGTCTGGTTGCCCGTTTTTTTTCAGAGCATTCTACATTTATCTTTTTTATATTCAACTGATCTGATATTCAACTGATCTGACCTGGTGGCAGATTGGTTGTTCTTGGGGTGTGAAACCATGATCCGACAAGCAATCCAACACCTTAGCCACTTTTCTGCTTATGGCAACTTTAAAACAACCACCTGTGATTTACACAGTTTCATAAATCCCATTTGGAATATTTTTAGATTTCTCTGTGTGTTTCAGCAGAACTTCAGTTTGTGCTAAACTTAGACAGATTGCGCCAGATTTGTAGGCTCATAAACAATGGCTTAATTGGAGTTAAACAGTAACTCTAGCAAGCGAACAGGTGCTGTGGTCACCTGTCATACAGAGACAGGTCCCTGCACTGAGACACGGAGGAATGACTAGGTCATTTGGAAAGCAGCCAAAATGAATTCACTCCTAGCGGGTGTTTAATTTAGAGCCTTGACCAGAAGCAGAGCAGCGCCCGGAGCAGAAAGTGAAAAAAATGTTAAAAATGTAAGAGTGTGTGTGTGTGTGTGTGTGTGAGAGAGAGAGAGAGAGAGAGAGAGAGAGAGAGAGAGAGAGAATGATTAAGAGAGAGCAGGTGAGAAAGAAGGATAAGTATAAGTGCGTATTGAAGCTAAACCAATACCCATGACTGTCAAGGTCAGAGGATGAAACACTGCCCAAGACAATCAATCATTGTGAAACTAACATCACCTTTAGAATTCCACACAGCACAGTTTCTCACCGGATGTCTTTCATTCTATGCTGAAGGACAAGAAAACTTTACTTTTCTATAGTAAATATTATGAAAGACAAGTAAATTAAACTTTAACCGTATGCTTTCCATATCAAACAGGTTCCCAGCACTGCACCAGTACTAGGAAGAGAAAAGGTGGCTGCAGAATTCAGCAGCCATATTGTTATTCCATACAGACAAAGACAACAGTGCTGTATCCAATCTACTTAAAAAAGTGCATCAGCATACTTATTGCCCCGAGTCTGATACCCATCAAATCTTAAAAAACAGCTACAGAAATGAAGACTGATGAAGGCATCATACATGTTATTTTATTTTATTGGTTTCCTGTAAAGCTGTTGTGAGAAGGTAGATGGAAGTTTTAAAGTAAATCTCCTTCCTTCAACCACAGTTCAAAAAAAGATCTGTCAGGTATTATCTACTCGGAACTTGTGCGGCCACTCTGGAACAAAAGAACCAGTGATTCTGTGCGATGTCTAAATGAAAATAAAGGAAGACAGACAAAGACAGATAGACATACAGACAGGTAGAAATAGACAGACAGATAGACAGGTAGATAGACAGATAGATAGATAGATAGATAGATAGATAGATAGATAGATAGATAGATAGATAGATAGATAGATAGATAGATAGATAGACACATAATAAGACAGACAGACAGACAGACAGACAGATAGATAGATAGATAGACAGACAGATACAGTGCCTTGAAAAGGTATTCATATCCCTTGAAAAACTTTTTCACATTTTGTCACTTTACAACCACAAACTTAAATGTATTTTATTTAGATTTATGTAACAGACCAACTTAATGTGGAACGAAAAAATGATCTACAGTTTTTAAAATTTTAAGCAAATAAAAATCTGAAAAGTCTGGTGTGCATTTGTATTTAGCCCAACACCAACCCGTACTCTGATACCCCTAAATAAAATCCAGTGCAATTTAGAAGTCACCTAATGAGTTAATAAAGTCCACCATGCTCAGGGGCCCAGCGGTGGCAAATTGGTGGTGCTGGGAATCTAACCCACAATTTTCAGGTTAGCAGTTCAACACCTTAACCACTGCGCTACCACCTCCATTGCCTGTTATTGTTTCTTGAATGCTTTAAACTTGCTTGTTTAGACAGTAACAATCTGTTAAAAAGTTCTGCAAATAAGCTATGCTAATGGGTGACAGTAGAAAAAGATTATTAGCTAACACTGTCACAAGGTTGTGGATAGCATGGAATTATGGACGAGACTTCTAGCATGGTGGGAATTAAGTATTAAACTTGATTTTTGCCAAAGATGTGAGCTCTTCGATAAGCCCTCTAACACTCCTGTACCTTAGGGAACGGACTTTTGTGACCCATGTGCTAATATTTGCTCAGTTTCATGCCGCTGATGTGGATTCTTCAAACCAAAGGCTTGGCCAACAACTCAGAGAGCAAAGATATTTAAAATTCATTACTTTTACTCTATCAATCAAAAATATATGTTCCCCTTCAGGAACTCGAGCTGTGACGTCCTGTCGAGGCAGGGGTTGAGGCCCAGGAAATGAAGATTTCACCCAAAGGTGGTGGAGCTCCTATGGAAATTCTTTAACAGAGGGATTGCATGGGTATCTCATTCCCAAAGCGTCAACACACCTTGAGTCCTTGAAAGGGAAAGTCTCAGGTTGTATATGTGACCATGGTTCCCACAGAGAAAGAACCACATCGTCGCTTGCCATACCTCCAGCGTCCCTGCCTGTGCTAAATGCAAGCTTATCGCTGCATTACTTTGATTCTGCTCGGTTTTATCTCTGGACATCTTTTGGAAAGTGGGTGTTTCAGATCCCGCACTTCTAAAAGATGAAATTTCAAATTGCCTTAAAACATTCTGCCAGTGTTTTATTTTTCTCTAACTGCTGAAAAGGATGTTGTGAAAAATCCCTGCTAGACCTGCACTGGGTTGAACCGAGTGTGCGTGGGTGAGTCCAATATTTTAGCCTTTAGGAGGCGCTAAATTACATCATTATAAAACGCTTGGCATGTTGAACATGTTCAGTTCGTCAGTGCACTACTGGAACTTGTGCTGGGAGAGAAGGAAAAATAAGGCTGAGGATAAATAAACACAGCTTCTCTCTGATGGCCAGTATGAGCTTTAAAGTTTGTTTCTCTTTTTTGGAGCAATGAATTCTGGGATATTATTTTCAATCATCAAAAGGGCTAACAAGTAAGTTTGCTAAAAATTATTGAAAATTTGCCAGTACATCATGGCCTCCAAGTAGAGCGCTATCATATCCAAGGAAGACTGA
The DNA here is from genome assembly GCA_005784505.1 of Bagarius yarrelli. Lineage (NCBI taxonomy): Eukaryota > Metazoa > Chordata > Actinopteri > Siluriformes > Sisoridae > Bagarius > Bagarius yarrelli. The sequence continues at coordinate 439,907 of VCAZ01000006.1, read as the reverse complement.
TTATTATGAGTATTGTTTTTTTATAATAGTAGCTTATGTACATAACTGTATTTCTATAACTGAGTAAAAAAAAACACCATGGCATTTCCCATCAGAGAACGAGGGGTCTTTGTCTTTTCTTGTTTTCTTGCCAAGTTGGCACCTCGTTATCATGACCCTCCATGGGCACCTAAAATGTCACTTTTTTATTCACTTTTAACCCCTGGGAACTTCAGTCAACTAGAAACAGTCTGAGTGACTAAACTGTCCTGGTTGTCGTGAAACATTAGCGAAGTATTAGTGAAGTTTGTGTGGACTAACAGGAATGTGGCTGAGCTTGTGCTAGTTTGTCATTATGTTGGCCATTATGTTGGGGTTGCTTCCAAATCCAAACTCCAGTTTTGTGGAATTACACCTGAATAAGAGACTGGTTTAAAAGACGTTGAGGGCCGTACTGAGGTTAACAACATGCTGGTACAATGTCTAATGGATGTGCTGGAAATAAATGCACAAGGATTTTAAGCACCTTTGAAAAATTCCACACCCAGAATCTACTGTTTACTCCTAAGTCAACGCCTAAATGTATGGGTGATTGTGCTTTCTTGCATTGTTGCCCCCAGGCTTTGGAACCCCTTCCGCCAACCATTAGACAACCCTTTTCTCTTGTCCAGATTAAAGGCATTTTTATTCTGTAAAGCATATGACTAATGTGGATATTTGAATGATTTTATACATTTTTATAAATGTATATCTTTATGGAGATTTGTTCTGTTTTTACACCACATTGGACAACGTCTAATCAGAGAAGAACTGACTACCCGACTGAGCCTGGTTTCTCCCAAGGTTTTTTCTCCATTCTTGGCGTAGTTGGGGACTCCTAATTTAGAGATAATAATTAAACTGAACTGAGTGTTTTAGTGTTTCATATTGTTTTATTTGATTTGATTCCGTAAAGTTGCCTTGACACAATCTTAATTGTTAAAAAACGCCAAAAAAAATAAAGACAACGGAAGTTGTAATTAACGGTGCTATATAATTAAATTATTATTGTCATTGTGTGTATGGTGTAGGTCTAATCCCCTTATACTGTTGCTAACACATTTATTTTAAAAATGCTATTACATTTACAGCATTTTGGCAGACGCCCTTATCCAGAGCGACTTACATTTCTCTCATACATACATCTCTTTTATACAACTGAGCAATATTACGTTGGCATCAAGATTTGCTTTTCCACCTTAGATTAGATTTCCACTGACTGTCCAGTCTTGTTAAGATGGATTTGTCATTACAAACCTTCAACATTTTAAGTTTCAGTACGAGAGAAGCACATAACAGACTTGTGTCTCATTGGAATGCTGTTCTGTGCGAAATGTGGCTGATTTTATGACTATATGCACAGTTGAAAAGGTTTTGTTCTCAGTCAAGAAGGCAAGAATAGGGCATGAGATGCTATTGAACAATCTGCAGAGGAGTCAAGTGACTCTTTTCATTGACTAAGTCCTTGTGCTTCCACATGCAAGATTAGAACATTTGACTGGCTTAACACCTGCTGTTGGGACCCAGCAGGCAATTGTGCCAGATCCTGGCATTGCAGGGACTCTAAATCGACTCAAACACACTTTAGCCCTATTAATTCTGCTAACCCAAAGGGTATAGAGTTTCACTCTTTGAATTTAGATGAGAAGAGTACAAGCCCACAATTCCTGTAAGATACAAAGATTTTACTCATGGTACGTAGCGTCCCACTGGGAGGACGGTGGAACCTTTACTATGGTCCATGGTTTATCATTGTTGTTGACAAAGTTTGTCACGTTTTTATGAATTACTTACTGGCCCAGACCTAATAAATGTAATAATGTCTGTGTAAAGAATGTGACCACATGCAGAAAGAAGCGAGAGAGAAATGCAGATCCACTATTCACCAAATGTCTGCCGAAACATAAACATATTTCAGTCACACAGATGAACAAACCATTGCCTATCAGGCTAAAATAAGGGTTTCCGTTCAGGCAATATTTTTAAGCTGTTAAACTTCAGGTCATAAAATAAACTGCATTCATATTATCTCCAACAAACACCCCATAACGATGATACCGGTATTAGCGGCGTCGGTACCTGACGATTAACCGGTGGGAAAATTTCCTCACCGTCACAACCCTAATTCATATCACTGCATCTGTTCTACACAACCTGCTTAACTTTATAACACATTTTTAATTGCATAACATTTAATTGAAGCTCTTCGGAATTGTAAGATGAAATTACATTTACATTATTTAGCAGACGTCTTTATCCAGAGCGACTTACTTAACTGAGCAATTGGGGGTCCCTTGCTCAGGGGCCTACAGTGGTAGCTTGGTGGTGCTGATACCTTTCTGGTATCAGTCCAATACCATAACCAGTAAGCCACCAATTCCCCTGCATGGTATGCCTGTATATATCGTTACAGTAGAATAAACTTCTCAATACCGCAACATGCAAATAAGTGGGCGTAGCTAACTTACATGCAGTGTGGGTGGGGCCTAAGCAAAACCAGGGCTCGTAAAACCCCTAGGATGATGTCCCGGGGCTATTGTGTCTTTCAGTTGAGCTACCAAAATGTATTCTTACCCGGCACAGAGGACTTCTTTTGCATTCTGTCAAATGTAATGGGATTTTCGGGCATCAGGGAGCCACTATCGATATGTGGTGTATTAAATAAACCTCTGCTTTAGGGTTCATTCTGCTGCTTCGCACCTGCATGACCTAAATAGCAGCTAGTGTTGCCAAAAAACTGAAAATCTGGGCAATACCGTAAAGCCCCTCACATCTAAAAGCTTTATTGTGATAAATTTAATTTAACCTACATTAGCCCTTTGCTTGGAAATGCACATGAAATGATGGCTAAGAACGGAGGGATACAAATAACACACAGAGAAGCGTTTTTCTTCCCAATGACCACTGAACAAATCTGATGAGGAGCATTTTAAACATCTTCACTTCGGTTATAAATGCTAAAACTGACTCTCTAACATCTCTGAGGGACGACACAGCAGGAGATCCACTACTTAAATCCAAACTCCAATTAACTTAATCCAGTATCCTGTGGGCGTAGTAAGAAACCGGCTATATATATTTTTTAATATATAAGTCTGTGGTCCAGATATGGAATATTGATTTGTGGGTTACTCTGTGGTTACTCAGGACACACAGATCCACAGAGACACATTGATCGCACTGGGGACCTACTTTAGAGTTTTGCTAGAGTAAAAAAGAATGTGCAGGCAATGGACAGGTTCTCCTGGGAACACTGCACCATCAAAATGAAATCATCTCCACTACAATACCTTTATCACATCTCTGTTAGAAAAAGAGAGAGAGGGAATGAGAGAGAGAGAAAGAGAAAGACAGAGAGAATATACAGGTTGGCTGTTGAGCTAAAACATTCAGAAATGTTGCATCCGTCACACAATTTTGAGTACCGTATACTCAACATGTCACATCCTGGACTTAAAAGCTCATGTTACTAGATCTGCTCATTCCACATTTACTCTACTACTTTTATTGCTTTGATTCGACAATCAGCCTGAGATGCCTCCATTTCTCAATTTCTCTATTTTCCATATCCTAAAAATTATGTAAGTAACATTTACTTTTCGTCGCCACCAGATCCAGTCTGTATCTAGCCCAGTTGGTGGATCAGCTCTTGGAGACAATAAGGCAGTTTCCCAGTAATGATCTCGTCTTCTAGCCATCCAGACAAGACCACGAAACCTTACTGCATTATGGAATAACCTGCTGGTTTGTCTAACCAGAGGAAAACTGACCCCCCCCGACTGAACCTGGTTTCTCCCAAGGGTTTTTTTCCTCCATTCTGTCACTGATGGAGTTTTGGTTTGGAGTCGCCTCTGGCCTGCTTAGGACTCTTAATTTACAGACATAAATTAGACTGAATTGAGTGTGTTAGTAAGTGTATTACTGTATTATCTTATTTGATTCTCTATTGTTAAAACCGCGACATAAATAAAGGTGACTGTCATTTTTAGACCTCCTTGTTCAGAGTGACTAACATTCACGGATCTGAGCAGTTAGGGGATGCGGGCCTAGCTCAGGGGTCCAGCTTAGGACTTAAACTTATGACCTTCTGATAAGTACATTTACATTCACAGCACTTGTTAGATGACCTTATCCAGGGCAACCTACATTTATCTCTTTTACACAACTGAGCAATTGGGGGTTAAGGGCCTTGCTCAGGGGCTCAACACCTTAAACACTGCGCTACCACTGTCCCCCCACTTCAGCAGGTCTTTTTTGTCTTGCATGTACGTACCTCTGTAACACTAGCAGACTCGACATTAGTCACAGTTACATGCACACTTTTGTCAGTTTGTGCGAGATTATTCCGATTAAAAGATGAGAAGTTCTTTAATATAATCAGGTGATTATATGTGTATTTTAATCGGAATAATTGGGCTCCTCTGTCACTTAATCAATCTCAGAATTTCCTGTCTTTTTTTCTGTAATCCTGTAAAAATAGAGATTCATTTCTTGATTGCACTAGTTGTGAGAATTGTGGGAATTTTTGATTAAGCAAAAACATAAGAACACGTTGTTGTAAAAACATTTAGGAGAGGACGTGCATGAAGCTGACCTTTTTGGTAGTGATTCTTCTCAACAAAGCATAGATTTTCTACCCCTTTGTGCTCTGAAAGAGCCGAATCCTGGAAATAAAGGACTGTAATTCGGACTACTGGAATTTAGATTCCTTAAATGGAAACAAAACTTAAGCATTACATGCTGGAAATTTACCTGGTCTTTATTTAAATTTCCAGGAAACTACATTCATTTCTTAAGAAATTACAGAAAATGTGCAAAAGGACAGAAAAGTAATTAAGTAATCAGAATAACTCATTTTATGAGTTGTTTTATGAGTCATTTTATTCTAATTACACCTTTACACCAATTGTAAACAGAACACAATGTTCCATGTAAACACTCCAAAAAAACGTAACCCCCCCCCCATAGGAACCCACAACGCTCATTAAAGATTTGCAAATTCACCGTCTGCAATAACGTTCTATGGGAAGCACAAATGTTCTGAAGTAAAGATTCACAGCAGGAGATCTTAGAGCAGAATAGTAAACCACAGTCCAAGGTCAAGGCAGAATAATCACAGATGATTACCGCTCAGGGCGTAATAGACTGCCGAGACTCTGCGGTGAGGTTGCAGCAGAGGGACGTGTGCACCACATACCATTCAGAACGTTTTTAATGATGCTTCTAATTATTAATAATGATAATAATGATAGTTCATATGTGATTTGAGATGAAGTCATTTCTCCTGTACTTTTAAATGTAACTTTTGAAGCAACAAATTGGTTTGTACTAATTTCTAGGGCTGCACGATTCAGTTTTCAGTATCGGTATTAGTCTGGAAAATGGGCAAAATTACTGAATCAAATATCATATTTAGGGAAGTAAAATCTGATCAGATACCAGACATAAAGGTGACTAATCAGTGTATGATGTCAAAACATCCTCCTACAAATGTGTGAACAGCTTAATTTTAAGAGGTAGAAAAAGATGGCATTGGATCGCTATTGGTATCGGACAGATACTCAAGTTTATGGTATCGATATTGCACAGAAACTTCGAGTTTCTTTGAGAAACTAAGAGTTTTATTTTGAGGTTTTGATATTTATTCCTATGTGGAAAAATCACAGTTATTCTAAAAGCATATCACAGCATATTAATGCACCGAATAACTAAAAAATACATCGAGTTTTTGTAGTAGTATAATAAAGCCGAAGAAAGGGATGGAAAAGAGATCCAGCCTTTATACAAATAGTTTATGAACAGCCGCTTGTGAGCTAAAATAAATAAACAAAGCAATAAATATTTATCAGATTTAAATAAGTTTTGTTAAATGCAAAATACGAATCTAACTAATAGTAAGAGAAACGTAGCAGAAACTGCTGCTTTCAGAAGCTGTGATGAAAGGCACATACTGCGTAAGGGCTGAGAAGCAATGAGCCAAACGCTGCTATACCATCCACAGCAGAGAATTAGCAGCTAATAAACCTTCCGTATTTATTAACCCGTTATTTCTGTAATAATTAAACTGACTTAAACAATGCTTTACTTTTGTCATGCATTTTGTTACAGGTGTATGCATTTGCAAATAAAATTTTTATTGCGGTATTAAAACATCAGACAATGTTGAACAAGCTAAAGTCAATTAATCACATAATCAGAGCCAGATAATACGGGCGTCAGATAAAACAGTCAGATAAACTATAACTAATGCGTCAGCAGTCAGATAAACTATAACTAAGATAGATAGGTAAATAGATTGATGGTTGGATGGACGGACGGACGGACAGATAGATATTCCCTGTTTGCTGATCAACTGTTTTAATGACTGAGCTTCATTTTCTAAATAAAAATTAACCTGCAGTTGCATCAGTCTCTTTCACCTGGTAACAATGGAGAAAAACAGGAACATTACTGAGAGAAGAAAAAGCTCATTTCTGACTGAATCCTGAGTGGATTATAGAGTGATAGCTCCTGAATTAAAGGAAGAGTTTTACTGATTCAAATACTGGTCACTAAATTAAACCACAGAAGAAAAAAGAATTGAAGATATAAAGCATTAGAGATATAATTCATTAGAGATATAATTCATTGGAGATATAATGCATTGGAGATATAATGCATTGGAGATATAATGCATTGGAGATATAATGCATTGGAGATATAATGCATTGGAGATATAATTCATTGGAGATATAATGCATTGGAGATATAATGCATTGGAGATATAATGCATTGGAGATATAATTGCATTGGAGATATAATAATGCATTATTGGAGATATATGGAGATAAAGCATTGGAGATATAATGCATTGGAGATATAATGCATTGGAGATATAATTCATTGGAGATATAATTCATTGGAGATATAATGCATTGGAGATATAATGCATTGGAGATATAATGCATTGGAGATATAATGCATTGGAGATATAATGCATTGGAGATATAATTCATTGGAGATATAATGCATTAGAGATATAATGCATTGGAGATATAATGCCTAAGCCTTAATGCGTTCACTAAAGTCTTCTGTTCAGCCCGAATCAGCTTCCTTTAATGAGTAAATTTATTTGAGTAGTAGTATTAATTCCTTACTGCCACACACAAGTCATTGAGGAGTCTATTATTATTTAATTGTTATCTATACTACCACTGCAATAAATTCACTCATTAAAGGAAGCTGATTCAGGTCGAACAGAAGACTTTTGAACATCTGCAGCAGAATGATCAGTTCCTGTAGATCCACTAGGATGCTTATGTTTTAACAATAATTATAATTTACTCACTGAACAGGATGCAGATTTGAGCTCCGCTCTGTTCAAGCATGTTAGTCTGTTATAGCGGTCGACCGATCAATGGCCTGGCCAATTATCGGCACAGATATTGGGTATTTTACTGATTATTGGTATCGGTCATTTTCAAAAAGCAATTTGCAGATAAAAATAATGTAATTCTGAAACTTGGCTTTGGCTCTGATGAGCATTCAGGGTAAGTGTGTCATCAGTGGCGTATCTGCCATTAACTGTTACCCATTTTATTAGCTTGATTAACTTCAGGGAGCTACATTTACATTTATTTTATACTATTTAATTCTTTTGTTTCTTCTTGTTGTTTATTTTAAGGTAACAGTTCTCAAGATTAATGTTCATATGTTTAAATTTATTTAAGGAAAGTTTTTGTCAGAGCCTTTATTGTTACTACACAAGACATTAACTTCCTGTTTACAACAGACATATTTATATTTATTGGTTCAAAATATCAGTTATCGGCCTACTAGATGTGTAATAATCGGTATCGGAATCGGTCCTGAAACACATCCCAGTCAACCCCTGGTCTGTTAGAGAAACACTACTGCAACCACGATATCGATATGTCGATATGTGTCCTCTGCACACCTCCTCTTCAGTATTAGAATGCAACATGGACAAAAAAGATGTCAAAGGAGGACACGCGGATGCAGAAATTCATAAAAGAATACATTCTGAGAAACACCCCCGGCAATAGATTGAGATTCAGCGTCCACAATCTGTCGGATCACATCCATTATAATTAAATGACCTTTTCTTGGGGTAAAACACTTCCCTGCGTTTTTACCTGTTTTATGTGCACTTTCATGCTTTGCATAAATATTGAAAAGAAGGAGAAAAGGCCCAAGCTTTCATTCAAGTAAGGAGAAAAAGCGAGATTTGTACGAAAGACCTCGGAGAAACACGGCTTGAAATGACTTGAGATAAAAAAGAGCAAACATGACGTTATTATTTTTGTTCTTATTTCTACCATCTCGGAGTAAGTGCAACACTAGTTGGCTTTTTATTTCGCTGTAAAATGGTATCGCAGCATTACAGAATCTGATATAAAATCTTAGGAAAGCAGTGGATGGAACTTTATTGAAAGTTTTCCATGCCTCATTATCGTTTCGTAATTGTGGCCACGATTGTAATTAAATTCCTTCTAATTGTGCAATTGTCTCAATCTCAATCACAAAAAACTGTACAAACTGTACCACAACACATTAACCTGACAGCTTTAGATATCTATTTATTCCCTTCGGTAATGTCGAGAGTGCAACTAATAATAATGCTAAATTTTACCAATCCCGCGCATTCTGTGCAACCCAATTGCTGTGACCTTTTTTCAAATTTGACCAATTATTCATATTCCAAAGAAGATGTAGACACGTGTGACGCTAATCTGTCCCATTTACTGACAGAAATTACAGCGAGAGAGCGTGCATCTCTCTCAATCGATTCCACCTCTTTTACGAAAGTAGAGAAAATCTGTTTTACGCCGGCTGAAATGCTGTGGTGCAATTTTGTTACCTAATCCTGTAATTTTATTGCAACAAAACACCTGAAAACATTGCAACACACTTTTTTTATTAAAAAAGCTGCTGTAAAATCAGGAATTTTTACCCGCAGCAATCTGATGAAAGTCCGAATTTCGGCAGCCTTAAAAGACAAACAATTTATATATTGCAATATATATATACACCGTTACTGATCATTTACATTCACAGCATTTAGCAGATGTTCTTATCCAGAGCGACTTTTATCTCTTTTATACAACTGAGCAATTGGGTTAAGGGCCTTACTTAGGGACCCAGCAGCGGTGGCTTGGTGGAGTTCGGAATCGAACCCAGAATCTTCCAACACCTTAACCATGAGCAACCACTTCCATCAATATTGAAAAAATGATTGAAATCACATTTCTGCCAATTTGCCCAGTTCTTATATTACACAAGTAATTCAGGAGTCTGTTATTTTTTTATTGTTATCACACAACTACTGCGATAAATTCACTCATTAATTGAGTAAAAATTACAGATCCAAATTGAGGGGAAAAAAGTAGCTGATTAGAATGAACAGAAGACTTTAGTGAACATCTGCACCAGAATAAATGCACTGTCAGTTCCTGTAGATCCACTAGGATGCTAAGTTTCAACAAAACTATAATCCACTAATTGAACAGATTTGCAGATTTGAGCTATAGGGGTGGCCTGGCTAATTATTGGCGCAGATATTGGTTATTTTTATGATTATCAGTATTGGTCGTTTTTTTTAACCAATTTTGAGATGCGCTACTCGCAGAAATCTGACGAAAGTCTTAGTATTAATTTGCTAACAGCATATTTACCTTTATCCTGCATATCTAATTCAGAGCAACTTAAATTTATCCTATTTTTATCCAATTGCGCAGTTGAGGGTTAAGTCTCTTGTTCAGGGGCCCAGTCAGTGGCAGTGCTGGGAATTAAACCCACAATCAGCAGTCACTGAGCTATCTCTTTCCATAGCATGTTGGACACAGGTTCAATTCCCAGCAGCCCCAGGCTTCCACTTCTGGGCCCCTGAGCAGGGCCCGTAAACCCTTAACCTGCACCACGCATTATGATAAAATGGCTTGACTTATAATGCTGGATATAATCTTATGAGATACAGGTTATGAGGTGATGACATCAGTGTTTCTGAAACCACCGCTCTTCACGTTGATGCATAGATGCATAAACTAGCGTGTGGCACACAAAAGAACTATTCCATTTAATGTTTCAAAGGAGTCTTATCTTATTAAAGAAAATGAGCAAGGCAGCGATAGAGAGAGAGAGAGACAGAGAGAGAGAGAGAGAAATAAAGAGAATAACAAGCTTGTTTCACTCGTGTCACTATTGTATGAGAATTGCTTTGATAATAATGTGTCTATGTAAAAACAAGCCATTAATCAACTGCTACGACTGCGACAGTAACAGACGAGTGCAGATCTCAAAAACAGCACACGGAAAACAGTGCATTTCTATAAAGAAGGTAACATCATGATGTCTCGTCCCACAAACACTGACACTTTTTGAGGCGGCGGTGATGTGACAGAAAACATAATCAATCTGAATACCACGCGGTGTCAGATTCTGTGTATTACGAATTCTGAAAAAATACCATGTCCAGCCTTGAGGTACTCGGGTTCCTCGTATCAAACAAAAACATGCAAGCGTATGAATTTATCAGGAAAGGTTATAATTATTCCACAATAATCCATCGTAAAAATTATTTGACCGACTGATCGTTTCTATCAACAAGAATATTTATTATTCAGCAAGGACTGTCTTGACGCTCTATAATAGAATTCACTTACAATGAGCTACCAGCTGGGGGCGCTGCTAATGTAGCCGCCTCCCCACCCCCTATTCGTTTTCTGCCTAAACCGACTAAAAAATAGTTGGTGTGCGAGTTATTTAGTAAATAGTACAAGTGGTGTTTTTCTGAATGAGTGTAGATGAAATAGTGTTAAATTAAAGCAAATGTTAGTAATGAATGTGACGAGTACAATTGGGGTAACTGTACATTCTCTCCGGCAGTCAGGGGTGCAGGAGATATTTCCAAAGTGGAAGACACCAAACCCTAAACAAAATCCCAGATAGTGTCAGATCAGCATTCCAGATATCAGACTAACACTTCGGGCTGCCACTGCCGGACCACCATCATGGATTAAACCTGCCTGCAGCCTGATCATTAATATAATAACATTGATTTATTATTAGAATATAAAGTAAGTAAAAAAAGCAGATATGAACGATTAAAACTTAGAGATGAGCAACATTCCAAATCTGCCCCCTGTAGACCAGCGCTTAATGTAGAATATCTCGACTTTCAAACTCAAAATTCTACTGTAATAAATTTTGACTCTGTTATTTTACACTTTTTGGGTTAATAGTTGTTAATAATTACATGGATTTGATTATATGTTCTAAAGCTTTAAATAAAAAAGTTAAACGCCGGTCCCCACATGGTTCTGACCCAAATTGACCCAAATAAATGGCTCAGCGTATTAAATCATCTGATATAAAGCTATCAATCAAATTATCAAAGCAACACTGTAACATCCGTCCAGCATCCCGTGTGTCACTCGATAGCTAGTCAGACCTGCGCGTTAGCAAGTGGAGTCGTCTGATCTCCAAGGTAAACGCTGTACATTACACTTAATAAAACCAGTTTATATACAATATTCAGTATTTATAAGTTTATTTTTCTTATTTAAAAACATGTAACAAAAAAAATTGCAGTGTTTTTTTGGGGACCCGGAACGAATTAATGGCATTTTATTTCATTTCAATGCGAAAAATTGATTTGACATGCGAGTAATTTGAGTTCCGTCACAGAACCAATTAAACTGGTAAGTTTAGCCACCCCTGTACTTTGTTTACCTTTAAATTGAGGCAATATTTTGTGGATTTGTGACTGGTGTGCCGTGGACCCTTTTTTTCCCCATTTCTCTTTAGACACAGTTTAAACACTCCACTGAGTGTTAGCCTATAAGCTCCTAAATTGAGTAGGTCAATTTGGCCCTTAGTTTAACCAGTCAACCGTTTCGAATGTTCTCTCCTGAACTCTCCACTGAGTCATTACAGTAAATTATAAAGTCCTTGAAAAATTACTTCTCGATGTGTTTACCTCCTTTATTTTTATTAAAATTAGCTGCCAGAGAAAAAATGCCTGAGTGTGTGTGTGTGTGTGTGTGTGTGTGTGTGTGTGTGTGTGTGTGTGCTAGTGAAATTAGTTTAAAGGTAATTATTTATTCATTCCTATTCATTTATTCACCGATATGGTGACTCATGGAAACGTCAGAAAGGCTGTAATTAGGCATGTTAATTTCTGGGTATGATCTGAGAGATCAGTATGTGTGGGAACTGCTTGCTCTACAGCGACCCCTGCAGTCTGAACATATAGTCACGCATTTTTATTTACATTTAGGTAGCAGGTTTTCCTTTAATTTAGGGCGCTCATCCATAAAATTAACTTTATTTGTATACAACAGAGCAGTTAAGGATTAAGGGTCTTGGTGGCCTGAAGGTTGAAACAATCCAATCAGCGGTCCAACACTTTAACTGCCTTTGTATGTAAAAGTCTTTCTCATTGGAGTAATTGTCTTTCATTTACATTTACAGCATTTGGTAAATAACAGCTCCCCATTAACCTCCTTATTCAGATCCCCCAGGTAAATGACAGGGTACCGACTTACATTTATCTTTATATTTTTATACAACTGAGTAAATAACAATCCCCCCGGTAAATAAAGGGTGAGGTAAATAACAGGGTAGCTCATTATCCCCCAGGTAAATAACAGGGTAGCTCATTATCCCCCTCATTATCCCCCAGTTAAATAACAGAGGTAAATACCAGGGTAAATAAACAGGGTAAAGCCTCATTATCCCCCCAGGGGTAGCCATTAGGTAAATAAGGGTAGTCCCCCATTCCCCCCGGTAAATAACAGGGTAGCTCATTATCCCCCCCCCAGGTAAATAAATAACGGGGTAAATAACAGGGTAGCCCCCAGGTAAATAACAGGTAGTCATTATCCCCCAGTAGCTCATTATCCCCCAGGTAAATAACAGGCTCATTATCCCCAGGGTAGCTCATTATCCCCCCCCAGGTAAATAACAGGTAAATAATCCCCCAGCTATTATCCCCAGGTAAATAACGGGTATAACAGGGTAGCTCATTATCCCCCACCGGGTAAATAAACATCCCCCGGTAAATAACAGGGTAGCAGGGTCATTATCCCCCGGGTAAATAACAGGGTAGCTCATTATCCCCCGGGTAAATAACAGGGCTAGCTAATCCCAGGTCAGTAGCTCTCCCCAGGGTAAATTAATAGGCAGGGAGCCATTATCCCCCAGGTAAATACACGGAGGTAGCTTATTATCCCCCGGTAAATAACAGGGTAGCTCATTATCCCCAGGTAAATAACAGGGTAGTATTTTCCCCCCGGTAAATAACAGGGTAGGGTTCATTATAGCCCCCATCCCGGGTAAATAAGCTCCCCAGGGTAAATAACAGGGTAGCTCATTATCCCCCAGGTAAATAACAGGGTAGCTCATTATCCCCCAGGTAAATAATTCCCCCAGGTAAATAACAGGGTAGCTCTTATCCCCCAGGTAAATAAGGGTAGCTCATTAGCTCATTATCCCCCAGGTAAATAACAGGGTAGCTCATTATCCCCCAGGTAAATAACAGGGTAGCTCATTATCCCCCGGGTAAATAACAGGGTAGTGTAGCTCCATTATCCCCCCAGGGTAAATAACCCCCAGGGAAATAACAGGGTAGCTCATTATGTCCAGGGTAAATAACAGGGTAGTTCAGGTGTTGGACCACGAATCGGGGTTCGATTTCCAGCACCAAGTTGCCAATGTTGGGCCCCTAAGCAAGGCCCTTAAATATTAGTTGTATAATAGAGATAAATGTAAGTCACTCTGGATAAGGACATCTGCCTGAATGTTATAAATGTAACTCTACATTACTGAGCCTGTGTAGAACCTTTTGCTTACATTTCAGACACATTATTTATACGACCGAACGGCTGTAATTACATTGAACACGACTGCCATATTATCCCAGCTGAAAATTTACCAATGGAATTGTGGTAGTGAAGCTGAATTTCCAAATCAATAGAAGGTGTGCATACATTTTCTACAACAGCAGCTCCTGACACCAGTTCCAGCTGCAACATCGATGATGGCTTTAAGCTAATGAGCTATTGTTACTGTAGCATGTATGCAGGCGATGTGAGCTTGCATACATAAAGGCATGACAAACACTTCATATACAATTTGTCTGATAACACCATGTGCGTTGCGGGGAGCCTGTTAATTTTACTTCATTCAAATGTGTAGGTCGGTTTCCTGTGATTGAACAAAGTAACATTAAACATACGGTTGCCGAAAAGTGCAAAACAAAATAATAAAATAAAACAGAAAACACAGCGATAATTCAGACAAACGGGAAACAGTAGGTATCGTTTGCGAATGGATTACGCGCATATCTCGCATGATTTACAGCATGTTTCCCTGGCGCATGTCTGACAAAGACTATTTTGTAGAGATTTTATTGTGCAAGTATTTAATTATTTTTACTCAGACAAAAACGTCGAATTATCCAACAAAAATGCAGCTCATTGTCTCCATTCAATTAATTAATAACCCATCTGTATTTCATGCTTTTTGTCGATATGACGTGCATCCCTGATTACTGATAACTTTTTATTTGTCAGTGTTTATTAATTTAATTTATTTAACTAAATGTCATTTTCCCGAATCTGACTAAACATGTTTTTTGTATCATTGCATGGAAAGTGTTCAGTACAGGGAATTTTGTGCTTTTTCAATTTTTTTTTCAGTAACCAGAACGATGTCGAGTCGTAGAGTGAAGTTCGGATACAAACGCAGTTAATTAACAAAACAACAAAAACAAACAAAGAACCTAAAAAAACACACAAACATAAAACTAACAAACCTAACCTGACATAACCAGGACACCACAAAGACATCGACTGTGACACGCAACAAAGTAAGACAAAGACAGACTAAAACACAGAAGTATAAACACCAAACCAAAAACTGGTGTAAACTAAATGAGACACACCTGAACACAATGAGGAACACATGACCAAAATAAACCAATGGAGACATGACACATGGACAGGGCAAACACATAACAAGACATAAACAAACATTAAGTACATGAACTAGAACATGAATAATGAAAGTCTCTCCATTGCCCTCCAGTGGCCTGGCAGGGCAATGCATCCGGGCACCAGACAGAGTCCTTACAAATGAGTATTTAAAGTACAGCAGCGCTAACGCTACTGATAAACTAGTGAAACGTCCCTGAGACAACATTAAATGTACCAATAAAAGACTATAAAAGAATTGGTTCAAGACATAAGATGACTTTCATTAATAAATTTAAACCCTGTAATCGTTAGCATCACATTGTGGTTTAAATGGAATTGCAGTTTTGGACCGAGTGGTTATATAAAAAACATTACACACGACGCCTCTCTGTATATATATTTTTTTACATAACTGCACAGTCACCCATGTGATTTTGCTTATTAATTTAGATCGAATTTCCTTTCTGAGCTCTAGATTTGTTTTGCCATAGTCTCGATCCTCCTTTTATCTAAAATCTTATTCAATCATATACGACCCTTTTGTATATAAGCTTTCTGAAAAGATGCATCATGAAATTGCAAAGTCTGACAAGATATCAAAGCCGGAGCTGAAGTGAATCAGACCTGTCAGTGTATGTTGTTTATGATAGATCTCAGTCCCACCGATGTTTCTTCTGCTGCAGAATCGCTTTCATTTTCCTCTCAACTTGACTCGTGTGAACTTTCAGCAAACTTTTAACCACCCACTGCCGTTGAGAATGATTACATTAAAGGATGAGTTAAATGACTAGCAATTAGGGCTGCACGATATGCGATTTGCATGCCAAATAATGCGATATCCGTTGTGCAATACTATATATCAAAAGTAACCAACCTATGTGTCTTCAGACATGTTTCCCTGTTTTGTATTTGAAGATTTTTCTGCCAGTCATAGCTGATATAAATTGTTCTTGGTTTTGATGTACATAGAACATCAGTCAACATGTATGGGGAGGTGAGCCTATTGCAGGGGTGGGCAATCTCGGCCCTGGACAGTTTTGCTCCAATTTGCCTCAACACACCCACCTGTAAGTTTTAAGTTTTCCTAGCAAGATGTTGATTAGTTGGTTCAGGTGTGTTTGATTAGGGTTGGCGCTAAACTCTGCAGGACACCCCAACACTCCAGGACTAAGATTGCCCACCACTGGCCTGGTGGTTAGAGTGCTGGGCTGCCAACCAGAAGATTGTGGCTTCGATTCCAAGTAAAACCACATACACAATATTTTACTCTCCGCAACGACTTTAAATTTGTCCATATGATATTTTTTAAAGTCTTATACTTACGTGTACTTACGTGTAATAAATAAAGTCTAAAGAATGCGATATTTTAATTATGGCGATATATCGGGCAGCCCTACTAGCAATCCAACAAATGTCATTGCATAACTAAAATGCCAATAAAATCTTTATCTTCTTAACGTAATAAAAATATAATAAATTTAGGTGACTTGAGGTTTCCTAAACACATCCTAATTAGACATTTAATTTGTACTCAAAGATTCAGAGGTTTATAGATAATCGTCTTACAATATAAACATGTCAGAAAATTCCAGCATATAACATTTAAGGAGAGAGTCGCATAAAAAATTAGCTTAGAGTCTCAATAAAAATATCATTATAAGAATTACATAATGGGGATTTAAAACAGAACGTTGGAGGCCAATAAATATTATAATCACACAGGATTAGAGAGTGAGGGGTTATACTTAACTTCTGTAATACTTTTCCTCCCAAAGGTGATCTAGTTTTTGAGTACAGGGGAGGAAATGATTGCTTTCAGCGAGTATCGAGCGAGAGGATAAGAGGAAGAACTAGCATAGCACACTGTGTGAGCTGTAGTTATGTCACAATGGAGCAGGAGAGCAACGGTGGTAAGCTGCTAATTTTATTCATAGCCTTGCACCCGCTAATTGTTTCTATAAGTCAAAGGAGATTGTGCTGAAGGAGGGATTTCGGATAGAAAATATATTCAGTTATTGAGCTTATATCTGCTGATGTAAAATTAAATGACCCGTAGAATTGACCTCCAGAAAATACAGCCATAGATTTGTCTCTTTAAAAGGACATTTCTTTGTCGTGTGTAGTTACAGGTTCGCACTGCGGCATTGTCTGCTTTCGCTATAAACATTTACAGCTTGACCAGAGAGTCGCCTGACATTTAAAAAAAAAGCAAAACATTACATTTATGGGTGAACGGCGATCATAATTATAGACGGAATATTGGGTCAGTAAAGGTTTGCCTGTTTCTGTAGCGCTTCTTTCACACAACTCAAAGTATTGATGCCGCAAAAAGAAGATGGCTCTTTGGGTAGATTGGGTAATGATCACAAGCACCCAAATTGGGTAGGTGGTGGCTCATGGTTAAAGTGTTGGACTACCAACCCAATGATGTGGGTTCAATTCCCAGCTTCATTAAGCCACCACTGCTGGGCCACTAAACAAGGCCCTTAACCCTCAGTTGCATAAAGATATAAAAAAGTAAGTCGCTCTGGATAAGAACGTCTGCCGAACTCTGTAAATGTAAATTTTGGAATGAAGCAGGTAGAAGGGTTCATTCCTCTTTGTTTAGACATGAATGAATGGTCTGAATTGGTAGCTAAACATTGCTAACATCATGTTAAAACATGGAGACGGATCATCAACGAATGGGGCAAATTGAGGCAGGTACCTCTTCCGTATGAGGACAGAAAATAAGTGTAAATGGTGTTCCGTACAGAGCAAATACCTTAATTTCACCGTTAAGCTGAAATACAATCTATTGATGTTTAATTTGTTAAATTATGACAAATAAAAATGTTAAACATTAAATTTATGTATGGTAACGCTAACTTAATTGACTCTTTCAGATGGCAAACAGCGTCTGCTGACAGGTTTAGGCGGAGAGTGGCGGCAAGTGGTTATCACCCACAATTAACGTTAAATATTCAACAAAAGGTCATTTATTTAACACTTTGTGATAACATAATATTTATCTAGTAGTTTGCCCAAGAGACTTTGCCTATTTTCAGCGCAGTGGGTGGAGCAGGACCTACCGAACTCACTGAAATCTCATTAAAACATATGGCAGGAGCATCGTTGTGTAGCGAACACGTTTAGCCTACATTAGCGTTAGCACTCCATAGCATTCTCGCATATATAGATAAGTACACTTCGACTTATACACACAAACACACCGCATAATTTGTTATCTGTATATTTGTTTTCCGTTGTGTGTCTTATGTGCAGGTGAAGCAGGTTTTCTCTAATTACAAAGGTATGGAGTCTAAAACACAGAGCAGAGTTGGCACTGTGAAACATAGAGAAGTTTAGTGATTATTAAAAAAAAAAAAAGATTGTAAACAAATTTTCTCCGTCATTAAATAGTCTTGAACTCATGTGACCGAATTTGGGCATCTGCAGTAGCGCCGTTTGACCAGTGTGGCGCTGTAACGCAGACTGTAATTCATTGCTCATGGAAAAAGACACATGAAACCGTGGAGTGTCGTATGTTGTCATACACAGTATATAATCACGGCTTACACAGTTATTTCTTATTAGCATTATTTGCTTAGGGATAAAAAGAAGTTAGAAATATTCTGTGCAGGAGTTTATTTTCAGAGAACATCTTGACGCTGCTGAGAGCCGAGTTTAGATAAATATCTGAATCTGTGCTGTGCTGCTCGTCTCAATTACCAAATAAACACAACAAAAATGACAGCAGGGAGAAAACAAAAGTAAAGCATCTGATTATAGCCATGTGAATGTTTACAGCAGCTTTGCACATGGCAGCCATTACAGTACAGTCACATTTACCGTTATTTCGATTCGCTTTCAGGCATTTTTAAGTGTTATGAAAATCACATTTTAACTGAAGGAAACGCTGCTATAAATCAGCTCTGCAATCAGTATGAAACTAACTGAAATTAAAAATCTCATAATTATAATATTAGTAAATACTATAACTAGCTAACTATCTAAATAAATAAATAAATAAATAGTATCATTATTAATATATTTATAATGTTAATTGCCATTTTCAAAAGTTGTTATTAGTTATTAGTAAGTATATGTATAACTTAATTTAACCAAATGCAAAAGCGAATTCACTGGTCAAACCCTAGTGATTAATCAATATAATAATCAGTGATAAGTCAATTAAACTATTAATCATTCCAATAAATCATCAAATAAATTTATTATTCATTCATCTTCTATCGTCGCTTATTCTCTAATTAGGTTCACAGGGAACCCGTGGACTCTGCTGGAGTCTATCCCAGCCATCTCTGAAAGGGTGAAAGGCAGGAGGGGGACACCCTGGACAGGTCACTAGTCCATCACAGGGCCACACACACACACACACACACACACACACACACTCACACTCACTCCTATGGGCAATTTAGAATCACCAATCAATCTAACATCTAACATGTTTTTGGACTGTGGGAGGAAACCAGAGAATCCAGAGTAACCACATGCAAACACAGGGAGAACATGCAAACTCCACACAGAAAGACCCCTGCAGGGGATTCAAACCTGGAACCTTCTTGCTGTGAGGCAACGGTGCTAAACACCAAGCCACCGTGCTGCCTATCAGATAAATCGACTATCAAAATAAAATAAATCATTAGATTTTCATCAGCATTATTAATGAATTGATAGGGCGAGAAGACAGAAAAAAATATCTAAAGATAAAATATCTATGGCTACTGAGAAACTGGGTGATTACAGAGTGATTACAAGAAAACGGCACTGATACTTCGATGTTACACAACAAACAAACAGGAAACAACCACTAAAAAGACGACGCAGGAAAAGACATGAAACGAAAAACGTTATGTCAAAGTAGACAAACAAAACACACAGCACGGACCATAAAGAGGTCAAATGCCGGCATTAATGTGCTATCATATTGCTAAATAAAGTCTAATCATCTTCTTCCCCACCACCTACATCTTAGCTGTCTCACCACTGTCTCTCTAAACCATTACATATCTAGCTGTCTCACCACTGTCTCTAAACCATAACACACATCAGTCTCACCAGATGGTCTCACCACTGTCTCTAAACCATACATCATAGCTGTCTCACCACTGTCTCTAAACCATACATCATAGCTGTCTCACCACTGTCTCTAAACCATACATCATAGCTGGTCTCACCACTGTCTCTAAACCATACATCATAGCTGTCTCTAAACCATCTCACCACTGTCTCTAAACCATACATCATAGCTGTCTAACCACTGTCTCTAAACCATACATCATAGCTGCTCATACCACTGTCTAAACCACCACTGTCTCACCACTGTCTCTAAACCATACATCATAGCTGTCTCACCACTGTCTCTAAACCATACATCATAGCTGGTCTCACCACTGTCTCTAAACCATACATCATAGCTGTCTAAACCACCAGCTGTCTCACCACTGTCTCTAAACCATACATCTTAGCTGTCCCCACCACTGTCTCTAAACCATACATCATAGATGTCTGTCTCACCACTGTCTCTAAACCATACATCATAGCATGTCTCACCACTGTCTCACCACTGTCTCTAAACCATCATCTAAACATACATCATAGCTGTCTCACCACTGTCTCTAAACCATACATCATAGCTCACCACTGTCTCTACCACTGTCTCTAAACCATACATCATAGCTGCTGTCCTCTAAACCATACATCATCTGGTCCACACTGTCTCTAAACCATACATCATAGCTGGTCTCCCCACTGTCTCTAAACCATACATCATAGCTGGTCTCCACCACTGTCCTGTCTCTAAACCATACATCATAGCTTGTCTCCACCACTGTCTCTAAACCATACATCATAGCTGTCTCACCACTGTCTCTTAACCATACATCATAGCTGGTCTCACCACTGTCTCTAAACCATACATCATAGCTGGTCTCACCACTGTCTCTAAACCATACATCATAGCTGGTCTCACCACTGTCTCTAAACCATAAAGCTGTCTCCCATCATCATAGCTGGTCTCACCACTGTCTTTAAACCATACATCATAGCTGTCTCACCACTGTCTCGAAACCAAATATCATAGCTGCTCTCACCACTCGTCTCATAGCTGCTCTCACCATTGTCTTGTACACCTTTCCCTTAATTCTAGCTGATATTCTCCTGTCACACAACACTGAGAAATAAAGTCTAATAAAAATCCTAAACGAATGTACAACTGATACAGCTTTCTGTGGTTTTATCCAGCATTTGATCATGTTTATTAGGGCTTGCTGTGATTTGCGTATCTTTTAAATGCTTCTTTAAAACGCCACAGTCGAAGTTTAAGTAAACTTTCAACTTGTCCTCTTATTCTAATATCTGGTACGCTAACACTTTCTGTGTCTACGGTCCCCATAAACCAGGTTATAGTCAAAGCGTTGCTTTATGTGTAAGATCTGTGCACCCCACTCCTCAGCAGTAACTACAAAGTAGAGTGTGTATACTCATGCATTAGTAAACGCATTCCTACGTGAGGAGAATTTAGAGCAGAACATGCTAAGAATATATATGACAAAGCGCACTCGGAACGTTTTCAGGTTTAGCTCAAAATGTTGTAGGACACCTGCTGTTTGTCCAGAGGTCTGATTGACAAGATCATTAAAAGACTTTACCAAAGTTTAAACAGACAGACAAGATTTACCAGCTGAAATGATAATGTCGGAACTGGTGGCTTAGTGGCTAAGGTGTTGGACTGATACCTGAAAGACGGGTTCGATTCCCAGCACCACCAAGTTACCACTGCTGGACCTTTGAGCAAGGCCCTTAACCCCCAACTGCTCAGTTGTATAAAAGAGATAAATGTTAGTCGCTCTGGATAAGGACGTCTGCTAAATGCTGTAAATATAAATGATGTTAGTATTAATTTAGAAAAGTGTCCTCAGTGTCCTTTCTCTAATATTGTGTGTTTCTGTTAAACTGTTATAGCAGTCAGCAGAGGATGATAATCTGTGTATAAACTAGGACACAAAGTTAATCAAACTAAATTAGCATTTATTTATCTATTAATATGAATAATTTATGTATTAAATACAGTCCCGTACTGTTAAAAAATAGGAAAAATCAAACAGAAATTCATTTTTCAGCCATTTTTTCCATTCCTGGTTACATGTTTTAGCTGTATCTAATTTCCCCAGCGGTCCCAGGACTGGCCTTAGGTTGCCATGCAGTGGGACAGTTCTGCTGCTGCACCAGGGCGATGCCACAATCACATCATCTGATTCAGAGGAACAGCAACAAAACAATTTGCAACACTACCGTCTGATATATTAGACACTCTAAAAATGGTCTTGATTAAAACATGGTGGACTAAATGCTGCTATTGCTTTTATGATGAAAGACTTCATTCCGAACACTTCTAACGAGTTCTTCGAGTTCAGTGGAGAGTCGCAGACTCCAACAACGTGACGTGATGAGAATAGTTCACTGAGCAGCATCATGTATCATATAAAGCACTAAACCTGATCACACCGTCGCTCGGATATCAGTACTGTTCCAACCAGCTAGTCTGTCCCTGATCCCAACACACTGAGGAAAGAAGGAAAGAGGAGAGATTGTGAAATGTACTGATTAAAAGTATACTAATTGGACAGCGCTGTTAATAAGAGCTTTATTAATATTCATGAATTAAATAAAACCATTCAGCTTTACGGGAGTTTTAACGCTGAGCAGTAAATGGCCGAGAAACTGTAGCAAAGTCAGAACACAGAATGTATTATTATTTCATGCATTTATCAAAGCTGTCAAAAAAATAAACCATCATGTTAAAGCATCAGCAAAAATACTTATGTACCAAAAGATTAATATTTTTCACAACTGATTTCAAGCTTGTCTTGTTTTATTCCAAATGTTTCATATGGCAGATCTTTTTTTTTCTTAGGGCTTCAATACACCATAATTTTAAGTCAATAATGTAATTATTTAATAAAAAACAATTAAAGGGCAATTATTTCATCCTATGCAGTCAGTTAGAAGTTATGACTGTTGTAACAAAAATGAAACATGACAAACACGTCAGCTTTATAAGTCAAATCCCACTGAGGCAAGTAGAGGAAGAAACCAGTGGTGCACACTAGCACAAACAAACACAAAACAGACATTAACTACACTTGACTTGACTTATATATATATATATATATATATATATATATATATATATATATATATACACATATAATATATACTAGGCAAACCAATGGAAAGACGACACATGAACAAGGGATCATGTGACACACACGTCTGCTGAATGCCGTAAAAGTTTGAAGGAACACACGGGGCACAAAGATCACACAGAACAGGAAGTAAACAAAAGCATAAACAGAACAAATGTGAACTCAAAACATGACCTAATATAACATTAAACAAGAAACATGAACAGAAAATCAACATAAACATTACAAGAAACATAAACACGGAACATGAAACCTGAACCAAAATCCTTTACATGCCTTTATAATAGAGCTGCAATCAGTTCACCGATGAATCATTACACTTTGATTAAGTTATACACATGTTAACTAATCAATAAAACCATTATATCAATTCAACCTAAAAAAAATATCATACACTTATATTGGTATTATTTATATTTGATATGTATTTCTTTCATTTAATGTAATATTTTTTAGCATTCACTAATAATAAAATTAACCCTCAGCTAATTTTATTTATAAGCGCCTTTTACAGCACTCAAGGACACTTTACAGAGATATACAAACAACACAAGAATAACAATATAACAGAAAATACAAACAAAGCAACAGCAATTTACGGAGAGTGAAAGACTTTGGTGAATAAATAGGTTTTGAGTCTGAATTTGAAAAGAGAAAGAGAATCAATATTACGTATTTCTGGTAGAAGAGAGTTCCAACTGAAGGCTCTGCTCTTCATGTTACTGGGACGGACAGAGGGAACAGACAGGTGAATGGAAGAAGGAGATTTAAGCGAACAGAAGGAAGTAGAGATGTGAGTCAGATCAGACAGATAAGAAGGGGCGAGATTATGGATAACCTTAAATGTGTACAGAATGATTTTATATCTGATTCTATATTTTAACGGAAGCCATATAAGTTGCTGTAAAACAGGGGTAATGTTATGAAAAGAGGCGGAATTTTGGTGATGATGCGGCAGCTGAATTTCGGACCAATTGGAGCTTACGGAGGGAATTCTAAAGGAGATGAAGGAGGAGAGAATTACAATAGTCAATACGAGAATAAACCAAAGCTGTGAACGAGAACTGAAGTGGAGTCGACGGAGGGAGGGAAGGATGAAGACCATTAATGTTGCGTTGATGGAAATGAGCAGACTGAGCATTATTATTAGGTGAGATTGAAATTATAATGAGCGATCAGGAATAACACCCAGACTCTTAGGGAGAGACTGAGGAACCGTCATCTGTGAGGGTAAAGCTGCTGACTTTGAGCCTTATTATTTAGTGGCAACAAGGAAAAATTTCAGTTTCGTCAGTATTTAACTTAAGGAAGTTGAAGGTGAACCAGGACTTTATTTCATTTAGGCAGCTGGTGAGGACGGCGGGTGGAAGTGCAGAATCAGGTTCAGAGAAGAACAGATAGAACTGGGTGTTGTTGGCAAAAACCGTGGAAGTGGATGTTATATTTACCAATGTTATATTTAAAATATTTTTTCTTTTCCTGACACTGTTTTTCATCTTTAGTTCTGTTTAAGGGTCACTGAATTTCGATGGCCCACCACGTGCGGAGATGCTAAACATCACTCTAATCAAATACTTTATTTTCTGTCTTTTTACAGACAAAAAAAATGACAATAATGTTTCTGTGATTATATTAGAGGATTTAAATATGACACTTGTCTGTGTTCTATAGGTTCAGTTTTGTGTAACATATTTCCGTAAGTACAGCGTCCTCTTTTGCGTGTGAACATTGAATAACACTCTTGCGCCACCCTGGTTAAACTGCACTACTGCAGGCTTTTACATTACATCATATGAGATCGAATGATGAGATCGACTATTTGACAGAAATATTTCTTTTAAAAAAAGTGTTGACATTTTTGATAATGTCGACTGATCATAATTTGTTGAACAAAAAGTCAAATTACCTGCTAATAAAATGAGAGCATTTATAGCTTCGAAAGAATTAAAGAGGATAAATAATTTTTATGATGATTTTATAAGACAATTTCAAGGTTTCTAAAAAAAAGAAAACATTGTATTTGGATAATAAGCATTAGACAGGCTACTATGTACACAGTGGTGCGTACTAGAATGTCAAATGAGGCAACAAAAGAATTTATAAGAAAGATTGTGGGTTCGATTCCCAGCACTAACCTATTTACCACTGTGGGCCCCTGAGCATGGCCCTTAACCCCCAATTTCTCAACTGTATAAATGAGATAAATGTAAGTCACTCTGGATAAGGACGTCTGCCCAATGCTGTAAATGTAAATGTATAAATGAAAAACCTAAATTGTTGTTATCTGATTTATTCTGAAGTGGGTAATCTGCCATGAATAACGTGAGCCAAATGTGAGACGCAAAAAAAAAACATCTCGGAAGCCCATAAAGTTTTTATAGATCCATATACCGTTTGAGAGAGACGAGTCAAAAAGTCTAATGTATCTTAGTAAAAACACCAAAGAAAAAAACCAAACGAACTCAGTGTTTAGTTCTGTTTTGTTTTGTCTGTTTGCAAAGTCCAGAGCAGAAAAGCTTTTTTCTCTGCTGTTCCTAAATAGTTTTTTGTCATGTGACGAAAGACACAATATCAGAAAACCGCATTTATATTGTACTAATATGAAACTTTATATGTTAAAATGTGTAATAACAATAAATATACTGACTGATTAAAGGTTTAAAAAAGAATAAATAATAAATGTTTTTGAAGTAAACATGCGAATGTGCTATTAAATTATTGAAATATATATGTAAAATCTCTGGTCAAAGGGGGGTTCTAAGTATATATTTCAATTAATCAGTAATATTTATTGTTATTACACATTTTAACATATAAAGTTTCATATTAGTACAATATAAATGCGGTTTTCTGATATTGTGTCTTTCGTCACATGACAAATTAAACAAATAATTTATATTATAAAGTATATATATATATAAATATATGTTTTATTTAGATTTTTGATTTTAATATAACATAACATTGTTAGTTTAATGTTTTTATTATTATAATTTAATTATTTGCCTGTCATCAATTCATGAATCCCCTACAATTCCCCTGCGAACCCCCAGAGGCTCCTAAACCCCAGTTTACCCCAGTAAACCCTGGTCTGGGGAAATGTTTTTTTTTTGTTTTGTTTGCACTGTCTGTCATTTCACTGTTGCACCAGTTTGCACACATGCACTTTATGTGGCTAAGACAACTTTTTCTCTAGTCTTCAGCTTTTTGTTAACTTGTTGTAATTCTGTGTTCCTGAAGAAACATTTCATTTCACTGTGTACTGCATCTGCTACTTATGGTTAAAACGACAATAAAACTTCTTGAACTTGAATTTGAACAGTTGTAAAAAAAATGTCAAATTTGCTACTTCAACCAACAAGCCGTTAACCGCTTACTACAATTTTAAACCAGAGACACAGACTTGAACTAGCTAGCAAACCTACTTAACCTCGCTCGTGCTTTTACAGAATAAACGTGTCTCAAAGCAGCGTTACAGAAAGAAGTATATTTGCATAGTAATTATATTACAGTATAATACAGTATATCTATATAATTAAAGATAATAATTATTTAATTATTTAAGATAATAATGTTATCGTGTAGTCGGAGTTTTAGTTCAATAGTAATATATCTTGCATGCAGATGTTATTTGGGTGATGCCTGCACATAGGAGGAAGTGGTAACACAGTGGTTAGTGTGTGGGAGGGGAAGATGAGGGTTCGAATCCCAGCACCACTAAGTTGCCACCACTGGGCCCCTGTTCGCTCCGAATTGCTCAGGTGTATAAAAAGAGATAAAGGTAAGTCATCCTTGATAAGGGTGTGTGCCAAATGCTGGAATTGAAATGAAATAGATTATCCTGCGACTGCTAGACCTTTGGGGAATTGGTAGCACAGTGGATAAGGTGTTGGACTGCTGATTAAACTTCTATGTAGAAAATGTAAATCTCAACGCGAAGGGGAAACACTACAAACGTTTACAGTCACGTCAAAACCAAGAAGAACTGATCTCAGCTATGGTCGGCAGAAAGATCAATACTGGTAAATGTGTTTGAAGAAACGTTTGTTTCGGGTTTTTTTTTTTAGATATCGAATATCGCATTATTTAGCATGCTCTTAGAAATATTGCATTTATCTTTAATACCGTGCTGCCTCGAACCCCATCTCTTCAGACAGGGAACCATCCCAACCACTGATGTTGCTTGAATCTCACTCTCAGTTGGAGGAAGCGCACTGTGACAGTACTCCTGATTGTGCTGACATCAATGATTACATAAAGTTCTCTTTATACTTTAATGCTATTTCTTTGGATAATAGTGTACGGTACATAATGGTAAGTGATTGTTTAAGTGCAGAAACGGACCAGATCATAAAAGGGTTGCAAGTGGTTTCCAACAAGTGGCCACACAATCAGCAACAATAAAGTGCAAAAACAAGGCCGAAAAACAGCCAATACAACTCATACAACTGGTGCAGATTAACAATTATATAACATTCATACTGACGCTTATGTAAATTAAATAAATGCATAATAAACGCACAGCTTTGCCTCCTTGCAGAAGCAGAACCGCCAAAGCCATTTCCTAATATTTATATTCTATGGCATTAATAAAAACACAATGCTGACATTCAGGCTCGATTCTGCGTACTCATTGTTATGCTAAAGACGTAATGACGCATAAGACAAAGCCGCCAACATCAACTGTAAATTCTCATTTTTATTACATAAAAAAAAAATCACAAAACATTCAATGTTGAATTATTTTAATTATTCCTGATACATACTGTATATATTTAATGAATAAATTAAAAACTGTGTAACAACCTTTTTTTTTTTTTTTTACATGCACACCCTAAGTAACCCCCACCCCACCCATCTCTGGGCCCCTGAGCAAAGGCTTCTAACCTTTAAGCGTAGATATAAACTGTTACTGTATGGTGCAGAGGACATTTTACAAATCATTTATTTACATTTACACCATTTGGCAGACGTTTTTATCCAGAGCAACTTACATTTCATACAGTCCTTCAGAGGGTGTTAAAAAACTGCCCAGCAAATCATCGGCACTCGGCTACCCACCCTGGAGAACATACACAGGAAACGAAACGCTGTCTGCAAAGGGCGAGAGGCAAAATCAAACAACCCCCCTTCTTTCCTGTGGCTGTTTCTGCACTGAAACAGCTGCTTATACAGTGTTAATTACCACTGCACTGCCCACTTTCTGTACAGTGCACTACTTTATCATTATACATCACTGCACCATCCATAAACTATCTATCCTTACACTTCTATCTATTCTATCCATATTTACTCTGTATTTACTGTATCACACAAACACTCATATGTATATATCCATTAAGTCACTTCTTACACAGCTATAAGTGTATTATACTATAAATACCCTTATTATATATATATATATATATATACACACTACTGCACCTCCTGTACAATATTCAACTCTCTCCTCTGGAATTATTAACCTCAGACCCTTATTTATTATTACACTGCTATTTATTTTAAATAAGCCACTTATGCAACTTCTGGTTAGATGCGAACTGCGTTTCATTGGCTCTGTACATGTAGAATGCACAATGACAATAAAGTTCAATCTAATCTAATCTAATCTAATGCTATCGAATCTATCATAACATACATGTTTTTAGACTGTAACCACACGCAAGCACAGGGGGGAGAACCTATAAACTCCACACGGAAAGGCCCCTGCAGGGGAATCGAACCCGGGCCAGTGAGCACCGCTAAGCCACCGTGCTGCCCTGTTACAGAGATGTTATTTAATATAAGTGTGTGTGATTTTACCTGCATGGAACAGAAACAGATGAGATCCGAAAACTGCAGATGAACCATAACAAGGTCTGAAACCTCATCTTTACTGAACGTCAAACATGGAACCAAATTATATTTTCCCAATTATTTCCAGGTCTGTAGGGTCATAAGCACAAGTGTGTATATGTGTGTGTCCACATTTCTTTAGTTCAGAGTGAAGAGAAGCTATGTGAAGGTTAACCTGAAAGAAGCTTTTGATCGTTTTTTTCCCCCCAGCAAGCGCCGAGGGCTCACAAGAGCAGGCATAATGCACAGCAGGCAGGGCAGGTATGAGTTTCTTCTTATATTTGGAGGCACCATCTGCCTTACAGACGGTAACTTCCAGTGTAAAATTGTAGAAAAAATAAATGACAAGAAATGAAGGATATTTTCCTTCACAAAAAAAACCCAGAATTTATTGAGGAACATAAAAAGGCGCTCGCTGGGGCTGCACTTCAGAATAAATTTAATTAGCAGATAAATGCGGTTGGATTTAGGAGCACACGTGATTCAGCAGCTGTCAATTAAAGCCTGTAATGTTGTGTTATGAGTTTAGAAAGTCAGATACTCCATCGAGCTTGTGTTTTACATGCTGTTCGTTTATAACCGTTGTTTAGACGACTGCATGCTCAGAAGAAACAATTGACAGGGAAGTACCGCCTCTTTCCTGTAATAATACAGCCTGGTGAAAAGCTGGTGAAGCATTTAGTATAAAATGACAGATTTATTTAACAATTAATAAATGAGCATATGCGAGTGCAACACCTTTTTGGACATGTTAATGGAAATTAACTGACTCTGGGTTGATTGTTCATTATTTTTCTGTGTCAATGTTTAAATCAATAGGGCTGCACCAATATATACGTCTCGTACCGTGTGACACGTGCCATTTATCAGGTGAGATATTCATTATGTTAGTAATGCATAACTTTGCCTCCTTACAGAAGCGGAACCGCCAAAGCCATTTCCTAATATTTATATTCTATGGCATTAATAAAAACACAGTGCTGACATTCAGGGCTCGATTTCCGCGTAGTCATTGTTATGCTAAAGACGTAATGACGCATAAGACAAAGCCGCCAACATCAACTGTAAATTCTCATTTTTATTACATAAAAAAATCGAAATGTTTTTGATGTTGAATTTATTGTAATTATTCTTGACTTTAAATATATACACTTTTAATATATACTTTAATATATACTTTACTTTTTTAACTTTAATATACTATTTACTTTTAATATGAATTTAATATATAATATATACGGCCATATATACTGTATTACTTTAATATATACGGATATTACTTTACTATTACTTTAATGATATACTTAATACGGCATATATACTTTAACTTTATATACTTTAATATATACGGCCAATAGACTTTAACTTTATACTTTAATATATACGGCATACGGTATACTTAATATATACTTTAATCTTATATATATACTATCCTTAATATATATACTTTAAAATATTTATAATATATACGGCATATATACTAATATAATACTTTATATATATATTACTTAATATATACTTTAATATACTTTAATATATACTTTAATATATACTGCATGTAATATATACTTTAATATATATATACTTTAATATATGCATATATACATACTTTAATATATACTTTAATATATACGGCTTTAATATTACTTTTACTATATACTTTAATATGCAGTTCTTTAATATACTTTAATATATACTAATATATATTTAATATATATATACTTTAATATATACTTTAATATATACTTTAATATAAACTTTAATACATACTGCATATATACTTTAATATATACTTTAATATATACTTTAATATAAACTTTTAATATATTACTTTAATATATACTTAATATATACTTTATATACTTTAATATATAACTTTATATACTTTAATATACATCATATACTTTAATATATACTTAATATATACTTTATATACTTTATATACTTTATATTATATATACTTTAATAATAGGTTCTGTGTTTGATATAAGCAGGTTGTAATTTTTTTTTGTTTTGTTGCTGAATTGCTGCTAATTCGGAAGTGAAAGTTGTGTGCAGACATTTAAAAGCTAATAAAAGCAAAGAAAAAAGGGGAAACTTTGAATGACAACATTGGGAATATCGTCCGACACAAATCTTGTCTCTTTAAGTAGGAAATCGTCTTTTTAAGAATTAAAGAACGCGTCCTGTTTTGTATCAATTTAGCAAAATATTTGTTCTGTATTATTGAATTGTGCAACATTCATGCAAACCATTCCACATGCTAGGACTGCACGACACCGGGGGAAAACGTACATGGTATTATTTTATTTTTGCGATATTTATTGCAATATTTAAAAAAAAAAAAATTAACCAGACGACGTGAACAGTTATATATACATGTTTTTTATTATTTTAGAATAATTGTAGTGATTCTATAAGGAAGTGGCATCTGTGTATAACACACAAATTATTATCACAGATAAATACAATAGAACAAAAATGCGAATGAAATCAAGTGTTTTATGTTTTTCTGGAGATCCAGGTACAGAAACCGAAGAATGAAAGGTAAAATTATTCATACACAAATCACGTGTGTTCTGAACTGTGGGGCAGTCGAATATAATAAACACTCGACATCACACATCCTGTAATGTGACTACTTATATATATATATATTGTGCAGTCCTATTACCCGCATTTTCTCAAGACTTGTGCTATTCTTCCTCGGATTGTGTAACACTCGCTGCCATCATCTCTTTGATAGCAAAGGCGGCTCCAGATTCGCTTCCAGCGCCCAAAATATCAAAGCTAAAACAAAGTTGTTTTGCATGTAATTGGCACATTTTGCTGTGTGCTGCACGTCGAGTGTTCTCCAGTAGTCGCTCTCATCACCTTTAGCGCCGCCTTTTCCGTGTGAAAGTAATGTAATTCATGAAGAGGATCAATTATTGTCGCAGTTCAGTACAGGGGGTTCAATCCAATGTCTTTAAAAGGGTTATCCAACAGCTAACAATAGTGTTTTTATCTGTTTAACACCAGGGTCTGTTTCTGCTTCTGTTCCGAGCAGCTGCTTCAGTGTTGCGATCAAGGAAAGTGCAAACGCTCCCCGAACAGACGCTGCGAATTTGTTTTCATCATCAAAAACTTTTAAGTACTTTCATAACGCTTGCTATTTCCTATGTAGTGGTCAGGTGTTTAGAACCTGCATAGTGGCTCTTAAGGCGTTATCCACACTAGGCTTGCACAGTGCAGTGCATCAAGCAACAGTCACATCACCGATCAGCAGCCGGAGTCAAACTTATCACGTAAGATATTTATTATGTTAATAATAGTTTCGTATTTAATATAAGTGAGTTAGTCTTTTTAGCCATTTAAGCATATCACTAATTCAAAAGTGAAAGTAATTCAAAGCGAAGGAAAAACTCCAACAAACACCTGACATCCGACGATCTGCGGTGATATATCGAAATTTCCTTACTGTCACAACCCTAATCCACATTTCCAAAATGGTGCCCTTTAAAACCATTCTTTATTCTGGAGAAGAAAAAAACCCCACCGTAAACCATGTTAGCTTGGCTATCTTCTCCCTGCACAGAGCCCTTCTCAAGCGTTCCCTTCGCTTTCTGGACACACCTCGTATATATATATATATAATATTAGAAGCTAAACAAACACGATTTGCCACCTGGAGGGTGTGGAAACAGCTTTTAAACCACATTCGTTGCAGTATTTATAACTGGGCAGCCGAGACATATGCAACTTTTCCTGTCCAAGCCATGCTGATGTGTATATTCCTGTCCTTCTAGAACCCAAAAAGAGAGCAGCAAAGACTAGTCTCCCTACAGACACTTCCTGGGTCCCACCTGGGTGCTGTTGAGTCTTGACTTCTTCCCCACCTTCATCTCCTACATATGTGTATGTAGCCCTACTCATACTCAAGTCATGTCCACGTCAGTTGTGGCTGTTTTCCGGCAGCAATAGTGGAAATTAAGGAAGACATATTCACCATTTGCTGAGGAGAAAAACTTGCAGTATGACTTGTTTACCTTTAAACAAAAATATACACCATACTAATTAAAAAAATCAAAATCCCTGCAGCTAAAAAACTAATTTTACCTCCAATACCTCACAATCTGCCACATACTCTCATGTGCACCGAGACACACCTGCGATGTAGCTTCTATGATCCTTTAAAATCTGCCAAGCCAGATCAGGCCGTAATCTTTTTAATCTACATATATCCGAGGGTCCTTCTGGAGGTCTCTGTGTGTCCCTGATGTCTAATACATCGTAGAACTCTGATGAGGAAGTGACCTACAAACTCTCTGCTGACTACTTTGATGAGTACACACTTCATCACTCACTGCAGCACTCAGGAAACGAGTGCGCATACTCGACTCTCCTCCATCGATGATGAGCTCAGTTATAACTATCAGTTTAGATGACTGATTATCGTACTGTCACACCCACAGCTGATCACAGGGATACACACAAATTTGACCCGTTTTGACATTGAACAGCAATAAAAATACCATAACTGTCTTTCTTTTAGCATGAAATTTGTACAATTTTACTCAAATGACCTAAAATACACAATAATCATTATAATATTTTAAAATATTACACTTTGTACATTGAAGCTGTTCCGGGTCAGATTTGACGTGTGTCTATTAAAAATTGATTTTAGTGTGTGTTTTAATCAGGGAAAATTGGGGCAAACTCGGAACTGTAAAACTGTAATGTTATGTATGTGTGTATTTTTTAATGGGAAATTAGTGGTGACCATGTTCAAGGGGGGGGGGGGGGGGGGGGTGGGGGGGGGGGGGGGGGGGGGGGGAGCCAGACAGGGGGGGGGGGGGGGGGGGGGGGGGGGGGGGGGGGGGGGGGGGGGGGGGGCCCTGAAACTGTCCAGAGACAAAAACTGTCTGTGTTTCCACCACACTTGTCTAGGTTCCTGCAAAAACATGCACCTGTGGCTTAGTGTTTAGCACTGTTGCCTCACAGCAAGAAGATCCCGGGTTCGATTCCCCTGCAGGGGGAGTTTACTCCGGGTTCTCCGGTTTCCTCCTACAGTCCAAAGACATGTATGTTAGATTAATTGATGATTTTAAATTGCCCATAGGAGTGAGTGTGTGTGTGTGTGTGTGTGTGGCCCTGCGATAGACTGATGACCTGTCCAGAGTGTCCCCCTCCTGCCTTTCTCCCTTTCAGAGACGGCTGGGATAGACTCCAGCAGCTCCCTGTGACCCCTGTGAAGAAGAATGAATGAATATTGAAAATTAAAGATGATAATTGAGTATTTTTTTAACGTCATCGCAGGGAGGACAATGTTCAGGCAAATATATTTTTTCCTAACCAAAATATATTTTAAATACATTGTACAGATATAATTAATGTATTATTATTAACCATTATGGCTTTTTATTGCTTCATTTATGTTTTGTTTACAGGACATCACTTTGTGTGATAGATATTAATCGTCCATTTATTAATGTCAGATTGATATGATTTCAATAGTTCAGTATTTTGGTAGAGACACTATTGTATATGAACAGTATGTACTGTAAGGGTTAAGTGTTTCTAGCAGACTACAACTGCAATGGCTTCATATTATAATCAATAACATCAGAAGATTAACACCAGCTAATATTTTGCAAAATGCAGAAATAAATGAAAACTATTTTTTCTATATAAAATAAATAAAAGGAAATATTTTATGACCTTTTTTTTTTGTACAAGCCTTTTTTCCAGGACGGCTGCCAATAATTCTGGAAAGGTTATAATAAAGTATAAGGCTCCTGAGATTGCACAGAAGAAAAGCTCTCTTGCCATCATCGAGAAATTGAAGTTTAAATAATGATGCCAAAGCCATCACTGGGTAAGAGGGTCAATTACAGTGGCAGCAGCCAATTGTAGGTGCCTTTGACCTCATGTACGAGGAAAATTATGCTGCCCGTGTGACTCAGCAAGAAGCGTTTGTTGGATCAGAGGAGGAATAATTTTGCCTCCCTGCTCGGTAGTGTGAAAAGGGAAAAGCTGGCTGACGTTATTAGTTGAGCATGTTTAATTAGTTGAGAAGGCAAAGATTAAGAATCTCATTCAAACATCAGCGTTGCAGCTCTAATAATGAACCAGAGGTGTAATGTAAAGAAGTAATGATACTTCAACACGGTATTTAAGTATATTTTACGGGGGGGAATCTGTACTTTACTTACGTTTTTATATTTCTGTCAAGTTTTACACCCACTACACTGAAATAAAATGTATACTTAAATAAAATATACCTTTTCTCAGATACAGTTACCAGAAGCATACTCATTACTTACTACAAAAGAAGGACTGAAATCCTAAAATTTGCAGAAAAACATCTAAAGGATTCAGAGGAGAACTGGGTGAAAGCCTTGTCGTCAGATGAGACCAAAATCCATCTTTTTCCTATTTATTTCAACTTGTCACGTTTGGAGAAGGAGGAATGCTGCCTATGACCCCAAGAACATCATCCCCACCTTTAAAAATGGAGGTGGAAACATTATGCTTTGGTGGTGTGTTGCTGCTAAAGTGACTCCAAGGTCCTGGAGTGGCCTAGTCAGTCTTTAGACCTTAATCTCATGGACAATCTGTGGAGGGAGCTAAAAGTTTGAGTCGCCATTTCTCAACCTCAAACCTTAACGACTTTAATGAATCTGCAACAAGGAGTGTGATAAAATCCCTACGGAGATGTTTTCAAACCTGGTGGCCAGCTACAAGAATGTTTTTTCACTTAAGCACTGTTTTCTTTTCACACCTTTTTTATGGAATAACACATTTATAGCCCACATTCATAGGTCCCAGCCCACAGTGGAATAAACAACATAAAATCTACTACGGTAAAAACTTTCACCACTTAAAAAAATTACATTTCTTGTGGAGCTAATTTGAAAATATTGGCTCAGTGGGGGGAAAATTGTGCAAAGCTGAAGCCCAGAAGGTTGTAGAGATGACACAGAGGCGGCAGTTTAACATTCTCCCTCCCACTTGGTAGCGCAACCTCCCCTGGCATTTTATCACTCCCTCATTAAATCAAAACACACTTCTGTATTAATAGCCCGTCAACGCCGTTAACATTTGTTTTATGTGAATTGATTCAAACTGGAGGTTTTTACAAATGGCACAGCTCGCAACAATCACTGCATGAAAAATTAGTCCCGTGTTTTGGAACCTCCTCCGCCCTCGTATGATGAATTTCAATAAGCAACGCAACTGTCTGCACCTGCGCTTTAAGGACAATGAAAAATGTCTGTTTCTGTCTGTTTTTGGTTTTCCTAATATCGTTGTATGCAAATAAATACAACGACAATAAAGGCATTCAATCATTCAGTCATCTTCTATACCCGCTTAATCCCTAATTCGGGCTCACGGGGATCTGCTGGAGTCTATCCCAGCCGTCTCTGAAAGAGAGAGAGGCAGGAGGGGGACACCCTGGACAGGTCGCAAGTCACTCCTATGGACAATTCAAAATCACCAATCAACCTAACATACATGTTTTTGGACAGTAGGAGGAAACCGGAGAACCCGGAGTAAACACACACGACCACAGGGAGAACGTGCAAACTCCACCTGCAGGGGATTCGAACCCGGGATCTTCTTGCTGTGAAGCAACGGTGCTAAACACTAAGCCACCGTGCTGCTAAAGGCATTCGATTCAATTCCAACAATGTTGGTGCCTTTGTCTGAGAACATCGGTTGGACGACAAAGTAAGATAATAAAGCTAAATTCAGTAAAAGTTACATATAAACACGATGTCTCAATAGATATTTTTTTTCTGATCAGTATCAAAACTCCATGCATATCAACAGACCGCTGTATAATTCCGAGACAGGCTTTAGCGTAACTAATCTTCCGTGCTGCCGTTAGTAAGCATGAGTTCTTTAGCTAAATTTATGAGGCGGTGTGTTTGACTTCATAAACGCCCAGGGAGTTCTGATATGCTACTTTCTGAGAGGAGGTGAGGGAGCACTGACAACCGCTTAAATTGATTTTAGGAGAAGGCAGACAATCTATTTCCTCTTAGCTGATAGCATGGGACAAGGAGAAGAGGTTAGGCATTCAGGGGTTGACAGCACCTTCCTATTTTCTAAGACAAACACACTCATAAAACAGCATTTCCAGCAGATGCGCAGGAAGGTTAAAATTGCAGCGCCGCACAGACTCGAAATCTCATATTCCAGGTTTTAAAAGCCTGTGGTCGATAAAAGATGTTTGATGGGACGGGAAACAGGCTGTGAAAGGATTAATTAAAGATGTTGCTTATTAAGTCTCAGGGCTCCCTCTCGTCATTATGTCAAAACAAACTTGTGTTGTGTCCTGGTAATAATTAGGGCAGTGCTTGTGATTTGGGTTGCGAGATTAGAGTTAAGTGGGGTTCGGGTTTAGCTCTCTTTACTGGTTTATTAGGAACATAACCTCGGCTGATGAGGTAATGCATTCGTTTTACTATCATGTCCAGAATGTTTTATAAAGTAACCAATCATGGAATAGATAAATAAATAAAAAAACCCCACCAAGCATATCTTACAAGACGTTAATTAATGTTTAGGTCCAATAATCTTTAAATCTTTTAACTTTTGTTTTATTTTCTGCACAATTACAAGGCAAAATTAAACCTGACTGTTATACAGAAAATGGATTAGCTATTTAACTGCGAGAAATAAATAAAGTAAAGTCAAATGAGGGAGGAATAAATATATGAATGATAAATATCACTAGCATTAATCATCATTAGGTTTTTCCAAGTTGCTTTATGTTACTTTAGACTGTTACACCAACAGGCCACCATAGAGCACCCGCACCCAATAGACCTTTTTATTGTTGGTACCTGGCCATGTGATTGTCATGTGTCTTTTCATGTCTGTCACCCTGTTATGTCAATTATTGGTATAGACACCACTGTCTCTAAACCATACATCATAGCTGTCTCACCACTGTCTCTAAACCATACATCATAGCTGCTGTCTCATACTACTGTCTCTACATCATAGCTGTCACCACTGTCTACCATCATAGCTGTCTCACCACCACTGTCTCTAAACCATACATCATAGCTTGTCTCACCACTGTCCTCTAAACATACATCATAGCTCTCACTGTCTCTAACCACTGTCTCATACTCACGTCTAACCAACCATACATCATAGCTGTCTCACCACTGTCTCTAAACCATACATCATAGCTGTCTCACCACTGTCTCTAAACCATACATCATAGCTGGTCTCACCACTGTCTCTAAACCATACATCATAGCTGTCTCACCACTGTCTCTAAACCATACATCATAGCTGTCTCACTACTGTCTCTAAACCATACATCATAGCTGTCTCACTCACACTGTCTCTAAACCATACATCATAGCTGTCTCTAAACCAGCTGTCTCACCACTGTCTCTAAACCATAACACTGTCTCTCATAGCTGTCTCACTACTGTCTCTAAACCATACATCATAGTAGCTGTCTCACCACTGTCTCTACTGTCTCAACCACGTCTCTCTAACATCATAGCTGTCTCACCACTGTCTCTAAACCATACATCATAGCTGTCTCACCACTGTCTCTAAACCATACATCATAGCTGGTCTCTCCCCACTGTCTCACTACTGTCTGTCTCTAAACCCATAACATCAGCTGTCTCTACTGTCTCTCTCACCAGCTGTCTCACTGTCTCTAAACCATACATCATAGCTGTCTCACCACTGTGTCTCTAAACCATACATCATAGCTGTCTCAGCTGTCATACATCCTCACCACTGTCTCTAAACCATACATCATAGCTCACCACGGTCTCACCTACTGTCTCTCTACATCAAACCATACATCATAGCTGTCTCACCACTGTCTCTAAAACCATACATCATAGCTGTCTCACCACTGTCTCTACTAAACCATACATCATAGTCTCACCACTGTCCTCTAACCATCATCATAGCTGTCTCACCACTGTCTCTAAACCATACATCATAGCTGTCTGTCTCACCCACTGTCTCTAAACCACCATACATCATAGCTGTCTCACCACTGTCTCTAAACCATACATCATAGCTGTCTCACCACTGTCTCAAACCTACAGCTGTCTCACCACTGTCTCTAAACCATACATCATAGCTGTCTCCCCACTGTCTCTAAACCATCATCAGCCTCACACTGTCTCTAAACCATACATCATAGCTGTCTCACCACTGTCTCTAAAACCATACATCTCATAGCTGCTCACCACTGTCTAAACCATACATCATAGCTGTCTCACCACTGTCTCTAAACTGTCTCCCACGGTCTCTACATACATCATAGCTGTCTCACCACTGTCTCTAAAACCATACACATCATAGCTGTCTCACCACTGTCACTGTCTCTAAACCATACATCATAGCTGTCTCACCACTGTCTCTAAACCATCTCAGCTGTCTCACCACTGTCTCTAAACCATACATCATAGCTGTCTCACCACTGTCTCTAAACCATACATCATAGCTGTCTCACCACTGTCTCTAAACCATACATCATAGCTGGTCTCACCACTGTCTCTAAAACCATATGTCTCAACATCATAGCTGTCTCACCACTGTCTCTAAACCAGTTCTAACCATACATCATAGCTGTCTCACCACTGTCTCTAAACCATACATCATAGCTTGTCTCACCACTGTCTGTCTCTAAACCATTACATCATAGCTGTCTCATTTCCTCACCACTGTCTCTAAACCATACATCATAGCTGTCTCACCACTGTCTCTGTTCTAAACCTACATCATACTGTCTCACCACTGTCTCTAAACCATACATCCATAGCTGTCATTACCACTGTCTCTAAACCACTGTC
Organism: Bagarius yarrelli; assembly: GCA_005784505.1. Lineage (NCBI taxonomy): Eukaryota > Metazoa > Chordata > Actinopteri > Siluriformes > Sisoridae > Bagarius > Bagarius yarrelli. The sequence continues at coordinate 400,037 of VCAZ01000006.1, read as the reverse complement.
TCTAAACATACATCATAGCTGCTGTCTTCACCACTGTCTCTAAACCATACATCATAGCTGGTCTCACCACTGTCTCTAAACCATACATCATAGCTGTCTCACCACTGTCTCTAAACCATACATCATAGCTACAAATTAATTTAATTAAGTTTATCCAGTTAACTAGTCATACAATGGCTTATTTCTTTTACATGAAACATCTTAATTATAGACTGTCAAACATTTTGGTAACATGCCAAAGCAACAAGAGGACAAAGATGTCATGGTAGCGGTAATTATTTTGGACCGGCTGATAATTGGTGTAATTAGATTTTGGTGTCTTTTAATAGTAACACATAGATTATGTAGTTTGTGTACGAATTACAACTCCAGCAGCAGTGTTGGGTGCTGTTATACTGTTACTAACTGTACTATACTTTTTTTCCCGGTAAATAACACATGGTGTATTGTAGTAATGTGGTCTTTGGTCGTCTAGTCTGTCTGCGTTTCTGCGTTTAGGAGGCAGGACTTTGGACGGCGAGGGTGGCATGTAATCTCTCAGTGCTATCAGGCTACAGTTAGCATTTTTCAAGATGTCCCACTGCACCTTTCAATGTCTAAAGCATTTCGATAACATTAAGTCAGACTATCACTGTTCAGAAGGGTTCTTAATGCAACAAATTATATTCTGAATAATTTTAAGGTTCTTTTGTAATAGAAAGAATCACGGGATCAAACCTTGAGGTGGAAGAGCTACAACAGGACAGGACAGGACCACACCAACATTCATTTTCCTCGGGTAGGAATCCTAAAACTACAGTTTGCACATACTGACCTGTGCTGAACATATTTTTATCATCCAGTTTACCATCAGCCATTAGGAGTTTTTTAACCGTTCGGTGTAAACTTAAGCAGCAGATTGGCTGATTTTGTGTTATATCCAAACTAATCAACGACTATGAACTGACCGGAGACTTATGATTGGCTTGTGAATTTATGCACTGCTCTGCTGCCACATAATTGGCTGATAATAGAATTGTTGGATGATCAGAGAGAGAAATGTTCCTACTGAAGTGGACATGGACGTCTAAAGTTCACTCAAGCAGCATGGGGCGTACAGTCTATTTGTCAGTGAATGTGATCTTTGCCATCCTAATGAGGCATTGAGAGACAGGATGAGTAATGAAGCAAAGTAAAGGCGTAGAGGAAAACTGCCTCAGATGATATATTGATGGGATGATGAACAACATCAATGTCCTTTTTTTCCCTTGATCGTGTGTCAGTGCACTAATCTCTCTCTCGCCCTACCCACTGGTCCATCCCTAGAGGGAAAGTGCGCACTCTGACTCAGCCTGTAAAGGCTAACCCTGTCCATCACAATGACTGCTACTGTCCTGGTTCTTTACCATCAAAAAAGGGAATATTTTTCACTTGGACAAATTGGCCGTCTGTCCTTTTTCAGAATTTGAAGGCTCCTGGAAGTGTTTCAAAAAATATAGGTATAATTTTAGGCTTCTGGCTTTGCGAAGAAAAGCAGAGAGAGTAGAGAGGGAAGAGAGTGTAGAGAGAGTAGAGAGTGTAGAGAGAGTAGAGAGAGTAGAGAGAGTAGCCTCACTACTTGTCAACACTTCCAAACTCTCTTCTCTTTGCTTAAATGGCAACTTGTCATGCAGTAAGTATTTTAAATAGAGCATTGCCTGTTCAATAAATCCCCCAGATGTCCCTCGCCCACAAGCGCACCTCAGCCTGCCAGACAGCCACGGACAGAAGCATGAAAAACAGCAAATATTCATGTATGTGTGTGTGAGAGAGAGAGAGAGAGAGAGGAGGAGACACAGAGAAGGAGAGGAGAGAGAGGAGAGAGAGAGAGAGAGATGAGAGAGAGAAGAGAGCAAATATGTGAGAGAGAGAGAGACGAGAGAGTGAGAGAGAGGAGGAGAGAGTGGGAGAGTGAGAGAGAGAGAGAGAGAGAGAGAGAGAGAGAGAGAGAGAGAGAGAGTGAGAGAGAGAGAGAGAGTGAGAGTGAGAGGAGGAGGAGAGAGAGAGAGAGAGAGAGAGAGAGAGAGAGTGGAGGAGAGTGGAGAGAGAGAGAGAGAGAGAGTGGAAAGGAGATAGAAAGAGAGAGAGAGAGAGAGAGAGAGAGAGAGAGAGAATTCCTCTCCAAATTTCACTCACTTTCACCCTCTGAAAATTTGCCCCACCTACTGGGGGAACACAGGGAAAGCTGCACACTAGAAGCACAGTATTTACACACCTGTCATATCACACACACACACACACACACACTTTATTAAAATGTAAATTGTGAACATTTTACTCTCTTAAATTTTAGCACATATTTTAATAACAGATTAGGGTTTTTTTTCTAAGTTTATTTTCATGTAATATTATAAATACTGCGTTTATCTTTTATGTCAGCAATTAATTTTTTCCCCATACCCATGTGTTAGCAATAGCAATGTGCATATTTCTCATGCTAATAAAGCAAAGGTTAAAAGAGAGAGAGAGAGAGAGAGAGAAAGAGAGGGAGAGAGACATTCTTCAGGAAGCGAGGGAAAACAGGAGTTTCCGTGTGTTTCTGTCTGAACGAGTGGAACTCTGAGGACACCGTTAGTCTGTGATTATATGACATGAGAATCTACAGCTATAAAACCCAGTAAAAACACATGAATACGATAAAACTGTAAAGATCAGAAAACATTCTCAGTCTCAGGATTTATTGATGTACAAGACAATAATAATATATGATAATAAATTAATGTCAGACATCTATAATACATCAAAATCTGAACGCTACCAATTTATTTATTTTTAATAAAAAAAGAAGCCACATTTTTCTCCATTTACTTTTTTCAGTTAGTATCTCTGCCCTATATTTAACATGAGATTTTTGTTTTTAATTAGTCTTGGATAAAAAAATCATCTAACTAAAGATCTGCTTTCCAGCATGTCCCTCAGTATGACATCTTAGCAAACGTCTCTTCCTTTATGAAAATAATAAGAAAAAGAAGATAATTACGCTCCTTTTATCCATCAAAGCTCCATGACCTGTTATAACCTCAAACAGAACCTATAGAGGTGTCCGTCTGATGGTTTAATCATACAGTTCATAGAGGCATTGGTTTTTCTTGTCCAGGTCACAAACTCACAGCTGTTTGAGACGCACAAAGGCCGCATGTGTCATGTGACCTGACTTCATTTTTTCCTTCATGACCTACATGGATTCCACACACACAATATCTATCTATCTATCTATCTATCTATCTATCTATCTATCTATCTATCTATCTATCTATCTATCTATCTATCTATGTGTCTATGTATCTACAGTATCTATCTACAGTGTCTATCTATCTATCTACAGTATATACAGTATCTATCTACCGTTTCTTGTAGTTGTGTGGAGCCCCAGACTGAGAAAAAGTGATGGTTATATTGTGGTTTTTTTTCTATTTGTGAATAATCACACCAACTGTCATTAAGATGATTGGCGATGGTCTTGTAGCCCATTCCAGCCTTCCTTATGTAGCTCGATAATTCTGTCCCTGACATCCTTGGACAGATCTTTGGTCTTGGTCATGCTGGAGAGTTTGGAATCTGATGGCTTCTGTGGACAGGCGTGTTTTATGCAGGTAACAAGCTGAGATTAGAGGCAATGCCTTCAAGAGAGTCCCTTTAATTAAGGGCAAATCAATTTATAACTTTTTTGAAATGTGCTTTCCAGATGTTTTTGTTGTTATTCTGTCTCTCACTGTCACAATAATTTTTCCTCACTGTGAATGAAAATGATTATTTTCTGTTATTTTATATGTTACTATTACGAGTAACTATCCAAAAGTATTTTTGTGAGCAATGTCATAAGCAGCTTAAGGCAGTTACGCAAGATTACAAGTCAATACTCCAATACTCCATCTTGTCAGAAATAATAGTCTTGACCACTTAGGAGAACGGAAGCTTGCTCATTATTTACTGTAGTCTGCACATGATGACCATCTTGTTCTTCATTAGAACATGGCTCTATGCAGGGCAATTAATTATGAGCTGCTGTCAGTCAGCTGTAAATAGTCTATTAGTGAGCATAATATCCCGCGTGTTAGAGTAATTCATGTGTTTTTTAGGTGACTTTAATCACAAGCGGTTTATGGAACCCGAGGAATAGCAGAGAAATACACATGCCCAGTTTGCAGCATGGCACTGGTGGAAAAAGCAACAGTTGAAGAGTTAACAAGAGTTAAACTGGCAACCTGGAGGCAAAGTGCTTAAGCAAGAAGGTGGGGAAAAATCGATGCAGATGGACAGAGAGAATCTTTCACACTAATCAATATGCTTATTTCACCGGATAAATAACATCAGTTTATGTTTGACTTGGTTTAATACATTAGCGACGTATAGCTTTCACTGGTCTTGATGGCCATTTCTGATTTTGTGACTATATCCGAGTTTTTTAATGACTTTCTTACGTCTTCTTTTAAAACTGACCCGTAACCGATATCTGCATTTACACGACACGCAGCAAAACAACCCAAGGTAGACAGACTGACCAGAAAAGGAAGTAAAACAAGGCGATAATTAATGGACGCCATGGACGAAAGACGAAATGGTTATTCAGTATTTGCTTTCTGCACCATATTTATACAGGTCGGTATTTACATTTACAGCATTCATTAGATGTCGTTATCCGGAGCGACTTACATTTATCTCTTTTATACAACTGAGCGATTAAGGGTTAAGGTCCTTGCTCAGGGACCCAGCTGTGGTGACTTGGTGGTGCTGGAAATTGAACCCGGATCTTCCAATTAGCAGTCCAACACCTTATAAACACTGCACTACCATTTCCCCAGGTGGTGGCCACCTAAGTTGATGTCATATGTCACCATCGCTTATTCAACGACACTGGACTCATGTTGACGGGTAATGTCTGATCTGTCTGCTTATATGGCAGACGCTAATGCACGCATCCGATTCATATCCAATTGAATGTATTGTACTGTGTGTTGTACTGCATTGTATGTAATTAGACTGAAACCGATCTAAACATATCGCATATAACCATGTGCTTTTTTACTGCTTGCACAATCGTGGGTCAAATCAAAGCCACATTGGGGGGAAAAAAAATTGGAATTAGGTCACTTGATACATCCATTCATTATATTGTCACCAATGTGACTATAATAAATAATTTCTAAAATAATTACTGGTAATGTAATAGCTTGCCTATTACAGTAAAATCACCTAAAATTTCCACCTCTTGTATGTATAAATAAAATTATATATCACACCACTGCTTACAAACCCTGAGTTGTTAAATGATCTTTCTATCTGTTTAAGTATCTTTAGCACACACACATAAATTCGATTTTATTACACTAATCCACAAGTTCATGGCTATAACCCTGTCCTCAAACTGCACACACCACCAAAAAATGCACATCAGGCAATTCCCGCGTTATGGATGTGTCTTTAAACTCACTTCAGATGCCTGAACAGAGAAGTAATAATCCTGCTAATATCGGTATCGGTATAAGAAATAATAACCACACAATTAATCTCATCATTAACAGATAAACCACATGGACCAAGTTATGAGGTTACAAATTATAAGGTAAAAATATAAATAAAATTAAATTAAATAAATAAAATAAAAATAAATAAATAAATAAAAATAAGTTAAAAATGCCCTCGAGGTAAAATAAAAAGGTTTGCTATTCTTTTAAATATAACACTTTTAAAGGAGTCTCCAGTGGGAGTGCTTTGTAACAGTGTCATTTTACTTATTGAATCCCAGGAATGTCTTCAGCTACTTAAATTTTTTATTTTAACAACCAAATCTGCGGTTTTCTGTCTTATTATACCTGCACGAGGAAAAAAACTAAACCAAAAGTTGTTTCCTCACAGATGGTGAGAGAACAACTGTTTATAGCTGCCATAAAGTAAGTGACAGGAAGAAGGGACTAATTTTACTATGTGTCTACAGCTATAAACGGATATAGATGTACAGATTGTGCACCCTTGTGCTTCATTCTTTACTTAGAATATAGAATGACTTGTATATCTGTTTATTGTATATTCAGTCTTTTGTGATTGTTGCTGTACGTACTTTTCCCTCCGTAACTCCACTCATTTCGACATGGGTGTTCAGCGCTGCTATTGGTTCTTAGGTTGGAGAAGTCACGCTGCAGGAAAGTGTCTGAAATCTTCAGATTTTTATCAAAGGAGGCAACGGCATGGCTCGGTCGAAGCCACTGGTTTTGTGTGTTCTTTACAGTGAAAGGATCAATTATTTAAATTTTTTTCTTCTTCTTTTATCGAAGGGCCAATAAAACATTTTTATTGCTTTTGTGTTAGAAACATCTCACTAACAAATAAAAAAGAGAAAATACTCAAGACTTTTGTCCTGTGTCAAAGATATTGTTGCGGCGACTGTTCGTGTAATATATTCCGAGGGCTACCAGAAACAAGGTCAATGTGTTTTTAAAGGAAAATTGTAGATCCCTTAAATAAAAAGCACTAAACAGCAGAGCTCGCAAAATCCAACGTTCCAGGCTATTGTATCTTCCAATCGGGCTACCGAAATGCATCCCTGCCCTGTCCCGGCCATAGAGACGACAAAGATTTTTCAATGCTTTGGCACATCACATAAATATATTAACATTTATCATAATTATCAATTTCATTCTCGAGTATCTACAAGCACATGCACACATATTTCATAATGCCCATGTCTACCAACCCATCCCTGCTTTGTGCCTCTTACTATATCGCTCATTAACAACCATGTGTATATGCCGAATATAATTATTCTTACTGTTTTGCAGTCAGCTTTAAGAAGTGCGCTTTTTCTTCTCCATTTCACAAACATTGTTCCATCTACCTGCAAGCACAAGACAGGAACAAATAGATTGCGAGAGAGAAGGAAAGAGAATAAAACCCTGAGTGAGAGATCACATGAAGGAAAGGTAAAGCACAGCACAGCACAGCTGAACAGGGAAAGAGTCCTGCACTATTGGTTTTTAGCCAAGCTTCATTATGGGTGTTAGAGCTTATAGAAAGAGACGGCGTAGGTGAACAAAAAACGGTTTGGAAAGGTCACAAGCGAAAGGCAGAAACGTGAACGTGAAGAGAAGAGGTAGACAATAGGGGTAAAAGAAGGACAAAGAGAGACCTCTACACGAAAAAAAGATACTTATTATTTTGTCCTTATCTAAAATTAGGCAGCAAAAAATGTTATGGATGGACCGATACTGATTCTTATAATAGTATCGATAACAATTATTTGTGTGCAGGAACGACATTTATTATTTATTATTTTCCTGTTTTCATACATTAATTACAACAGTACTACACTCAACCATTCTATCTTTGTAATAATGACAATACTGTCATTTTACTTCCTACAAAAAAACAACAACTCTTATTTCTACAGCAATGTAAAAAGCAGGTTTTTAAAACAAAAGACAAACAGTTATTGAGTCTTTTTGCTAAACAGAAGCTTCACTGAGGTAAATTAAAGTTAAAGGAGTAAATAAAAACACACAAATATTTCATTTAAAAATAACTATTAAAGAGTATAAACATAAGTTTTTCTGCTTTAATGTGGTTTAGTTCTCCCGTGCTGTATTTGCCGATATGTTAAAGTAAATCAATTACAAATTAAGGTACAGCAAATAAAGGTTACTTTTACTGCCGGCGCTGTTGATAAGTCCTCTCTATTTAAAGTAATTTAAATATTTAGAGGTGGTCTTGCACACAATTTCACACACAATATTTAATAACCTACAGAGGAGCCCTTTCAATGAAACAATCACAAACTGTATCCGAAATCGCGTATTAACTTGCAGGCCACATTTGAGTTGGTACGTACTTGCAGACTGTTCAAAATATATGTTCTGTACAGTATGATTAATGTGTAGTATAAATGAAATTAGGTCATACTACCGCCTGCTAATTTGATATCGTCATGATACCCGAGTGTCCTCAGGACACTAACCCCTGCAACCCGAGGTTCTTTAGGGCGCAAGATCTTCTACAGGGCTTCGACCATGAAGCTTACCCGAAAAAAGGTAGGACCTGTTGGTCGTCCCCACGACAATTAGAGAGCACAGAAAAGCTCAGTGGTTTGTTCGTTCTACCCCTGCCTGATGTTTGGAGGAAGTTACGACTCTCATGGTAAAAGGAGCAATAGAAAAGATCTCTTCTCACCAAGTGCAGACAGGCTTTTACAGCCGGTACTTTATAGTTCCAAAGAAAGGTAGAGGGCTACACCCTATTCTAGACCTGCTAAACCGAGCAGTCAGAAAATTACAGTTTAAAATGATGGCTGTCCACAAGATCGAGGTATAGGCAAGTTTCGGTAGTTTCACGCATTAGATTTGCACACTGATGCTGGTCTACAAAAGCCAAAACAGAGCAAAACTATCTACACTCACCTAGTACTTCTTGCACTGCTTAAGTGGTCCCACTATCGCTCAAGGTACAAGGTCTGCTCAACAAACCTTCCATCAAGGTCCGAACAGCTGAATCAGACACCGACCTGCCACGTCATTGTCACCGGATTCTAATTTCCAATGATGGTTGCCTAAAACTACACCCAATATGCTCACCATCACATTCTAGATCTCCAAATGGGATCTACTGATCCCCTGAACTCCATTACACACACTTACATACACCAGCAAACCGTGACATGACACGAAGTATAGCTCAGTGTTCCCACCTAATGTTTCAAATCCGTTGTGTGCCAAGTTAAGGTTTTTTATGCCTGTTTTAGTTAAACCGTGAAATTTATTTTTGCTGATTGGCTGCCCATTCGCCTGTTTGTTGATGACATCACTGTTTTATGTTTTAGATCTGTTTGTCTTTAGGTTTTTTTTCCCCTAAAATTGCAGGCGCGTGTCCTCTGAACCAAAAATTAACAAATTTCAGAAGAGTTCAGCATGTCATATACTTTAAAATCCTTAAAAAAAAAAAATTTGAACCAAATCTTTTTATCCAAATTATGCAAATAGCATTTTTAATAAGGCGGTTTTAATGAAGACTGCCATGAAAACGATATAATTGCCTACAACCCCGCTAGCCGAGTGGGATTTCCTCACACAGTGCATCATGCCGTGATTATATTATTGGATATATGCCGGTTGTCATAAAATGAAAAGTTCAATTTGTAATCAGACACTGGATGTCACCATGTGTGTGAAGCTCCTGCTGCTTTACATGTTCATTAAAACACAATAAAACACTCACATTTTACACAGAATGGAATTTTCTATAATACCAAGATACATTTTGGCAGCAGAACAGAAATAAGTAAATGATTTACTGATTATTATTATTAATATAATTAAGTCTTATGTTTAAATGAGGAGACTTTTACTTTAGGTTATAAAACAGAAACTTTTTTATGTTCAATAAAAGATCTTATTTCCCGGTCAGTCATATTGTTTAAGGTGTAACTACACAGTCCGTACCTACTTTTAATTACATTTAAATTTGACCATGTAAACGGTTGATATAAATCAAACCAATACAATACAATGCTGCGCAGAGCTTCATGAACATTCAGACCCAATTAGATTAAATATTAACCAGTTCAATTATTTATAAGGCAGTGAATTGTTTATTTTTTCAAAGTTCCTGTGAGTGCGCTAAGGGGCAAATAGATTAGGCATTCTCCTGCTTCTGCATAGCGTAGTGTGTGCACGTGTGTGTGTGTGTGTGTGTGTAAACAAAATTGCTCATGTAAAATTCATTGGTAGCACATCCCCATGGGCCGCAGCAGAGACATCGTTGCATAGAGTAACCTGGCTCTCACATAGCACCTGCTAAAAATAGACTACCGCACTTATGAACAAGATAATAACTCAAAGGAATTCAAAGAATTTAATGAACAAGAATTCCTTAATTAGAGGCTGTTTTTTAAAGATATAATTTAATTTAGTTTTTTTGATTTACAAGAATTAATGGGGAAACAAGAGGGGGGGGTGGGACCGGAAAGGACCAGAGTCGAGATCGAACCCGGGTCACTTGAGCACAACTGCGCATGTGGGTGCCGGTGCCTCGACCCACACTACGACACGGCGCTGACCTTTTTTTAGAGTTTTGTTCATTTTTGTTAGCTAATAATATATTTTTTATTACATTTTATTTTTTATGAAAATCCCATACGGCATTCTGTAAAGACTTTTCTTCCTTTCATTGTGTAAAACTTGCTGCCATTATCAGTTCAATGGCGGAGGCAGCTCCAGACCCCCTTTCAGCTATAAAAGTTTCAAAACTAAAACAAAAGTGATTGCAAAAGTCAGCATTTGTAATCAAGGTAATTTCGCACACAACTATGGCAGGCCAATCTTGTCAAAAAAAACGTTTTGAAAGCAGCGTCCAAAATTGTGCTTCTGTAGCGGCCGTAAAAAGCTGTCACACAAAATGGAAACGCAGGATCGGGGTGGCATATTTTCAGTGTCTATTTACTGCCTTTTCTTTGTTTCAGCTAAAAACTGATGCCATTTTCAGCCGAAAACCTTCAGTGGCATCCCTGAAAAATTTTCTCACCGCTTAATCGACGTGTGACAACACTGGTAGTACCGGATATCACCGTAGGGGGTGTTTGTTGAAGTTTCCTTGCCTTCTTTTTCGTTTTCATTAGTTCATGAAAGCTTGTGCTTGTGTCTTACTTTTAAATAATTGACAATTGGGGATTAGGCGTCAATTGAAAATAGACAATCTCTTACTTACACACACACAAGTTTTATTAACAAAGTGAACATCTCGCTTTATAAAATATCATTTAACTGATGCTGCTGATCTGTGATGTGATGTGAATGTCGCTCGTGCTGTTTTTCTCTTCATCGTCAACTCCCAGCGGCAGCGTAACAGCTCATTGGTTCGTGTTCGTGCAATAGTGAGACAAAGACACGCCATTTTACTCTTCCTCATGTAGATAAAAGTTATCAGTGCACGACTACTTCCGGGGTGAACTGACTCTTCCTCTGTTCGCCTGAACTGCAGCACAATACAGCAGGAGTGCACATCACAAACACACTTCCCCAAACTACACTACCCATAATGCATTTTTACCCTGGACTACAGCTATAGTGGTCTTACTGTTTTTGATTGCAGTATCTGTTCTCGTCTAAACTAATGATTTTACTTACTCTAAATAAATACATAATAAACTAATACGCTAAAAAATCTAACACATGGGGGGGGGATTTGTAATAGGCAAGTCACATAACTGGTGTTTCGTCTTAGTATTTAACACTTCAATTCTGAGCTCCAGAATAGAAGCAAAGATCATTAGAAGGTGTTTTTAAAACCTCATTGGTTTCTACTTTCTCATTTATAAGTTATCTGGATAAGAAACTAAAGACTAGAAACAAATAAATGCTACTAACAAGTAGTTTTAGCTATGATCCATATTTCTTCTTTAATATCTGCATTGTTACTGTATTTCTGTAAGGCATTTCATGTTGTCCTAGGGTTGGGTTAGATTAGGATTAGGGTTAGGATTAGGATTAGGGTTAGGGATTAGGATTAGGGTTAGATTAGGGTTAGGATTAGATTAGGTTAGGAGGGTTAGGATTAGGGTTAGGATTAGGGTTAGGGATTAGGGTTAGGATTAGGATTAGGATTAGGATAGGGTTAGGATTATATAGGGTTAGGTTAGGATTAGGGTTAGGAGGGTTTAGGGTTAGGGATTATTTAGGGTTAGGAGGGTTAGGATTAGGGTTAGGATTAGGATTTGGGTTAGGAGTTAGGATTAGGTTAGGATTAGGGGATTAGGATTAGGGGATTAGGATTAGGATTAGGATTAGGGTAGGATTAGGGTTAGGATTAGGGTTAGGGTTAGGATTAGGGTTAGGATTAGGGTTAGGATTAGGGTTAGGATTAGGGTTAGGGTTAGGATTAGGGTTAGGGTTAGGGTTAGGATTAGGGTTAGGATTAGGATTTGGGTTAGATTTAGGATTAGGGTTAGGATTAGGTTAGGGTTAGGATTAGGGTTAGGATTAGGGTTAGGATTAGGGTTAGGGTTAGGAGGGTTAGGATTTAGGATTAGGATGGGTTAGGAGTTAGGAGGGTAGAGTTAGGATTAGGGTTAGGGTTAGGATTAGGTTTAGGTTTAGGGTTAGGGTTAGGATTAGATTCGGATTAGGATTTGGGTTAGGGTTAGGATTAGGATTAGGATTAGGGTTAGGATTAGGGTTAGGATTAGGGTTAGGGTTAGGGTTAGGATTAGGGTTAGGATTTGGGTTAGGGTTAGGATTAGGGTTAGGGTTAGGGTTAGGATTAGGGTTAGGATTAGGATTTGGGGTTAGGGTTAGGGTTAGGGTTAGGGTTAGGGTTAGGATTAGGGTTAGGATTAGGGTTAGGGTTAGGTCCTTTATGCTTGTTTTTGCAGTTTCAAGTGTACAACTAGAATTCAAAACATACTGTTAATTACTTATAGAAATAACTGAACCCTAGTAACATCTCCAGTAAAACCAAAGACTGATTCTGATACACGTACAACAAGAACTAGCAATAAAGAGCTTCTAATGAGCTGTTCGCATTTTGCGTCTAAAAGCGTGTGGAAAAGACTAAAGGTGCCGTTTTTACTTTCTTTTCCAGTCAGTTTGTCTACCTAGGGTTGTCTTGCAATGTAAAGTGTGAATGCAGATATTTAAAATGATGCGCATATTAATTTTTATTATGTTTATAGTTCAGTCATTTTACACTAACACCGTCACACTTTCAAAAAATTAAAGCTTAGAAAAATGGTATTTACATTTACAGCATTTGGCAGACTTACAATTATCTCATTTATACTACTGAGCAATTGGGGGTTAAGGGCCTTGCTTAGGGGCCCAACATTGGTGGCTTGGTGGAGCTGGGAAACGAACCCACAATCTTCAAAGTATATCCAAAATACACTCAGCTCTACCCTATACAGCAAATGACCGCTTGATAAGCTTATCTACTAAACTGTGGACTAGCAGTCACATGCTAGAAGTATTGTGTGGAAATGTACAACTTTTTCTGACCCGTTTAGTAACTTCGCCAGCAATAGCAGGTAGACTACCATACCGAGAGCCGGTGTAAGTGATGTTTCCGTCCACAAAGCTTAATAAATTCAGCAAAAATATTAAAATAATTATTTTAAATTCATGTTATAATATTTCAGATTTTCCCAGTCCAGCAGGCTACCTACGTTTTTGTTTTCAAGCTTATTTTCATGATCTTCTGAAAACCCCTACTGCACAAGGGATTATATAAAAAATAAATCACACTGGCTCAGGTCCTGTATGACACCAACCAACTCTCAGCAACACACATGCATTTATACATTAAAAGAATTTCCTTTGGCCAGTACGAGTTCAAAACCCCGTCGGACAAGACAGCAAGTTCAGCTGAAGAATCGTGTGGTGCATGGGCAACATCCAAACCAGCCTTTAAATATTTAAATGTAGGGGTGTGTCCTATTTATCACACCTTTTCAACATGGAACGTACAGTTCCTGTACTATCAGGCTACAGTTTTCGAGGTCTCCTACTGCACTTTCAATGTGAAGCAGTTTACGCCATCCAGAATGTAGTAAAACGCCGAGCTGTTTTTTTAGTTGAAATTTTTTTCAGACTCTAATAATTCGTTTTTCTATATTTTACATAATGTAGCAGGGAACATATTTTCCCATTTACTAGAATGTTAGAATGTAAGAATGTCGAATGGTTGTTGCAAGGTTTATTGAGAAAGGTTGCTATTGTTAAGCTTCGTAGTACAGAGGTCACCGACTCATCAGATGACTGTATTCATGCTTTTGTACACTGATATTCAGTTCTTTAGTGTAAAAGGATGTCTGGAGAACAAGGTAGTTGTTATATCTAGCATCTCAACGGTAGGCCACTGTTTTAGAGTTACTATTTAAACTGCTACAATACGAACTGTGTTTTTGTACTACTTGCCAACCTTGTGCAAACAAGCTATTCCATAGTTTGCAAGATTCTATGTTAAATGTGATAGAAACTTCTCTTTAATACTGAAAACTATTTTGCTCTCTTTTCTGTTCAATTCATTTGAATTTTTAAGCAGCTTTGGGATTCATTTAGCAGCAACACATGACAAATACTTAATCAAATTATGTCTAAAATCCAAAAAATTATATGAAGTTAAATAAAAAATAAAACTAGTACATGTCTCCAGCAACACTCATAAAAGTTGTAAACATTGCCTTTGAAACGTAGCATAGGTCTTAGAAAGACCGGGGGCAAATAAAGGACTTCAAAGTGATGAGAGTTCACCAGTCACTTACAGTTTCAGCTTGGTTCAAAACAAGCTGTGATAGATTAAAGAAGAAAACAGTGCACATTTATTAACCATGAAGCAAAACTCTGTGTTGGTGACAGATGGCAAGAGTTGCGAGGACTCAAGGGTAAAAGCTTCACCGGTGGGCCTCTTCCGGGCTTGGTATGCCACATTCACAGCTTATCACTTTACTTTCAACTCCATACACATCATTGCACGGATTCCCTTTTAACTTTGACAAGGCCTATTACACAGATGGATGGTTCTGTTTCAGGGGGCTTCCTTCACTCAGCTTTTCTGGGTTTAGTTATTTGAAAAGAAAAAGAAAAAGAAAGAACACAATGTCGAGGAGCTCTGATCAGATAAGCTAGCTGCGTAAATCAGCTGGAGCCTGCTTATCCCCAAATAATCAGTACAGAATAGCAGTAGTATGTAGGTAGTGTCGACTGTCTATACAGCTCCTAATGAGATTTCAAATTAATAATGATTTTATCAACATGATTACGCACTACAAGGCTAAATGTTCAGCTAGGAATAAATTTAATTTGTAAAATTGAATTAGTCTTAGTTTTACCTGAATCATAGACATTTAATTTTCTACTTTTTCTAAAAAATGTATTTCAAAGAATTATGTTGTGAAAATCTTTCTTTTCTCCTTTATAGCAGTTTTCTTTGCCCAAAACTATTTTTTGTCCATATCTCTTCGTTCAGGCGTAGGTGAACAACTGAGGTCTGACTTGAAGAATTTTATCCCTCAATGTGAAGACATGTAACTTAAACAGGTGGTTGTTTTGGGTTCACCAGTGTGCAAACCTACACATCCCTTTCAATACGTAGCATTTTGCACGCCTTTCGTTTTGGAAGCTGGTCTTGTTCATTTATATGTTCATTTATATGTTCATTTATATGTTTCACATAAACCAGAACAAGATGTTTTTTTCATGACATACTGTATCTGTGTGGCTGGTCTGGTATTTCTAATAGAATTTGCAGCTGTTTTGATAGAAGTGCAGCATGACCACAACTTCAAAAAAAAAAAAAGTTCACCTCTTAAGTTTGCCCTTTTTGTTTTTGGCATTTCCAGTAAAACGTTTACTTTGCTATCCTTCTTCCTGCATTGTTTAGGAAGACATTTATCCCTCTGAAAGGTGAGTTTTGTTCCAGTTATCAACTTAAACAAGACCAACACTATTTTAGTGTTCATGTCTACAGTTGTTCCAGGTGCTGGCAACATTTCAAAGCATGCGATATAAAAAAAAATAGGACTTTTTTGTGTACAACCACTGAATGGAATCATGAAACACCAAAGAAAAATCAGCAGAAAAATCAATATTTCACCTCTGGATTACTGCCAGATAAAACCAATCTATAGAATATATTTGATTTCCTGACTCATTTAGAGACCTGAAGATCTGACACCCACATTGTTTTAGAGATCAGACTTCATTCATTGACTTCTCCTGGTATAGGTCTTCTTGTAGATCTGCCTCTGCCTTAATGCGGACATGTAAATGTGCCTCTGGATTTTCCTGCCATTATCTGTATCCAAACAAGTTCCTCAAACCTGTTCAGCAGCAACATAATCAATTCTATCAGCTACTTTGGCGTCTATACTTTTTGGCTTTGGTCTCAGCTGCTTCTACGTTCCTGTCTTTCTTCTGCCAATTTACGGCTCCCCTTTGGTAAAGAGCTAGTGTCAAACATGCCAGCTCTCTGTATAAAATAAGACCTGATTGATTGTGATTCCTGGAGGTCTCACAACCAATCTAAGCAATATACTGAATGTTGATAAAAGGAAGAATGCTTTCAACGCCATAATGCTGAGGCAAAAGAATAAGAGGGGGTGGGGGGGTTAGATCAATACTGACCTCTTTCTGCTTTTAAGGATGGTACATCATGCAGCTCAATCCAGAATAGTCCGGAAACATCTTTATATTTTATATTTGCAGAGAGCAAGACTGACTATGAGCATATGAATAAACAGGCAGTAAAGTACTCCACATTTCTGAGAAGAAAAGGAAAAAAAATATCAGAGAAGAGCATAAAAGGAAACCAAAATTAAAGATGCCCATTTTTAGCGAGTCCTTAAAGAATCTTAAAATTCAGGAGAAAGAGAAGCGCGGAAGTCGACTAACTCCGATCTTACAAGACTCACACATTGTCAGAAAACCATGTAGGATTTATTCTTTTCGTCAATTAAATCAAGTCAATTATTAAGTCAACTATTGTAAGATGAGTGTAAAAAATCAGGAGATGAATAATATCCGTGCTACTGAAATACTATCTACATAGTAAAGCATTTAATGATCCCGGTGGTTCTATAAGGCGCACAATCTTTCTGATCGAGGACCAACTTAAAAATCTGTTAGGTGTATAGCGCAGGTCTCTCCGGCTGTATCGTAAAATAATTTAAATTAATCTATATATCAGTCGAGACAACTCACATTTGTTCTACTTGCAGTAGAATTTTGCAGTATTAATCAGAGTTTTTGTGTTGTTATGCTCAGCTTGAACACAGAATGAAAGTGTTGAATCACTAAAGTCCCGGTGCTATTAACTATTCCAGCTTTCTCCTCTGGTGCTCAGAGCGTCGCAGTTCCATTACTCAAACACGGGCCAAGATACCACAGTAGTCTCGGACGTCTTCCCTTGTGTTTTTATCGATTTTCCGGATTTAGATGACTTAATGTATCTTTATGATTAAAATGCAGCGCTGGATAAAACATTGTACTGCTTTCGACTGACATTATCTGGAAAACACCCAGCTTGTGTTCAGCTTTTTTTTTTTTTTTTATCGCTTTACATCTTATGTAGTTGTGATTCACTATGAGAAGCAGAAGGATGAATAGGATAAACTGAGAAAATCCACTGCAGTCAATTAGAGATGAATTACCATTTATTACTTATGCAGTGGCAAATTCTCATGTAGAAGAGATAAACATTAAATATACATTAAAATCTCATTAGAAAATAAGTCAAAGTTCAGCTGATTAAGACGTTATAAACCCAGTCGTGAAGAAGTAAACATGCCAAAAGGCACCACTCAGACTTGAAATAGAAGAATTCTACAGGGCTTGCTTTGCACTTTTAATTAACAGCCGGTAATCTAAATCTAAGAGACTAAATCTCATGACAGATACCAAAATGTAGAGCCGTCTCGTCATCTCCCAGCAAGAATACTGAGCTCACACTCCTGTCAATCATCAGCCAGCTTCATCTATTACAGTCTGTGCAATCGTTACTCACTAATTAAGACAGCTGTAGCTGCGAGGAAATGCTGATATGTGGGGCAAATATAGATTTATAGCTTCAAATGGGGCTGTCAAGCTGGTCATCTGACTAGCAATATACAGTATGTTGTAATGGGAAAAGGAAACTGGAATTCACTATTGTCTATGTCAGTCAATTTATATCTAATCTGATCCAGTTATAAAAACCAACTGCCCGGTTTTCTATGTTCTCTATTAGGCCTTTTAGGGCTGCACGATAATAGAAAAGACCCATTACGATATTTTATTTTTTATTGCAATACGAAAAGATTTTACCGGATGACTTTAATAGCACTATTTGGAAAAAGAAATATTGTTTTAGAATGATTTTGTAAGGGAGTGCATAGGCGTAAAATATAATACAGAAATTATAATCATAGATAAATACAATAGAACAAAAATGTAAATGAAAGAAGGAGATTCAAATACAGAAATTGAATAATAAAACAGGGCAGCACGATGGCTTAGTGGTTAGCACTGTTCTCTCACAGCAAGAAGGTCCGATTCCTGGGCAATTTTTGGTTGGAGTTTGCATGTTCTCCCCGTGCTTGCGTAGGTTTACTCCGGGTATTTAGTTTTTTTCCCCACAGGTACCACAATGTTAGATTGATTGGTGATTCTAAATTGCCCATAGGAGGGAGTGTGAGTATGTGTGGCCCTGTGATGGACTGGTGACCTGTCCAGGGTTTCCCCCTCCTTCGTTTTGCCCTTACAGAGAAGGCTGGGGTATAAAAGATGAATGAATAAATAGTCAAATGTTAAATCACAATGTGTCCTCCTCACTGTATAAACTAAGTACAATTTCTCTTTAATAAAGCTACAGAAGTGAGTATTTCTTGCGTGTGAAATCAACTACAACGTTTACAGAGAAACAGACCTTAAAAATTTGTGCAAATGCTAAACTTTTATTTATCACTCTATAATTAAACTTTGTGTTGCTATTAAACTGTGGTGCAGTCGACTATAATCCCCCCCACTTGACACATGAACACATTACCATGTCGATGCTAAAACCATGGATTGTGCAGCCTTTTTTTGAAGGTTGAAGTGTGGTTCTTCTGTCCATATGTATCGAGCTCCTTAACAAGATGTTCAACTTGGAATTAGTCCAGTAGCAACACCACTGCAGAAAAAGACACAGGTGATTATTTCTTTATAATTACCACTAAAGGATTTTATTGTGATTGTAATTTTTCAATCTCTTCTATGGCAAGTAATTATCAAAGATTGTCTCTATGATGCGACAATAATTAGTTTGCTTAATAATTTTTAGATTTAAAGTCCCATCTGAAATAAAAACTATACAAACTTGAACTTGATTAACAAATGGTAGGTTATTTTACATTTGTTTATTACAATCAGTTTAAATGACCAATTGGAATAAGAAACGTTTCATGCAAATTAGAATTATCGAAATAAAAATGGCTAAACTGACTGAAATGTCTTTCAGGTTAAAAGTGGTGGAAATGAATCTGTTAATAAGCTGAATAAACATAAAATGTACCCATAAAAAAAGTTTTTCAGATTACTTTAGAGTACGTCCTTTTGTGCATGCCTGGACTTATACCAAACTTCCAGGAAATGATCAGCGCGTCATGTGAAAGTTTCCAGTCCAGTCCAGGTAACTAAATTTCAGTTGTACAGCTCTCTTCTACCAGTCCTTATTAAGGACATTCATCCACAATCTTGCTTTTTGCTTCTCCTAAAAATTTCCAGTAACAGTGTGTACTCGAATGCTCGAATAACACAATCAGATTAAGTGATGCATCTCCATCTTAACATTATTAAAACCATTAGAACTAATAAGATTCACGGAATGGCAGGCAAGCTGTATGCAACCCAGTTGTACTGGGAAAGTGGTAGCTCAGGTGTTGGACTGCTCATAGGAAGATTCAGTTTCCAGCACCACCAGGCTGCCACTGCTGGGTTTTAATTGCTCCATTGAATTAATAAGATAGGGCAGCACGGTGGCTTAGTGGTTAGGACTAAAAGGGTTCAGGGTTCGATTCCCAGGCAGGTGTCTATCTGTGTGGAGTTTGTATGTTCTCCCTGTGCTAGTGTGTGTTTACTCCGGTTTCCGCCTACAGTCCAAAAACATGTATGACTTGTTGACTGGTAATTCTAAATTTCCCATAGGAGTAAGTGGGTGTGTGGCCCTGTGATGGACTGGCGACCTGTCCAGGGCCTTTTGCTGGGATGGTCTTGAGCGGATCTGTGACCCGAAATTAGTTTGCCGAAAAGCCAGAAGAAAAAAAGTACAATTATTCCGGTTTAAAATGTGCGCACATGTAAACACAAAATCAGCTTATAGAGAACATCTCATGTAAACAGCCAACCAGAACCTTTTAATCAGATTATTGTCAATCAAAATGACACATACGCGCACGTAAATGAGGCTAATTTATGAAAGTTTCCCACAACAAAATGTATATTATATTACAGTTTCCTGACGGCCCCAGCGAGAGTCCCCTTATTTAATTCGTTGTTGTTTAATTAGGTTTTCTTAGCACTGAAAAACAGTTTGAGGTTTTTGTATGTGGTAGCCACTAATATACTTTAGATTAGATGGACATAACGTATCACAGCACATCGTTATACTTTTCCTTATTATTTTTAATTTCTCACTGTTATAACTTACCTGTATCCTTACACCTGTATTAGGTGTTTCGGAGCTGCTGTAATTAATCCGGTTTCATTATCAAATCCGTTTCTATTTACTTCCCTATGCTTTAACTCGTGTTATCCCTAATTCTGTTATTTTGTATGAGAGAAATAGATTCTTCTCAATCGAAACCACCACTTTAAATCTGATAAAGATGAAATCAACATGCAATCAAATAAAAAATTTTAAAAAACCCCAAAATGACTGAACAGAGAATTTGCCCTTTTTCCACTATTTTCCACTAATATTGTTAATTTTGTGGCCAACGGAACACACAATAACGACAAAAACCCATATATTTATATATATATATTCACGCCGGCTCTGTGTTTTTGGTGAGTTTGCAGAGGTTTGAAGAGTTTAGCTCTTTCGCATGCATTATTTTTTACAAGGGAATTCTGTAGTGTCGCTATTTAAAAGGAGGCTCCGGGGTGCATTCATTTTTCTGTAAGATTTATTGTCTGACAAAAGGTATGTGACACGCTGTGAATAAAACTCGGTTAAACACACAGAGTGCGCTGCCGACAACCACGTTCCCATTATCGTTACAAAGACAGAAGAGAAAACACAGATTCTGACTGCCAGCACAATTACTGAAAAACATTTACCATCCAGTGCTGATAAAGAAAAACAATAAAACAAGGCAACAGCGCCTCAGGGTGGCTGAATGAGATATACACACACACACACACACACACACACACACGATAGACACATCTATCTCTATTATACAACTGGGCAATTAGGGGCCCAACAGTGGTAGCTGTTCGAACACACAGTCTTCGGGGTTGGTATTCCAACACCTTAACATTAGATAGACAGACAGACAGATAGAAAGAATTAGACAGATAGACAGACAGTTACACAGAAAGACAGATAGACATATAGATGACAAACAGGCAGTTAGACAAATTAATAGGTTAATCGGACAGATAGTTGACAGACATATAGACAAACAGGCAGATATACAGACAAAGACAGGTAGATAGACTGGCAGATAGACAGATAGATTGGTTTAACCCACAGAGGCTCTAATCCCGTTATTCAATACCGAAATTTACTTTGTACGCTTATATGTTGTTTTATCTAAAACAGCATTAAAGTTAAAATATATTAACCCTCTGATTTATTTATATTTTAAATACCGAATTATTATTCTTAACAAGATAAAGTCGTTTAATACTAAACTAAAAACCTGAATATGCTAATTGGCTAATTTCGCGCCAATTTTCACTCACCTGAGGTAAACGCCGGGCGCGGGTACTAAAAGCCGCGCATGCGCACTGAAACCACCCAACATCCTGTATAAAACCGTGCTTTTGTGTTCACACCTTTTATTTATTCTAATAAAATTACATTAACACTGAAATCCCAGCTAACAAATTTATGTTCTGAGAACGTTTTTAAATAGTTCTCACACGTTTAAAACAGTTTAAAATGTCCAGTTTGCTTAAATTTTAACCTGTTTTAAGAATGTTTTCTCTAAACATGTAGCAGGAAAGAACATTGTAAGGATGTTCCACAAACATCGTTCTAAAAACATCTCCCAGCGTCATAAGATTACTTATATTACTATAAACGAGAACGTTCTATGAACATCCTCTTAAGAACATTTTGTTCCAACATTTAGACAATTTTTTACATTTACAACCTTACGTTATTTCCGCTTATATAACTGAGCAATTGGGGGTTAAGGGTCTTGCTCAGGGGCCCAGCAGTGGTGGACTGGTGGTGCTGGGAATCGAACTTGGGTCTTTAAGTTGGTAGTCAAGCACCTTAACCACTGCGCCACCACTTCCCCACATTTGTATTTATTTTAGGTTTTTAGTACGTGCTTTGGATCAACTGAAGGCAGGACTGAAGAGAAAATGTTTTTAACTAGGTTGGCCAAGTCTACGAAGCAATAAATAAAATAAATTTACCAAAGATCGCAAACTCAGCAGATTTACAAAAGCAAAAGGAATTTATTTCAAAGTCGATTTAAAGTATGTTCCATCGAATATACGCACGTATGCAATACTGAGGACTGTTAAAAAAATATTCTGATAAGCATGTGGAATGTTACCAACAGACATAAATACATTAATCTTAATAGCACACAAATCACAAATACAAAAGGGACTCCAAAAAAAGGAAAAAGAAAAAAAACAAAAAAAAAAACAGCACAGCCGTAGTTTATTACGTAACAAAGAAAGATCTATTTTACAACCCTAGGCCTTTTTTAAAAAGAAGAGCTACTGTGAGACATGATGATACAGTACGTGAGTGGGACCCGTAACACAAATGCTCTACTAAAATGCCTTGTACGTCAGTGTGGGGGGTGGGGGTGGGGTTTGGAAGGGAGTTTACAGCTTCAGCTTCTTCTTACGGCCGCGGCCGTCCGGGGTCCCGTCCTGCTTACGTTTCTGCGCCTGTGACGGTAAAACACACAGAGGCAGAATGTTAGCGTTCCGTATAAGCTGCACAGACTCCTGTAAGTGTAGTGTGAATTAAAATATACACATCATAAAAAAAATGCAGCATTTCTTTAAAGGCATGTAAACGAACCGAAGAACTGCGAGGTCCCCGCTTCTTCTTCTCCGCTTTCTCCCGCTCCTCCAGCTCCATGTTCTCACGCTCAATCAGAGTGATCAGTGTGTTACATCTTCTCTGTAACTCCTAGAAATACACAAATTATTACATTTTTTAATTCAGGCTTAGTTTACTTTCAGAGGCACCGTTGTGTATTTAATGAATTGGCTGATTTTACATTTATGGCATTACATATATCTAATGTTTTATCTAACTGTGCAGTTGAGGGTTGAGGGGTCTTGTTCAGGGGCCCAGTGCTGACACCTATGATCTTCCGGTCGGCAGTGCAACACCGTAACTACTGAACTACCACTTCTCATCCGAGACTTACCATAGCCGTGCGAGACTTGAGGAACCAGTCGAAGCGGAACTGCGGCGAGTTGCGAATACACTGGCGAAGTTCGTCGTAAACACTTTCCTTGTCGAATCCCAGCTTGTGCAGCATGCAGATGAGGAATCGGTCCTCCTCCTCAGTGTAGTTCTTCCCCTTGTTGGTTCCATAAGAAATCCGCAGCTGGTGGAACGGTGCCTTGTACCGGCCAATCTGGGGAAAAAAAAAAAAAAAAAGAAAAAAAAAAAAAAAAAAAAAAATTATATTACATTTCATAGAATCGTCAATAAAACCTTACATTTTTAAATACTATATTGCCTAAAGTTTTGGTCACCTGACCTTCACGAACGTATCCGATTTTAAACATTAATTTTATTTATTTTTGTTTACAGTTTAACATCGGGCTTCAATTGTAATTTATGGTAAAAAACATTAAAATTAAAAAAACGTCTATGATACAGAGATTTAGTAATAAAAAAATACAGTTAACTGGTAATATAAAAATGAAAAGCATAAAAATTCGATTTTAATTAAATAGTAATAGAAAATGAATAAGCATAAAAATTACAATTTATTTTAAATAACATTATTTAGGTTCCTCCAGATTAAAAGTGTCGTCTCATACCATTAAAAACTGTTTTACATTTAGGACGGTATTACAGTAACATTAGACATTTTATCCATAACGTGGCCGAAAATTGAACACCTGTCTAAATCATGTCTTGAGTTAACAGATTTTATTCTAACTATAAGTTAATATAGACGCACCGATAGTCTATACAGCCTCATTAAAAGAGTGTAATCGGCTCTTCATTTTGTTTCTGCAAAAACTTGAAGGAGATCCAAGGTCACTAAACACTTCTTATTTTGGGCTTCCATTTGTGGGATGGATCTTATAGTTCAAGTTAAAGAAATTATATTCAAGAGAACTGCAGCAAGATTTGGGAGAGGAACCACATATGGATCTAATGGATCCAATAATAGATCTAATGGATCAAATTATGCCTGTGTGGATTTAAGTCAACATATTTACAGTGTGTCCCGACTTTTTAGACACCATGAACAATTACACCAAGTGTGGGTACTGTGCATAAAGCCCAACCTTCGAGTCCAGGGCTTTCTTGATGCTGATCCTCCTCTGAATCCTGGCTTCACCTCTCTCAATCTGAGCCATGATCTTCTCAATATCCTGCAGCTCATTGCAGCGCTCCCAAAACACAGCTACACACACACATTTCAAATAACTTTAACTAAGCCACCATTTAAACAATGGGTACTGTCTGAACATCTGAAAGACGTGGGTTACGCTACCAGAATATTCCATAACTTCTTCGGGTGTTTTGCCTTCCACCTCACGGGCGATGTTCTCAATATCGTCTCTTCCCCATTTCTCGTTAGCCTTTATGAACTGATTAAAATCGCGCTTGTTCCAAATAGTGAAGCCCTATTGAGCAATGAGAGAGAAGTGATTCAGAACATTACTAAAAAAATAAATAAGCAAAATGCAATGTTTTATAGCAGACGAAATGAAAAATGCAATGCTTTAATAACGTTTCAACACCAATTACAAAACTAAACTAAAAAAGAAAAAAACACAATACACAATCCTGAAATTAAGAAAGTACACCCTCCTTAAATTTAGTTTTTATTTAATTGCATTCTATTGTCTGAGCCATGCCAATATCTATAAACAAATATCTACCCATCTATTCGTCCATCCATCCATCCACCCAGCTAGTTATCCATCCATCCACCAGCAGTTATCCATCATCACCCAGCTAGTATCCATCCATCCACCCAGCTAGTTATCCATCCATCCACCCACCCAGCTATCCATCCATCCATCCATCCATCCATCCATCCATCCACACAGCTATCCATCCATCCATCCATCCACACAGCTCCATCCATCCATCCATCCATCCACCCAGTTATCCAGCGACTAAGCTATCCGTCCACACATCCAGCCATTTGGTTTACACGAAGTTCTCTAAAGATTTCACTACAGCAATTTTAATAAAGGGTTTAGTAGGTTTAGTATTTAAATACTCTGCCTGAAAATAATGTCAAACTGAAAACTTTTTTTTCCTGTGTGAACCTCTACTGATATATTTAATATAAATAATCTGGGTTTACTTATGTTTTTTTTTTAATGTATTAAACTAGGGTGATGAAACGAAGCAGGAGCAGAAGGTTACCTGCGACAGGAGGTTCTCCTTCTCCTCCAGCTCTTCTTCATTAAGCGGTTCCGCTTCATCGATCTTAGCCTGCTCTTCTTTCTGCACCTGAGCAGCATTGGGCAGGTCAGGATTCCTCGGCACCTGAGAGAGAGAGAGAGAGTGAGTTAAAAGCACTTCAAAACGCTTTCCAAACAACTGCTGTTCCGCTACAGAAAAGCATTTTTTCACCTAATTACAGAGCAATAAGTGAATCACAGCCTGACGGATGATTCAAGGGGCGAGAAAGAAAAACAGATTAAAAGGCGCACCTTGTAGCCGATTGTTTTTCTGTAGTACAAGATCTCCTTCTCCAGCAGCTCAAAAAGCCGAGGTGGGAAGAACTGGAAGTCCTGAACGTTGGGCTGTTTGGGAGGCCGAGGAGCCTGTAGAAGAATGTAGAAATAATTCAGACTTGTATGTATGAGTCACAAATGCTTACTAGTAAATGGCTTTAATTATTTCCGTATTGCTCTATTGCAAATAATTTTTTATTGAGGTTAATTAAGCAAAACCGAGGCGGAATACCTTTGGGGCTTTCGGCTCACTAACGCGCAGGGCCTCTCTGAAGTAGGCATCAACAGCGTAATTTGCTTTGCGCTCCCTTTTCGGTGGTTCAATCCAGTTGTTGATGACCTGCAAAACAAAACCCAATCAATTTTTATTAATAGAGTCAAAATGTGTAGTGATTAACAGTCCTACTTTATTCAGAATAATAATAAAACTTACTTATTAAATCACAATTAAATGGTGTTTTATCATGTATATTATTTTCAGTGCAGTTACCTTTTTCTTCTCTCTGTAATCCTCGCCCTCGAAGTTGTACACACTGTTTTCTGTATCCATAGTGAAATTTCTCAACGAGCCTTCACCAAGTGTGGACATCTTCTCCTTCATCTCCATAGTCTAAGAGTTTAAAGAAAAAAAAACAAAGCTCAATGTCATTTTTTTTTTCAATTATTGATATTTGATTTATTTTTTTTGTGTGTGTGTGTGTGCGCGTGCGTGTCCACATCATACCTTCTTTTCACCTCTTTCCAAGATGACATCAATGTCTTCATCAGTGATTTCACTCTCCTTTGAGGCAAAGACGTGGGTGGCGCCATGCCGAATGATGGACAGCATCTCGTCTTTGCCCAGCTTGTGCATGCTAGGATCGACCAATCTACCTGGAGGTCAGAACATCGGATAAAGCTTAAAAACACGACTCCATTTTTGGACAAGCATGGTGTAAAAGCTCATTGTGTCCTGTAAGGTCCTCCCCTACCTTGCTGGATGACAATGGAGTCTAGCCGTAGTTTCATTTCGGCACGTTCCACGATCCTCTCCTCTACGGTGTTCTCTGTAATAAAGCGGAACACGCGGACTTGCTTCTTCTGTCCGATTCTGTGAGCGCGGTCCTGATCGCACAAAAAATAAAAATGAAAAAGTCTTAATACCATGTAAACAATCCCACTTTAGCACTTTTTATATAATTAAAGCTGCTCCTCCATTAACCTGAAGGTCTTTGGGGAAACGTTATTAATGATGTACACTGACCATAGCCTGCAGGTCCACTTGAGGATTCCAGTCAGAGTCATAAATAATGACCACATCAGCTGTAGCCAGGTTAATTCCCAGCCCACCAGCCCTTGTGCTCAGCATAAAGAGAAACTTGGAGCTGTTGGGCTCGTTGAAGGCGTTGATGGAGATCTGGGGAGTTTAGGGGAAAAAACAACAGGACTCAAAAATCAATGATCATCATTACCACTTATTTACAATATAAATGTGCAAGAAGCCAAGCGTTAATTAAAGTAATCCGTTTTGTTTACAAAAACAAAAAAAAAACAGGCGTCACAAAGAATCACTGGCAGAATCTAAAGATAAACAAATACAGAGTATTTCGACATACGAGTCGTCTTTCGGCTGATTTTTTTTGCTGTGAGTTGCGAGCTAAAATTCAGGTTACAAGACAGCTTTAGACACCCAATCGCTAGTTAGCGTAGCGAACACCACAGTGAACACCGTAACATCCGTCCAGCATCCCGTGTCTCACTCGATAGCTAGTCAGACATGCGCGTCAGCGAGTGGAGTCGTCTGATCTCCAAGGTAAACGCTGTACATTATAAAACCGGTTTATTCCAGTACATCCTAATGGATTGTTTTTATACAATATTCGTTATTTATAAGTTTATTTTTCCTATTGAACATGTAACAAAAGAATTGCGGAATGAATTAATGGCATTGCAATGGGAAATTTTATTTGACATACGAGTAATTCAATTGGTTCACCGAACCAATTAAACTCGTAGGTCAAGGCACCGCTGCAGTTGGAAAAAAAACCTTAGGGCGTACCTGTCTCTCCTCGTGAGGTGTTTGCCCGTCCAGGCGGCAGTAACCATAGTTACGCCACATACAGTAGTCTTCCAAAATGTCCAGCATCCTGGTCATCTGGCTGAAGATCAGCACACGGGAACCTTTAAATCAGGGAGAAAAGGATTGGACCACTAGCTAAAAACTCATCTACGGCTGGGTGATCAATCATTTTTTTAACTATATATATTTCGATAAACTGTTAACGCTGCCAGCTTTTAAAAAATATCCAAACAATGAAGCCGGATGAATTAAAGGATTTATTAATTACATTTTAAAGTACAGTTTTAAAAACTGTGTTAGCATTATAAAATATAGTTTGGGACTTATATAATATATATATGCAGTCCCAGCTGCAGAGGAAAACAGACCAGTTTACCTTGTTCCTTTAACTTAGGCAGCAGTTTATCCAGGACGGCCATCTTGCCGCTATTGACAACCAGATGGAGATCAGTGGTGTATGGTGGGCCGGGCTCAGCACCATCAAACAAGTAGGGGTGATTACAGCACTTCCTGAGCTGCATCAGAACGTTCAGCAGACGCATCTTGTCCATCTTTCCTGCCGAATTCAGGATGTCAATATCTTTCATCAGGATTTTGGTGTACCTGTCAGAAAAGAGAAGGTGCTCCAGGTTAGCAAATTTTGGCTCTCTGATGTCTCGAGGTGTTAACATTGCTGTAATATTAACGCTTTCTGTACCATTCTCTCTGCATCTTGCTGAGCCCGACATACATCTTGACTTCTTTTTTAGGAAGCAGAGATTTCTCCACATCGGCTTTGATACGTCTCAGCAGGAAAGGACGCAAAACCTAAGATGGTTAACAATGATATGAATTTGGGTTTAGTTTCAATTACAAACACACACTTACTTCTGCCCACTCTTACAAGGGGAGAGGGGGTTTATACTCACAGTGTGTAAACGCTCAACTAGTTCCTGGTCTCCTAGACAGTTATTTGTGTCAAACCAGGCATCAAAGTCCTACAGAGGGAAAAGGAAATACAATGACTCGATCAGGTCGTTCTTAAACACACAACTTTATAACATTTCATTAGGTCTTTTGTGCTTCCGTTCTTAAAGCATCATTTATGAAATGAGCCCCTGATGGCAGTGTTGCCTTTAATGGTTAAAAACTACATATTTATGAAAGGTTAGGATTTAAGACTTAGCACTGATAAACTGCCCCAACTGATAAACTGCCCCCAGTATCATACATACATACATATATATATATATACATATACACACACACACATACACACGTACAGATAGATATACAGATACAGACAGATAGATAGATGAATATATACTGTAGATAGATAGATAGACATACATATCTGTACACACACCACACACACACATATACATATATATATATATATATCTATATATATACACACATACATACAGCACATACCACACACACACACACACACACACACAGTAATGATATTCTTATACACATACACATATCTTACATACACACATACATATATTTATATGTAATTACATACACATACATGCATCATATATTTAAATTATGTAATGCATCTGTGGCGTGTCATTAAATTACAGATTGTTATCCTAATTAAAATTTAATTAAATAAAGTCAATAATCCTTTTCCTACATTGACATGGTGACATTGGGTTAGGTAGGTCAGTGGGATGAGACCCAACAACACCAGGCCGGCAATGTCTGGCCCACCTATTCATTCTATTTGCTTCAGGGTGACAGATGAGCGGGAAAAACCCTTGCAGTATAAAGGGTGTGATTATTTCTTCTTGTATGAGGGCATAAATCCGTCCCGCTTTCTAACTACTACATTTATATAAACACACTCCAGTGCCGCTGCTTTCTTACACAAGGAAGGAAACCTCACAGGGCAAATAAATATTACAAAGAGCAATTTTCTCATTCTGATAAAGCTGAGCATGTTGCAGCTGGTGGAGGAGGAGGCTACCTCAGAGGAGTTGAAGACATCAGGCAAGAGGAAGTTGAGCAGAGCCCAAAGCTCGTGCAGGTTGTTCTGAAGCGGAGTTCCTGTGAGCAGCAAGCGGTTGGTGGTCTTGAACTCGCGCACAATTTCTGACAACTGGTAGATAGACAGATATATAGACAAAGACAGACAGACAGATTGATAAGAGAGAGAGAGAGAGACAGACATATTAGAAACTTGAATTTACAGCTGAGCTTACATTAAACCGGGTTTAAACTTTTTTGCTTGTTGCTCCATGTCACACTGCAGGATCTCAGTTGTCAATGTCAGACCGTACGACAGTAAAAACGTATAAAAAAAACAGACGCAGAGACGTTGTCTCGCTGAATGGTGGGCCAAACCAAACTGAAGCTGTAATTTTGCCCATGACGTGCTTTAAGTTCAGATCAGATCACTGGAATCTGGTTCCCGGTTTGACGATTTGTCTTAGGAGACGTTATGCTATAGAAAAGTGTCTGAAATCTTTGGACTGACAGAATATAAATCAGCAGAAAAAAAGTGATAGTAACGGCTGTTACAAGTCAAACTGGAAGACGACAGTGTTTAGCGTAGGAATAAATCATCTTTCAGGATATTAATATTTCTCTCAGATGACCAGACCTTGGCTTAAAGATGCACAGCGTAAACCCCCGTCAGCTCTCAGTAATGTAAACCAGATTATTTGGTATATTTACAAAATAAAAGTAATGTGTTTTATAAATACTAAACAAATAATCATAAGTATTGGATGCAGACCTTTGATTTTTCGTTCTTGATGCGATGGGCCTCGTCGATCACCAGGTATCTCCAGTTAAACTTCTTAAAGACGGCCCTCTCGATGATGAGCATTTCGTAGGAGGTGACGCAGACGTCCCACTCGCCCGGTAACAGTGTGTCACGAATAAAAGCTGTCTACAATTACAGAGTCAAGATTAACACGGTCAGTGTTGTGCATAAACATATTTTATGCAGAAAGTGGACATTCCTGGCATGTGATTGGTGGCTTACCCTCTCATCCCTGTCGCCTATGAGACACACGGCTCGGAGTGAAGGAACCCATCGCTTAAACTCGTTCATCCAGTTGTACAGCGTGGACTTGGGAACCAGAACCATGTGAGGCCCGGGGATGTTCCTGTAGTGCTTCATGTAGCCCAGGAGAGAGATGGTCTGGAGAGTCTTTCCGAGACCCTGAGAGTAGAAGAGACGCAGAAGACACCTATGTTTGCTTGTTAAATTTCCAAATGTTATGTTTTTTCTTTTCGCACGGATCGCACTACACGGAGGGTTTTTAGGTGAAGTGCAGGACGTCCTACCATTTCATCGGCCAGGATTCCGTTGATTCCGTTCTCGTAGAGTGAAATCAGCCAGTTCAGTCCACGCACCTGATAATCTCGGAGTTTGCCAGTTTTCACATCTGCCATCAAAAAAAACACACATTAGAAATTCCATTAAGGAACACAAAGACCTCTGAACTACAGCCGCATAAATGAGTACCAATGTATACATAACGCAGGGAAAAAAGGAAGGAACGGGAACAAAAAAGGAAGAAAGAATAAGAAAAAAGACAGACATAGAAAAAAAAAAAAGAAATAGAAAAGAAATAAAAGATATAGAAAAGAAAAAAGAGAAAAGAACGAAAAAAAAAATGAAAAGAAGAAAAAGAAAGAGAAAAGAAAGAACTGGGGAAAAAATTTAACCGTTAAAAAAAAAAGGCGGCAAAATAAAAGAAAGAAAGAAAGAAAGAAAAGACTCATTCAGGTAAATTTTTCGGCTTTTACAACAGGTGTGATTATATATGATATATTAAGTTTAAACGTTTATTTAAGAGTGCTATACTTTATTTATATTTGCCTTTAATAGTGTAAAAAATGTATGTAATATAAAACGAGTCCCCGTTATCTACTACCCGCCCCTTTTTTTTTTGCCCCTTGTCTCGGCATTAACCAATCAGAACAGAGCTCGAGTGTTCACTGTGAAAATGGTCCTAGCTTTTGATCCGGACTCACTCCTTTATTCGCATTTCTTTCTCTAAACTGTGGAAATGCACTCCTAAAATCGGACACGCTGCGAGGCGTGCGGGTTTTTGACTCACATGACGGCGAATCGTCGAAGCGTGTGCAGACGTTGGCGGCTTTACTGCTCTCACTGAGCAGTTCCTCGTCCTCCTCCTGCTCGGTGCGGCGGTGACGGTTACTGGAAAACAAATCAAAGTGTAATGAGCGGAGGATTTTAATGAGCATTATGGTCTGCAACTGCTAATCCAGTGGTATGTGTCAATAAAGTCATCGGACCGGGACATAATGATTGATAAATATCACATCTGCCATAAATAAAAACACTGTTTAGGGATGCAATTTGGACAGGACACAGACTTTATCATAAATTATACATTATATAAATGTTGCAAAGTTAAAATGGTAAAAACTTTTCGGAAAATTAAATGTCTGACTTTTTTTAATAATTAATAAAATGTAGTTGTTGGTTAATTGAAAAAAAAAATGATTTCACGTTTTACCCATCAATCTGTACCAAATATATAGTCTCCAGATTTATTAAAAGATAAAAATTTGGGACTAAACTTTATACGTTTTTATTTTCCACGTTTGTATATTTTACAGCATTTCTGGGTCGTTGTTTTTTTTATTGAGATCTACAGGTCACTTTTCTCTGTCCGGGTCTAGTAATTAGTACCAGATGATAGTATTTAAATTCCCACATAGTCTTATTAGGTCTTTCTGCTGGAGACTCATACATTCAGGTCATGTGGTACAACCTCTCTGCTCATTGGTTATTACTGCAAATGCTAAAAAATCATCAAATCGGATCATGATACTCGTTTAAAACTTTCTGACCCTTTATAAGACGTCTGCCTGATAGAAGACATCCGTCTTATAAAGTAGGAGTTTATAGAATAACACCAGAGAGGAATAACAGAGAGACGCGGACGCGGGACTTACTCCCCAGCAGACAGGAGGTTCTGTTTCTCGTCTTTTTTGATGCGAGGGCGTCCAGGCTTCATCTTTAGCGGAGAGGTCGGGGTCTTCTGAGCAGCCGGCTGAATAAAGTGAGCGAACACCTCCGTCTGCTTCAGCAGGTACTCGAATCTGTTGGTCCGGTCTGTTTTCTAGTGTGAAGCGCATTGGAAAGTGTTGAAAACACGGAATTTAGGTTTTTGGTTGTTTTTTTTTTTTTTTAATCTGAATTAAAAATAAAATAAAATAAATAATAAAATAAAAATAAAAAGACAAAGCAAACAATTACCACTTTTTCTTCATAACACGCCGACTGCTCCACCTTCGGCTTGTCGGCCCGAGGAGAGGACGTCTGCTCACCTCCGTCCTGTACTGCCTCTTCGGCACCTGAAGCGCCATCCTTACGCCACACATATACAGCGGTTATTCAAAGTGTGCTACAGAAAATCTCGTCTCTCCAAATACTAATGAAGTAAACGCAACCAATTCCTGGGTTTTTTTTTTTCCTCCAAATGTGTCCAATTCACTGCATTTTGCCAGCACAAAACCTGACCAAACTTACCTCCGGGTCATCTTTAAAAAAAAAATTAATAATAAAGAATGCAGAGGTCTGAGGGTTAAGGGCCTTGCTCAGGGGGCCCAGCATCCTGGCATATTTAGTATTTATGTCCTAATGCAGTGGTAACTTAAACGGTTAAACCACTAAGTTGTTTGGATGACCAGGTAGACCAGGATTCAAGCCTCACCACAGCCAGTCTGCCACTGTTGGGTTCATGAGCATGACTTCTAAACCCTTCTCACTCCGGGGGGCGCTGTATCGGAGCCGACCCTGTGCTTTGACCCCCAGCTTTCTAACATGAGATATGCGCAGAAAAGAAATTTCACTCTGCTGTAAAGTTTATGTGACAAACAAACACCATTAGATTTAATGGCTTAGGACCAGAGTGCATTGCAGATCAGATCATGAAGACTGTTAGGATCAGACACGCAGAGGGTTTACTGTAAACAAGGAGAATCTGTGCTCTGCCAGCACGCAGCCCAAAGTCGAAATCAGCTACCAGAAGAGATCAGATGCGTTAAATTGGTAGATATCTTTAAACCCAGACTCAAAATACATCCGTTTAGTTCTGCATTTACAGAACGAGCGCTGTGACGCGTCCCGACTGACTATAATCACTTAATTAATTCATAAATAAGTCTGTTTTTATTGTTGTACTTTCTGCATTTTTATGATAATTTTAATAAGCACTTTAAAATTACCACTGTGTATAAAATGTGCTATATAATTAATCTTGCCTTGTCATACTGCCTGGTGCTGGGAATTAAACCCACAACCATCCGAGCAGTATTCCAACACCTTAACTACTGAGCTACCACTTCCCCACTACAGAACAACACCTACATTTACAGTATTTGCCAGATGTTCTTATCCTTATACAACTAAGCGATTAGGGGTTAAGGGCCTTGCTCAGGAGCCCAATAGCGGTAAGTTGGTGGTGCTGGGGATCAAACCACAACCTTCCAATTAGCAGTCCAACACCTTAACCACTGCGCCATCAGGTCCCAACACTAATGTTTACTATTTACCAATAATTAGACCGAGCACAGCACTTCCCTGATGTTTCTGGTGAAGGTGGCGTAAGCTGTTTTACACCGTGTGCAACGCTGTGGTGCAATTTCTGCTCAATGCAATTTCATTGCAACACAACAACTCATAACAAGTGCAACATGCATTGCGTTTTTCTTTTTCAAATCTGCCGTCAAATTTAGAATTAGAAGTTTAACTTGCAACAATGACTAAAAAAAGCCTGCAAAATCCTGCAGGGACTCGGAAATAAAGAGCCTTTAAAACGCTGTGACTTTTGTCTATTCGGATTAAAATAATAATAATTATTATTATTAGATAGAAATAAAAGATTAGCAACTGTTTAGGATCTCCGGTGCTTTTTTTATTTGGCACCGAATATCTATTCCAAAATAAATATTTCAGAAGATCTTATGTAAACCGAACACACTGATGTTCGGTTTACAATGTTGGGTAAGTGTGTGTGGTGACTGGAAAGCTGATTGGATGATTCACTTCCCAGCAGCCCCACCAAGCTGCCACTTCGGGGCCCGAGTCTTCTTGTCTTTTCGGCTGTTCCCTTTTAGGGGTCGCCACAGCGAATCCTCTGTCTCCACCTAACCCTATTCTCCACATCCTCTTCACTCACACACACTAACTTCATGTCCTCGCTTATCGCATCCATATACCTCCTCTCTGCTCTTCCTCTTTACCTTCTGCCTGGTAGCTTCATTTCTAACATCCTCCTACCGATATATTCACTGTCCCTCCACTGGACATGTCCAAACAACCTCAATCTGTGCTTCCCTGACTTTCTCCCTAAAACATCTAACATGAGCCGTCCCACTGATTAACTCGTTCCTATCCTGTCCAACCTCGTCACTCCCAAAGAAAACCTCAACATCTTCATCTCTGCTATTTCCAGCTCTACATCATAGCTGGTCTCCCCACTGTCTCTAAACCATACATCATAGCTGGTCTCCCCACTGTCTCTAAACCATACATCATAGCTGGTCTCCCCACTGTCTCTAACACCATGCTGTCTCACTTCATACATCATAGCTGGTCTCCCCACTGTCTCTAAACCATACATCATAGCTGGTCTCCCCACTGTCTAACCTATCATAGCTGTCTCACCACTGTCTCTAAACCTAAACCTACATCATAGCTGTCTCCCCACTGTCTCTAAACCATACATCATAGCTGGTCTCCCCACTGTCTCTAAACCATACATCATAGCTGGTCTCCCCACTGTCTCTAAACCATACATCATAGCTGGTCTCCCCACTGTCTCTAAAACCCATTACATCATAGCTGCTCTCACCACTGTCTCTAAACCATACATCATAGCTGTCTCACCACTGTCTCTAAACCATACATCATAGCTGTCTCACCACTGTCTCTAAACCATACATCATAGCTGTCTCACCACTGTCTCTAAACCATACATCATAGCTGTCTCCCCACTGTCCCTGTCTCTAAACCATACATCATAGCTGCTCTCCCCAGTCTTCTACACCTTCCCCTTGATTCTAGCTGATATTCTCCTGTCACACATCACTCTTGACACGTTTCTCCACCCATTCCAACCTGCCTGTAGTCGCTTCTTTACCCCTTTTACATTGCTCTCTCCATTGCTCTGGACTGCCGACCCCAAGTACTTGACCCTCCTGTACTTTCTTTACCTCTTTACCCTGTTCCACTTACCTCTCTTTCATTTAAACACACGGTCTCTGTCTTGTTACGATTGACTTTAATTCCTCTTCTCTACAGAGCAAACCTCCACCTGCCCAATGCAAATATCCACCTTCCCAATGCAAATCTTTACCTTCTCAGAGCAGACCTCCACCTGCTCTCACTACAAATCATATCACCTGCAAACATCACTGTCCAAGCAGCTTCTGGGCCCCTGCGTAAGGCCCCTTAACCCTCAACTGCCCAGACGCTCTGTTACAAGCCAAAAATGTAAATTTATTAACTGAACATGTTTAATTATTATTTAAAACTTAAATTAAATTGATTTTCTAAGATCTCATTAAAAATGACGTCACACCGTCTGTTTATCCGGTTTCGTTCGTTACTATTTTGAAAAACGAGTCACAATTTAAGCTAATTAAACGAATTAACATGACATACCGGAAGTAGTATAATTTATTTCCGGTGCTTTTTAAAAAAACAAACAAAAATCTAAACGTTAAATTAAATAAAACAAGCAACCGGGTCAATATTCAATCAGATAGAATAAAGTAAAAGTAAATTAATTAATTAAATAATCATTAATCAACAAAAATTAATTAGACTGATATTACATTGTGTCGTTAGCAAAACGCATCTCACAGCTAAGCTAACAGAACAATACACGGCGGCTCGAGCGGGCTAACATGCTAACAAGTTAGCTGATTCATTTCGCCACAAAGTTAGTACACACGATAATATTTATAAAACTCGACCGCGGATGATAGACAGAAATATTTCTCAGTTTTACTCCGTCACTGGGGAATAAATTCTCCGATTATCGCCCGGTTAGTTTTATTTCACCTGTGCCGTCCCGGGCTGCTCAACTTCAGCCGCTTCTTCCCTCGGCTTGTCCACGCTTCCCTCCGTCTCAGACATCCTTTTTTATTTTATCTTATTTCTATACCCCACAAAATCACACTGGTTTATATTCCGTAAAAGTCGATTCAGGGACTCGACTCGACTCGAATGGAGTCAAATACACAACGAGAAGAACAATAAAACAATAAATCCACGCGGCTCCGTCTCTCGCTTCCCACCGGCTTTTCTGTTGCCTCTGTTTCCCGCAAAAGTGCGGCCCGTCACAAATATCGCGAGACTTTGCCTTTCTCCCGATAGAGCCGCACTGCAGATATCGCGAGATTTCCGCTTCATTGTCACTCAGCTTGTTTTATGAAGTCAAATGATTTGGTTCCCTCACAAACAACACCTTCTAGCGTGGTCTGTAGAGCACAGTGACGTTTACAGCATCTGACAGACGTCCTTATCCAGACCAACTTACATTTATCTCATTTATACAACCGAGAAATTGGGGGTTAGTCCCCATAAATACTTTACATGAAATAACAAAAACATTTATACGAAAGGGAATCATATTCAATCCCTATTTAATCAATGGATACACGGCAATGACTTACCTTCATATACAGAATTTCTCAAGAAATTTCACTTGCCAACCCCTCCTGCCTTTCGCTCTTTCAGAGACGGCTGGGATAGACTCCAGCAGATCCCTGTGACCCCGAATGACATTTACATTTACAGCATTTGGCAGAATTAGGGAATAAGCGGCTATAGAAGATGAATAAATGAATCACTTCATTTTGTTACAAACACATGCACACATGCACTTTATGTCTGTCCTGTTTAGTGGCTCTTTGTTGTTTTGTGAAATTCTAAGATTTATGTAGCACCAGGGGGTCCTGGAGAAACGTGATCTCATCTCACTGTGTACTGCAATTAGGGGTTAAGGGCCCTGCTCAGGGGCACAACGGTGGTAGCCTGGTGGAGCTGGGGATCGAACCATTAATCCTCAGGTTGGTAGTCCAACACCTCAACCATGAGCCACCACTTTTCCCAACCTCACTTGCCTTACGTCCTTTCAGAGACGGCTGGGATAGACTCCAGCAGATCCCCGTGACCCCGAATTAGGGAATAAGTGGGTATAGAGGATGATTGAATGAATTTCACTTGCCAGTCACAGCAAGAGATTTTTTTGTAGTACTCGATGCTGTTTCATCTGGAGCTGCTCGGAGTTACAGACTGTGTTACAAAAATGCACAAATGTTCACATTTACGGCATTTGACAGACGTTCTTAGCCAGAGCGACTTACATTTATACAACTGAGCAGTTAGGGGTTGAGGGCCTTGCTTTCCCAGCCGTCTCTGAAAGGGTGAAAGGCAGGAGGGGGACACCCTGGACAGGTCACCAGTCCATCACAGGACCACACACACACACTCCTATAGGCAAGTTACATATACCAATCAATCTAACACTGCGTACCTGATGTAAACCCACACAAGCACAGGGACAGGGACAGAAAGGCCCCTGCCTGGGAATCGAACCCGGGCATTCTTGCTGTGAGGCAACAGTGCAGAATCAATTTATTCTATTGTGAGCATTGTAAATTCTTTTGGATGGATATACAATATACATGTTATGTTATATTTTGTTTTTGCTGGTTTAAACAAAAATATGTGCCTCATTATTTAATGACTAATCATTGCTGG
The DNA here is from genome assembly GCA_005784505.1 of Bagarius yarrelli. NCBI lineage: Eukaryota > Metazoa > Chordata > Actinopteri > Siluriformes > Sisoridae > Bagarius > Bagarius yarrelli. The sequence continues at coordinate 361,633 of VCAZ01000006.1, read as the reverse complement.
AAAATTCCCTATTCACCAAGCCCAATGGGCTGGAACCCAAACCCTGCATCCAGTATATATACATATATATACAAATTGTATTATAGAGTTTAAATAAAAATAGAGGAGAACAGAATAAAGTGTTAAATTATAGTACAGTAAAATAACAAGACTGAATTTATTACATTTAACGGGCAAATTAAAAAGCCACCCACTCGGTATATATTTGGGGTCCTTTCTTTACCTCGAGGCGCAGAATGATGACGTTACCGTTTATCAGCTGACAGTATGACTTGAGTAAAATCAAAACAGAGTGTTGGGATAAAACTGGATAATGTTTAATTATGGAGCGCGTTTATTACAGAATATTTATAGTTTGTGAAGAATGAGTTTTTCTTGGTGAGTCACTTTTATTATTCTGGTTTATTTTTTAAGTTAAAATAAATTCTGGTTAACATTCTTTTAAGTCAGTGTGCTTTTGGCCTGGCTGCATTGTTGTTTTATTTCTACTCGTATTTAGACAAGTCCCGCCTACTGTTCTGGGATTGGCTAGTGGAACTTTGAAGTGAGTTCTCTGATTGGTGGAAAGACTTGCTGGCCAATCCGAGCGCGAGGAACGGGTTGGTCGGAAAATGGGTAGTCGGAGGTGTATGTAACAACGGATAAGGCTTTGTTTGGATTTTTCGAATAAATGTTAATTATTTATTTAAAAAATATCGGTAAATATTTCTCCTTTAACTGCAAATGTAACACCAGAGAAACTTTCTGTCGAATATTATAAAGAGCATTAATGGCCTTTCGTCATTGACTGTTGTAGAAGATCACAGCTAAGCTAAACTGCTAACAATTGTAGCTTTAATTATAGACACATAAAACAGATGAAAGGTTTATTCCTAAAAATCGCAAAATTAATATAAATAAAACATTTACTGTAAAATCGATTTTAAAAATCATTTCTGATGCTTTTATAAAAGACAAATCTCCCAACCAAATATTTTGGGAAATCTGAGAAGTTTAAGAATAAAATATTTAATTAAATTATAATAAAATAAAACAAACTTTTTAAATAATTATTGAATTAATTTTATCGATTATTACAGTTTGTACTGTCCGACCCTGTTGGCAGCATCCGGCGCTGACCGGTGATCATTATTTTAGAACAGATACCATTAATATATTTGTGAAGAATAATCGATATTCAGAACCGATATTTATTCATATAAACCATTAATAAATATTGATTATTGAATAGTAAACAAATATTTTTAATGAATAAATCTGCCAATGCTGCCGATTTACTCACAGCAAACGAAAGAAAACAACTCTTATTTACATTTACAGCGTTTAACAGACTTCCTCATCCAGAGCCGCTTACATTTATTTTCATTGCCAACAGTGGTGATTCGGTAGTACTGGGAATCGAACCCACAATCTTCTGGGTAGTATTTAAACACCTCGTGGCAGTGGTGGCTCAATGGTTAAGATGCTGAGTTGTTGATCTGGAGACCAGGTAGACACCGCCAATCTACCACCGTTTAATCCTTCAGCAAGACCCGTAACCCTTCCTGCTCCACGGGGGCTTTATCATAGCCCACTCTGCGCTCGGACCCCCATCTTACTAAAATGGGATATGTGAAGAATGCTGAAAAAAAAAAAAGGACATGTGACAAGTTGAGACTTGAACATTACATTACAGGAACATTTACAGCATCTGGCAGACGAAACAATTGGGGGTTAAGGGCCTCGCTCAGGGGCCCAGCGGTGGTGGCTTGGTGGAGTTGGGAATTGAACACAGGTCATTCTGGTAGCAGTGCAACACCTTTACCCCTAAGCCACCAGTTCCCCATTACTAAACACCGCCTCCTATTTTTACACCTAAGTTTACAGAGGGTCTGAAACTAATAGTAATAAATGAATGAATAAATAAGAGTATTATTTAATACCGGAATTAAATTAAAATGAATAGGTGATAAAAATAAAACGGTAATAAAGAAAAAAAAATAGAAATATTTCTAGCAAAAGTAAATGATTTGTGGCTTAAGGGGAACTCGTCATGCGTTATTTGCTGATCAGGTTGCTTTAACTACCAGCACTGTTGTCGACTCGCCTCGTCTTACAGTACAATGATCTTGGTTGTAATTCTCAAACAGCCGGAAATCAGCGGATCCGATATTACAAAACTGATATCCGATTATAAAAAAGTGCTTAAATATCAGGAAAAATAGTCAAATGATTATCGGTCGCTCTTTAAACGGATTCTTTTCTTTGTGTTTCCACGTTTAATCTTGCGTGTGTTTTCTCCACCCTGTGTTTCCTCTGTCTCTCCAGTCTCCCCATGATGCAGTAAAGCTCTGTAATGGATAAGATTTTGGAAGGTCTGGTGAGCTCGTCTCATCCGCTCCCTGTGAAGCGGGCCATAGTGAAGAAGGTGGTGGAGGCGGCTGAGAAGGAGGTGACCCCGGAGCAGTGTCAAGCCCTGTACCAGTTCACTGCACGCCTCATCCTGCTCGGAGAAGACGCCTTCCAGCGCCAGGTGGGACTCCAAGTGCAGGAGGCTTACGCTCGCTACCACCGTGATGAGTTTGCTCGATTCCTGAATCAAGACTTTGTCCTGGACCTGCTGCGTCAGGGCTACGGTCCTCTGGACCGCCGTGATCCGGCCATTTTAGACTTCCTCCACGGCTGCTTGCGGCTGCTCATCAGCTGCCCGGCGGTACTGGACCTGTCACGGACTCTGCAGACCGAGGTCCTGCGCATGGTGTGTGAGCGACCCGACGCCGCGTTCTGCAGCAAGCTCGCCGCGCTGCTTAGCGACTTCCCCCAGTGTGTTTCACGCAGCAAAGCCTCCGTGCTGCTCTGCCAGCAGTTCGTGCGCACCTTCGCACATTTTCAGTGTCCGGCGGCTGAGGAGGCGGAGCTGAGGCGCTATGTCGGGCATGTGGGCTGCGTGGCTGCATTGCTGCAGGGCATCTGGAAGGCGGAGCCAGACACACTTCTACCCTCACTGCAGGAAGTCTTCGCTATTATCTCCTCAACAGGTTACAAATCCAGTGACGTCTAACCTGCGTTTAAAATCAATACATACACTGTATGGACAAAAGTAATGAGACACCTGATTATAACCACCTTATGAGGGTTTTTTTTAAACACCTTACTCCAGATTTAGTCTAAAGCTTTCTCTTATAATAACCGACTTAAATAACAACTAATACTTTCCATTAGATTGTTTTGTGCGGCTGTGGGGATTTCGAGGACTTATGATTTAAGTTAATGACACACACACACACACACACACACACACACACACACACACACAGTGTAACTACATAATTCCTGCTCCCTGTTTTTCACCCAAATGGACGGGTTCTCTGTTGAGTCTGGTTCCTCTCAAGGAAACCTCGAGAGGAACCGGACTCAACAGTGAACCCGTCCTCATTTGGGTGAAAAACAGAAAGCAGGAATTCATCCAGATTCAGAGGAAGTCCTTCTCGCTCAGATCAGGTGCAGACAGACCATCCGGCGGACGCGGTATTTCCCTGCTGGGCTGACGTACTTCTTGGGACGATGCACCTCACACTGTGTTTGTCTGATCGGACCAGAAAACTCGTATCAGTTTGTCCTTTTTTTCTGCTAAATTAGTAGATGATCTTTGTGATTGGACTTCCTTCCAGACGGATCGGCCCATAACACATTTAATCAGCAGCCTATTGGTTATGTCTATAATTGACACTTGGCTGACCCAATCACATCTTTAAACAACTCCTCAGTTGGGCTGTGTGTAAGCGTGAAGCATCAGTGTGTATCTGTCTAAATAGTCAGAGAGAAGAAAGACAATAAAGGTGCAGAGAAATTGCGTGGAAACAAAACATACCTTCAGACAGGACATACGAAGATGGATAGTATTTGTGATCGTATGTAACACCAGGGCTGGTTTTTTTTTTTTTTTTTTTTTTTTGGTCCCAGTCCAGCTCTGATTGAGAGTATCGGTGAGATCAGACACTAATGTTGAGGTTTGGACGTCTGGGGTTCAGTCTGGCTTCCAGTTCATTTCAAAGGTGTTCAGTTTAAAGGGGTGGAGTCGGAATCAGGACTCTGTACAGGACAGGAGAGTTCCTCTCCTCCAATCAGAACACAGCATGTCTTTATATAAATCAGGGTCTTTGTGCACTGGGACATTGTCATGCTGGGACACTGATTAAGTGTCTTAATTCACCTGTGTGCTTTAGACTTTGTGTGCTGGTGAGGTGTCCACAAACTTTTGGTCATATGGTGTAGAATATACCAAATAAAGCTTATTTACTTTATGACAATAATTTTAACTACAGTAGCTCAGTAACGTGTGTGTGTGTGTGTGTGTGTTGTTAACAGATCCCTCCACTGAACCGTCCATCGCTCTGGCCAGTCTGGTGCAGCACATCCCTCTGCAGATGATCACCGTGCTCATCAAGAGTCTCACCACCGACCAAAACGTCAGAGATGCCAGCATGACCCAGGCGCTCAGCAGGTCAGCACGGACACTCGCTCGCTCCATATCACACACATCACCTGAGCAGTTTATCTGTAGTCACAGTTACACACTTTTCTGGCATGGAATTGAGTTTCTCCTTCCATAAGAACTTCATCCGGAACATTTCGTAAATACTCCTAGTTGAGTAACTTATTTTATGGAAATGAACAGGAATTTCGGTGCTCTAATGGGAATTTATTTGAATTATTTAGAAATTCAGGGAAATTGATATAAACTGTATATAATATAAATATAAACCTGTTCTCTATAACCTGACATGCAGGTAAACTCGTACTACTGACAAAAAATCTTTACAAATATTTCTGCTGTTTAATAGTCGTTCGATCTTTAATTTTATGACCCAAAGTAAGAACGAATAAACAAATGAATGAAAATTAAATAATAATAATTACATGCAAAAATTGTTAAACATTACTTTTATAATTGTTCGATTTTTTTAATAATATATTTTAAAGAATAGAGTAAAAGCAGGAGCAGGAATAGAGTTCAGGGGCGTCTCAGGCTTCACGGCGTTCTGACCTTTACAAACACTCTTCCTCTCTTTTTTATTATTTCCTTTTTTTTTTCCTCCCTCCCTCTCCATTTTTCTCTCTCTCCGTCTGTCAATCCCCCTTTCTTTCTCTTTCTCATCTGTCTCTCTCTCTTTTTCCCTTACTTTCTATATCTTTCTCTTTCTTACTCCCTTTCTCCTCCTATCTCTCTATATATCTCTGTCTCTTTCTCTCTTTTCCTATCTCTCTATATATCTCTGTCTCTTTCTCTCTCTCCTCCTATCTCTCTATATATCTCTGTCTCTTTCTCTCTTTTCCTATCTCTCTATATATCTCTGTCTCTTTCTCTCTCTCCTCCTATCTCTATATATATCTCTGTCTCTCTTTCTCTCTCTCCCTATCTCTCTATATGTCCCTCCCTCTCTTTCTCTCTCTTCCTATCTCTCTATATTTCCTTTCCTCTTTTCTTTCTCTCTCTCTCTCTCTCTCTCTCTCTCTCTCTCTCTCTCTCTCCCTATCTCTCTACATGTCTCTCCGTCTCTTTCTCTCTCCCTCCCTATCTTTCTATACGTCTCTCAGACAAGTATAAACATACAATGTTTAAAAATATAATCAAAATAAATACAAATGATACCAAAAACCTTTTTTCATAATAACTAAGAAATATATATTTATTTTAATTAAAAGATGAAACAAAATTAAGGAGAGTAAGAAAAAACAAATGACTTGTCTATAAATGGATCTCTCTCGCGCTCTGTCTATACAGCTACACACAGATAGGGAAAGAGGGAGAAAAAAGGAGGGAGGGACATATAGAGAGATGGGACGAGAGATAAAGAGATGTACATACGTTCATGTGTTTATTTTCCTTCCTTTGATCCTCAGGATGATTGATTGGCTCTCATGGCCATTGGCCAATCATGTGGACACCTGGGTTATTGCTCTTCTGAAAGGACTGGCTGCCGTGCAGAAGTTCACCATCCTTATCGATGTCACCCTGCTTAAAATCGAACTGGTAAACACTCGTCTCAGATGGACAGGGATTCATTTCCACTCGAAGGACAATGATACTGGAAATATGGGAAAACTGTAGAGAGAGAATCAGTCTGTGCTCTTGAAGCAGTGGACATTTTTCTTTCAAAATATCAACTAGACCATCGTTATTGTCCATGCAAATATTTGTAGTGCTACGTTACTCTGTAGTGATGTGTTGTCCTTTATTTCAGTCATAGTTACCTGTAATTTTTTTAACATTTTTTTGTCTGTAGGTCTTTAATCGTCTGTGGTACCCCATAGTGAGACGAGGGGCATTAGCAGTCCTCTCTCACATGATGCTGAGCTTCCAGCACTCACCAGAAGCCTTTCACTTGGTAAGATCATCCTATGACCACCTAGAAAACATAATTCAGTAATATACTGAACTAATAGCAAAAACAAGTCCTGGTTGCAGATAAAAGTAAATATTGACCGATAATCAGTTTTATCGATATTTTTTCCAATATTTATGAATTTGTTATTATCGGTTATCGCTTCTGTAATATTGGATCCACTGATATATGACCATAATTCATATAACAGACATACCAAGTAACTTAACTAGATTTTCTGATTTTCTTTATATACTTTATTTATCTGCAACTAATACACACTGCTTTCTACCTGGCTTAGCAAAAAAACATTTTTCTGTTCTTAATGTAATAGAAATATTTGTATGTTTATGATTGGGTACCATTTTAATAACTTCATGAAAGCTTTTATTTTACAGGGACACTGAATGACTGCGTTATTAATAAAAAAAACAAGCAATTTTTATTATTTAAAAAAATTATTCTATCTTTGAACCCCTCTATTTATATTAACGTAGAACAAAAGTCGTTTTGTTTGCAACGAGTGACACAAAAATGTGTTAAACAAATCAATACATTTCACACACAAACATGGAAATAATCAGTATCTGTTTTTAACAGTGGATTTCGGTCGATCTCTAGTTAAAAGGCATTAAGGCAAAACAACATTTGCATAAAACATTTATTTTAATTGGATTTGAATTAAAACCCAGCTTTAATGAGAACTAGAAGATTTAAGGAAAAAACTCTAAGGATTATTATGACCAGAGTTCTTTGCCAGTCTTTATAATTACAGCAGTTGTTTATCAATAATAATTAATAATAATAATAATAATAAATGTGCTGTTTTCTGGTGAGACAGGTGGTTCCCCATGTGGTACCGTTGGTGAAGTCTCTGCAGAGTGATGGCCTTCCAACCAGCAAAGCTTTTCTCCTGCAGTTCACCGAGCTCATCCACTGCATGATGTACCAGTACTCCGGCTTTCCTGACCTCTATGACAGCATCCTCGAGGTCATTAAGGTGAATAATCGGCTTTCACTGGGAAAACAACATAAAAACACAATAAATATTCGCTATTAGTATTTTAGAGCTCATTTACCAGGAACAGACCACACACACACACACACACACACGTTTTGGATGAATCTATTAGATATTCTACTCCTTGATTCACTTACTCCTTACTCTGTTCGCTCCATGGGAAATTAGTGCCTTTTTTTAAGGCATCACTGTAAATATTTTATGGAAAGTGGTGGCTCATGGTTAAAGTGTTGGACTACCAACCCAAAGATTGTGGGTTCAATTCCCAGCTCCACCAAGCCACCACTGCTGGGCCCCTGAGCAAGGCGCTCAAATGTAAGATAAATGTAAGTCGCTCTGGATAAGGACGCCTTCCACTTGCTGTAAATGTAAAATGTTATTGTGTTCGGTCAGTGGTGTTTATGAATTTGTTGATGTTTTATACAGTTGCAATATAGTGTGTTGGCATGAATTGAACTGGTGATGGAGCGTTAGTGACGTTAGTGAAGCATCAGAAAGCCACAACGCTCATACGCAAAACCTTCTTATCCAGAGCGACTTACATTTATCTGTTGTTTTTTTTTTAATAAATACAACTGAAAAATTGGGGGGCCAACAGTTATGGCTTGGTGGTGCTGGGATTTTAACCCCGGTCTTTCTGGTATCGGACCAACACTGCGCTAACACTTCCCACCAAACTCCAGGAGAAATCACACAGCTTCACTCCGCTCACATACTTTGGTTTGGAAGTCGGATGTTGCAGTTTCTACAGTTTCCCCTTTTGGATAATAAAAATGCACAATAATTGCGGTTTGACGGTTATGTGAAATAATTGTGACCATCCGGTTATTTAATAATTGTGACAATTCTAGTTAAAGGGGTCATAAACTACCTCAGTTTTATAGCATACGCAATAAAGGTAATTGTGTTTGGGGCAAGTATTTATTTATTTATTTATTTATTTATTTTATTACCACACACATGCATTGCATCACATTTACTATTAAAATTAACGATGTAACATTTTAATCTTCTAAAACCTACCTATATTTCCAGGACCTCCCTAAACCCAGTGAGGAGAAGATCAAGTATGTGCTGAACCAAAGTGCCTGGACCTCGCAGTCAAACTCCTTCGCCGCTGGACTGCTGAGGATCACAGGCAAATCCGAGACGGGGAAGACTGGACTGGTGAACTTGGGCAACACCTGCTACCTAAACAGCATCATTCAAGTGCTGTACATGGCTACAGAGTGAGTCGACTTCTTTCTTTCATCGTCTAACTGCTGATAAATGGCGGTGGTGGTGCAGGGAATGATCTCTCGAGTAAACGTCTCTGTTGCCTGCAGTTTCAGACGAAACGTGTTGTCTCTGAACCTGAACGGCTCCAATACGCTGATGAAGAAACTACAGCTGCTCTTTGCTTTCCTGGCACATACTCAGGTTCGTGGCTTTTATATACGTTTCTTTTGTTAAGAGCTTTCGATTGTCCAGCACACAGTTTTAGGCTTTACAGTGAAATTGAACCGTGGTTGTAATTGGTATTTTCCAGGGTGCAACTTTTATTTTTTTTTATTAGTTTTATTCAATTTTTATTTTTTTGCTCAAGTTGATATTTAGAAAAAAATGAGACAGATTTAATTATTTCTTTAATTATATAATCAAAGAAAAATGAAAGAACCTTAACTGAATGTGGAAAGTTTGGTATATATTTAGCAGAAGGTTTCCCAAACTTATTAAGAAGTGATATTTGGAAAAGTTCTGTTCAGATTATTATTATTATTATTATTATTATTATTATTATTATCATCATTATTTATTATTATATTTTTTCTAAATATACATTTTTTGGGCCATTTTTGATGGAACAGATTGAGAGATGAAACGGGTTAAATTAGAGGGGGTGGAACCGGAGAGGAACCCGTTACACCACAGCGTCGACCTCTAAGGCAGATTTGTATCCACTAGCTATTCTTCTGAACATCTGTCTGACATGGGGGTAGACTAATATTACACCGTGTCAGTTCATTTTAAAGACTCCTGTGTATTTGAAATGTCCCGATTGTATTTGAAGGAAACTATTGTTCAACTTGCATATAAATGGTGTTTTTTGTTTGTTTGTTTGTTTGAATGACAATAATTTTACCCCAGCGAGCAGCGTACGCACCGAGGAGCTTTCTGGACGTGTCTCGGCCCCCCTGGTTCACAGCGGGCTCCCAGCAGGACTGTACGGAGTATCTCCGCTTTCTTTTAGACAGGTACATCTACCACTTTCAATGCCATCTGTCTTTATTGCCATTTTTTCCCTAACGTACCTGGTCCTTCCAGTTTTTAATTACAATTCAGTTTTTTCGTCAGGATTTACGATGAGGGGAAAAATGTTTGACCCCCCAGTTGATTTTGTACTTTTGTCATTTTTAATGGTGTTTTATTCTAACAGTAAGAAACAGAATAACAACAAAAACATCCATAAGAACACGTTCCAAAAAAGTTAAATTGTTTCGCATTTTAATGAGTGAAATAAATATTTGACGGCTTTGCAAAACAAGACTTGGTACTTGGTAGACAAACCTTTTGGTGGCAGTCACAGAGGTCAGACTTTTCTTTCTTGGTTGGCCACCAGGTTTACACACACCTCAGAAAGGATTTTTTTTCCCCCCACTTTTCCTGACTTGCATAGCTTTTACGTTGGGGTGTATCGATTTACAGTATGGCATATGGAAACACTTGACACTGGGGCTGTGCGATATAGGAAAAATATCTAGTTGCGATTTTTCTGACACATATTGCAGTTCAGTCTCCTTTGTATAATCTCTTAACACTTTTTATCTCAATCTTTACATTCTGAAATGTGTACGCTGTGTTATTGACCTGTTTTATGTTATTAGGCTGCATGAAGAGGAAAAGACTCTCCGAGCTCTACAGACAGCCAAACCTAAGATCACGTCCACCAATACTGAGGGTACCGATGATGCACAAGCTCAGAATGTGAGCAGCGACCCGTCTCCTTCTCAGTCTAACCCATCAGACGCTGACGGTGATGAACTGACTCTGGTGGAGCGAATGTTCGGTGGGCGTCTTTCCACAGGAATCCGCTGCCTGCAGTGTCACAGTCTTTCCAAAAAAGAGGAACCGTTTACAGATCTTTCTCTTGCTTTTTGCCCGACGGGCATTTCAGGCTCCTCGTCTAGTTCTGTGCAGTCCAAGCAGGGGGCAGTAAATGGTGGCAGCGAGAACTCGGAAGGCACTGCAAAGGATGAGCGAAGCGAGGAGAGACCTAAAACGGAGGCTGTGCTCTCCCTATCGGATCTGCTTAAGTATTTTCTGGCACCAGAAATCCTCGAGGAGGACAATTGTTACTTCTGCGAACGCTGTGGCTCTCTGCAGCGGGCGGAAAGGGCCATAAATGTGGTGACGGCCCCCAAGTATCTCATCCTCACCCTTTTGCGCTTCTCTTACGATGCGACGTGCCACGTGCGGCGCAAAATCCTGGACAACGTAAGCATCCCGCTGCACATGCATCTTCCTGTTCACCAGCACAGCCCTTCCGCGTCTTTATCTTCATCATCACCACAGTCGGTGCAAATAGACTCTCCAGATAGTGGCGAGAACCTGGCCAAAAAGCTTAAACCTTCTCATAAAGAGAGCGAGGAGGGGGACGAAGGGGTAACGAATGGCGGGCTAGAGAGCGGGACAAGGGACTGGGGGCCAGCAGTGCGGGGTGTACCTTACGTCCTGTGTTCTGTCGTGATGCATTCTGGAATGTCCTCGGAGAGCGGCCACTACTACTCGTACAGCAGGAACAGTAACAGTACTTCCTCAAATCTATCCTTTCCGAATCCAGAATCGGATTCCAACGCCGTCCTTTCAGAGGGTGCGGCAGCTTCACAGGAAACAGCGGCGTGTGCAGGGCAAGACTCCAGGGACTGGTTCCTGTTTAATGACAGCAGAGTGACCTTTACCAACTTTCAGTCTGTGCAGAACATCACAAGTCGTTTCCCCAAGGACACGGCCTACGTCCTGATTTACAGGAAAAAGGAAGAAGTTGATGGACAAGCTGGGTGTTCAGGAGCTACCGTGAACGGCTTGGGGTTTAATGCGGAACCACCTCTTCATAAAGACCTCATGGATGCCATCACCAAAGACAACACACTGTTCTTACAGGTGAGAGGATTCTTAAGTACAAAGTCAAAAATGCAAAGATGCTTTATATCTCTTTATGCTGCTTTTACAAGCTACTCACCACTAGAGGGACGTGATAAAGATTTGTTTTAGATCAGTGCTTAAAGTGTTGGACTGCTAATCTTAAGATCATGCCTTTAATTCCCAGCACCACCAAACTGCCACTGTTGGGCCCCTAAAACAAGGCCCTTAACCCTCATTTGGATGAAAAATTGAGATGTCTGCTCAAAATAAGTGTTCTTGCTAATTGCCAGAAATATAAATGTAACCTTATTAAAGCGGTCATTATTTTCTGCTGCATCACTGTTCAAGCCCTAAAACACAGGAAAAGACTAAAGATTTGACGCCTTTGTTAATCTTTTACGTCTGGCAATGTCTAAATCTTCCTTATTAGATCAACGTCGAAGACATTTTCTGCATCGAAGATAAAAACAATAAAATGTAATTGCTGCTGCAGCGTACCTCCTTTTTTTTTTTTCCAAGCAGCCTAAATAACCACCATTTTTAGGAAAACCCAGTTCAGATAAAAGGCTTGCACAATAAAACGTTGCTGAGATAACTTACTAATTTAGAATTTATCAGAATGGTTTTAGGGCCAGCTCTAGACATGGGCAGGGGTTCGGCTGAGCCCACCCAATCATCTGTCTTGCCCACCCAAATAACATTTGGCGATATACAAATATGTTTTTAATTTTCTTTTGTAAGATTTATGATTTGATAAAAGCAGTCTGTGGTGGGTTCTGTATTTAAAAGTTTGAAGGAGGGGTGTAAATCAACCAATCACAATGCAAAACCAAAAGGTTTCCTGTTTTTGATTGGCTGTAAGTAAAGGAGCGGCGTACACTCACGAGGCAGGGTGGCCTCTATGAACTAATATCTCTATAAACTAGCCAGCTAGTCCCACAGATGTTCACTCAATTTCTTTCTTCAAAATGAATATTTAAATTTTTAGTTGTCCCAAACTTGTGAAACATTTTTAAAACATATTTGTGTTTATATTGACTTAATATCATGTCTTCTTAACTAAACGCAAGAAAATACGAGTACAACAATATTTTTCTATTCGATCATTTAATACGTTTCTCGTACACCCCACCCTTAAAAATTGCCCACCTGGCATATCTGTCTGCCCACCCTTCTATGATTGGCAAGAAACTGGTCTTTACTTCAAGTAAACCAAGTTTAAACGTAGCATGTAGGTCCAGCGAGTACATATGTAATTACTGATAACAGTAAAATAGCACAGGATCCTCCCTCCAGCGTAAGTAGACAGCCATAATCCACACAGATACATGAACACAAGTAGAATAACCCAAAGACTCAGGAATTAAACGATTTAAGAAAAAAAAGTGAAGAGGAGGATTCGTAAATTCTAAGTTCCCTTTTTTTTTTTAAATATATAAATCTAAACTAAAGATTACACCATTCAGTCGTCCAAAGAAGCTGTTAGCTAGTAACGGTAGGAACAAGCAGCTCTCTGGGTGGTTATAAAACTTCTTCGTGCCTGGTCAGAAACACAAGAGACTCAAAATTCCAAGTACTGATTCATCTGATTCATCTGAAACAGATCCGTCTGACTTGCGGAGTGTAATGAAACAGCCGAATCGAAGGGAGCCAGTCAGTGTGTAGGAGATTCAAGGGTTCTAGGTATTCATTGGGTGCCCTCTAGTGGAGTGACCATGGCAAAAGCTGTCAGAATCCCTATTGACTCAAATTCATTGGATGATTCAGAAGGATTCAAATCACTGAATAGATGCACCTAGAACCTAGACACAATAAGTCAATCTGTTTATATAAAAATAATCAAGTAACTCATTTCATGTCCTACCTCACACAAAGTCCTATAAAAGCACACTCCACTGTTTTGTTTTTTTACCTGCTACCCCACAGTAACGGCTTGGTAAACCTTTAACCATGTGTCTGTTTTTTTTTTTTTTTCCCCCTCTTCACTAGGAGCAGGAGCTAAACGCCAGAGCCCGTGCTCTCCAGGCCGCCTCGACCTCCTGCTCGTTTCGACCCAACGGCTCAGATGACAACGAGCCCCCGGGAAGCTGCGGGCCCTCGGGGGGAGGAGGGGGAGGAGGAGGAGGCGGCTTCAGCACAGTCAGCAGACTGGTCTTTTAAAAGTTTGATACCCTAACGAAGCACTGGACTCACACACACACACACACACACACACACACTTAACACTGGACTGCCGTCTGTCTCAATGCAAAACCTCAATTCATAACCACCTCAGTACATATCATTATCCTCAGTGATCACAGAAACTGTGTTTTGGTAACGTTTTATCATAACACATACAGGATCTTTGTAATCTTTTTTCTAAAGAAATACTGGAGAGTTTATGACGTGTCAGCACTGGAGATTTCTTCTTATTTTTGGGTCTTTACACAAAAGAGAAAAGGAAACAACCGGTACCTGCAGACTAACTTTTAATATCAATTAAAAAACAACCATTTTTTTTTGGATTGATTAGTTTGTTTTTATCAGGAAGCCCGTTTGAACATGGTGAACGCTCTAGAACGCGTCCGCTTGGGTTTTCATAAAAGTGTTAATCTGATTAAGTGCAATAAAAATCATTGATGCAGTCAAATGGAGTAAGAAAAAGAAAAATGATAGTTGTATTAAAACAGCACTTCATAACACTTTAAAATGCAAATGGTGTCCCGGCACTTCAGGGTCGATGCGGTTACCCCACACACACACACACACACACACACACAAACACGAGATACCATACAGAAGACGAGAAATTACAATATCATAAGGAGCTGTAATGCTAATTGAGGGTTCTATTGTCTGCTTTCGTTTATGTAAAAATTAAGCAATATATTTCATACTTTGTAAAAAAAACAAATAAAAGGTTGGTCATGTGATGGAATTTTTACAGTACTTCAATCACAAACTGTTCCTTTATTAAATATTTGTGCAGTGCTTATGAATGTGTTGGTTTTTTTTGGTTGTTTTTTTTGAGGATTTTGACTGATCCATTTATGGGTAAACTCGGTCCTGGAGGGTCGGGGTGTTCTGCAGAGTTTAACTCCATACCTGATACATAATCAAACACACCTGAACCAACTAATCCAGATCTTGCTAGATACACACTTGAACTTCACAGGTAGGTGTGTTGATGCAAGTTGAAGCTAAACTCTGCAGGACACCAGCCCCTCAGGACCGAGACTGCCCACCCCTGCTCTATATAGGGGCAAAACGTGTCCTGTGCTATTAAAGCTGATTGCAATAACCTCCCTAAAGAAGTTATACACTATATTACCAAAAATGGTTGTGGACACCTTACCAACACACACACACACACATTAGTTTATCTTCATGAAGTACAAATTGGTCTTGGATGTATCTATATGTTGTAGCATTTCATTATTCCTTCACTGGAACTAAGAATCTCAAACCCTGTTCCAGCATGACAATGACTCTGTGCACAAAGTCCCTAAAACTCTATAAAGACATGATGTGTTCTGATTGGAGTGGTAGAACTCGAGTTTCCTGTACCGTGTCCTGATCTCCACTGAACATCTTTGGGATGAACTGGATAATCAACTTCAACTTTTATTTATTTATATAGCACATTTTAATGCAATTTTGACCAATGAAATGGCAGTAAAAACAATGATTATCACTATGGTTGGGGTCAGAGCGCAGGGTCAGTTATGATACAGCACCACCTGGAGCAGAAAGGGTTAAGGGTCTTGCTCAAGGACCCAACAGTGGTTGGCTTGCTGGTGGTGGGGCTTAACCCCCAGGTGTTTCTGGTCTGGCGGGGTGGGGCTTGAACCCAGATCAGCAACTCAGCGCCTTAATCATTTGAGCCACCACTGCTCCGTAAATTTCTGCCACAGCCACAGTTCCTCCATTATAAATATTGTATATTGTAAAGTATCCTAACTGAAATGTTGTCGTGTGATGTTTAGGTTTTTGTGCTGGAGTTTGCTGAGTGTTTAAATCGCCGCCATATCTGTGATTTATAGACTATTGGAGACCTCACAGAGCTGTTTAGTGGTCATGTGATCGAGCTCAGTCAGCGAGTCAGAGCGTTTGTTCTAAACTCACACTGTACTGTCTTTAGTCAGAGCTAACAATAGTCCATGCGACCCGGTTCAAACCGGTCACACTGTTCCGCTTTTGATGCGTTTGGAAATTCCTGTGTGTTTAACAAATCACAGTTTACAAATAGTCAAATTGTCGGGCAAAAATTTCGTGTTCTAACTTGAGAAACTCAATGATTTTGTCATTTATGTTTGGTAGACATCTAGAGTTGAATGATACGTTTTACCGACCCACCATGACCGAACCTCCAGGACTGAGTCTTTATAGAAGACATGCTCATTGGAGAGAAACTCTGCAGGACCGAGTTTGGTGACCCCTGGTCTAGAACGTAGCATTCAATTATTCCCTTACTGGAACTAGGAGAACCAAACACTGTTCCAGCATGACGAAGCTACTGAGTTCCATGAAGACATGCTATGTTGTGATTGGAGTGGAAAGATCTGGAGTGCAATGACAACAATATATATTACAGTTGTGAGACACAACATAAAAACAACACCTAGAAATGGGAGTTTCATCCTGTGGAAATTGGAACATGCTTGTTTTTAGGGTTGCAAAAAAAAAGTCTGGAAACCTTTTAATGGGAATAAATGGGAATTCATAGGAATCGATGAGAATAAAGGAGGAATTTGTCTCTTTTAGCCTACAAAACAAATGGCAGGACAATTTTTGTTTAAACAACCAGATTGAACCAGTAGGGGCAGTGGTGGCTCAAATGGTTAAGGTGCTGAGTTGTTAATCTGAAGACCAGAAACACCTGGGCTCAAGCCCCACCTCCGGCAAGTCAACCACTGTTGGGTCCCTGAGCAAGACCCTTAACCCTTCCTGCTCCAGGGGGCGCTGCATCGCAACTGACCCTCCGCCCTGACCACCAACTTACTAAGAAGGGATATGTGAAAAATGCATTTCATTGGCTCTGTACACGTACCTTCCACAATGGAATGAATGGGTTTTTTTTTTTGGTTTTTTTTTTAAATACAACTTTAGTTAATATTCCTCACACACACACACACACAGACACACACACAGCACTGCAGGGATATTGAGGACACACCTCTGCATGCACTGGACATTTCCACAGAACACACATCTGATGTGCGTTAGTTTTATTACGTCATCTGTAAACCAACATTTATAAAAAATTTCCCTAAATTTCCACATCATTTTAATTTCCATAAATGATCAAGATAAAATTCCTGTGAAAAGCTTTGAAGAAACGTAGCACTAATTTTCCCGCCCTTTTAAAACCCTACTTTGGTTCTGCTTTTTCGCCTGTTTAGTTACTTATAAACTGAACGTTATAATTCTAATATAACTACTGAGAACGTTTCCACCGATTCACTAACCGATCTGAGCAGGAAATCGTGTGTTATTAACTTTTGCCTTGTGTAATTTTAACCTCACAGTTTAACAGTCCAATTTTTTTTATTGCAACACCACCTGCATTCTAACGCCACAGGAAGTGTCGTCGGCCTTTTTTCAGTAATAATTCTTCTAGTTATGCGGTTACATTAAATATTGACCCTCCTGAAATTTTCCACAATTTTTGCTGTGATACAACTTTCATTTATTTTTTATTTATTTTCAATTCATTTCGATTTATTTGGTGTCTCTTACGCTTTCGGTGTTTCGGTGTCTCTAGCGAGAGTTGTGATTATGTCATTCTTTCTTTTATTAAAAAAAAGGACAAAAAACAACTAAAAAGGAAACGAACAACCATTTTTACATTTACATCATTTGGCAGACATCATTTCCTTATCCAGAGTGACTTACATTTATGTTTTTTTAATATACAACTGAGCAATGAAGGGTTAAGGGCCCTGCTCAGGGGCCCAGCGCTGGTAACTCGAGCTAAATGGATGATAGAGTAGTAAAGGAAATAAAAACACACGTAAAGGAACTAAATACGCAATTAAATGAACCTGTTTAAAGCACTCAGTAATATCAAGTTCTCAAGTTCCCTGTGTGTGTGTATGTGTGTGTGTGTGTGTGTGTGTGTGTGTATTAAGATGGTGTGTGTATTCAGGGTCTGTGCAGGGTCTTTCTTCCCCTTTCTCTCTCTCTCTGTCTTTCTTTCTTTCTCTCTCTCTCTCTTTCTTCCTCTTTCTCTCTCTCCTCCTCTCTCTTTCTTATTCTTCTCTCTCTCTCTCTCTCTCTCTCTCTCTCTCTCTTTTTCTCTTTCTCTCTCTCTCTCTCTCTCTCTCTCTTTCTTCTCTTTCTTTCTCTCTCTCTCTCTCTCTAAGGAGAGATGTGGATCTTTCTATTTTTAAACTGCAGCTTTATTAGTCCTCAGCAGGAGATTTTAGAAGGTTGATCCTTTTCCAAGACTTTGTTCTGGACTTGTTTTTCTTGCTTCTTTGTCTTCATGCTTCTGTTTGTTTAGGAACATTTTCAGACAACCATCAGGTTCTTTAAGGAACAAGAGTATTTATACTGAGATCACATGACACTTTAGTTTGCAGCTCACAGCTCGTCTCCAACGTGCAAAGGCACCAGAACTACATTTATATGATGTACTTCTGTATCTATATACACTCAGTCCTGGAGGTTCCATCCTGGAGGGTCAGTCCTGGAGGGTCGGTGTGTTTGATTTGGATCTCATTGGAGAGAAACTCTGCAGGACCGAGTTTGGTGACCCCTAGTCTAGAACGTAGCATTCAATTATTCCCTTACTGGAACTAGGAGACCAAAACAGTGTTCCAGCATGACAAAGCTACTGAGTTCCATGAAGACATGCTATGTTGTGAGTGAAGTGGAAAGATCTCGAGTTTCCTGCACAGAGTCCTGATTCGGATTCAACCCCACTGAACACCTTTGGTATGATCTGAAACGATAACATGTGGGGAAGTGGTTGAAGTGATGGACTGCTGACTAAAGAGAATCCAGAATGTTTTGGAAAGGGTTTAGGAGTCAAAGTGGGACTTATAGGAACAAGATCTGATGACGGTCAGGTGACCCAATACTTTAGTCCATATAGTCAAGTGAAGTCGCTATTTATTTATTTATTTATTTAGCACTTTTAACAATCGGGATAGTTTTAAAGCAGTTTTACAGAAATACATCAGAAACGACATCATTAAACACTCATTAAACACTTAATTTAACTGAAATCTGTAAATTAAGAGTCCCCAACTAAGCAAGTCAGAGGCGACGGCGGCAAGAAACCAAAACTCCATCAGTGACAGAATGGAGAAAAAACCCTTGGGAGAAACCAGGTTCAGTCGGGGGGGCAGTTCTCCTCTGACCAGATAAACCAGCAGGTTCTTCCATACTGCAGTAAAGATTCTGTGGTTTTGTCCGGATGGCCGTTTAAAAGACAAGATCATCACTGAGAAACTGCCTTATTGTCTCCAGGTGATGGTGGCGACGGTGAGCTGGGAATAACAGAGAAACAGATGTATGTTAGTGTAGATCCCATTCGACTTATGATATACAAATATATTATGTGTTATTGGAGGTGTTTCCGGTTCCGCTTGATCTGATTACTGCAGCCTGACAATCCTTTAACGGATCTGGATAATGAAAAAGTGTGTGTTATGTGTGTATCAGGTTAAAGAGATGTGTCTTTAATCTCGTGTTAATCTGGCAGAGTGTGTCTCCTCATCCTCATTTACCCAACAGGTATCAGGAATTATGCAGTCACACAGTGTGTGTGTTTGTGTGTGTGTGTGTGTGTGTAAGCAACTGAAGCCATAATACCTGAAAAAACAGCTGGAATTTTATTGATTATATACTTAAGACTGAACTTGGGGCACCTGCTGCTCTGATCTATTCGCAGCTCTGTGAACGTTTCCCTTATAATGGTGTGTAAAGTTAATGTGTAATTATGGAGGACAGAAATGAACAAAGCGCAAAGGTTTCTTTTTCTCGAGAAATCACGCTTATCTGCCGCGCTAATAAAGTGGAGCGCCTGACGGAGAACCGCTTCTTCTTGAACTGTTCACTTTCACTTTAGACTAAACTTTCCTGTGTTTTTGAGGAGACACAGATTCACAGCTCACATTTCTCACACCTGGATGATTAAACATCTGATTTTACACACTGGAGTATTTTTTAACGCAGTAACTTGAGTAGATTTTGAACAAAATACTTCTTTACTCTCACTCGAGTCGAATCATTCGTTATTAGCAGTGAATCATTCGTTATTAGCAGTTCTTCCACTTAAGTAGAGACGTTTCAGTGCTCAGTCCACCACTGGGTTTCAGACCACAGACGGCTTCTGACGGCATTAGAAGATGATCAGTGATGAATGCTATCAGGGTTTTTCCAGTTTTTTCTGCTGAATCAGGAGCTCTTTCACAGACACAGTGACACCAGTCATCCATCAGGATCCGTCAACTGATTGACTGGTCGGTCAGGCGTCCTTAGACGAACCCAACTCACTCTCTCTCTCTTTCTCTCACCCTCTCTCTCACTCTCTTTCTCTATTTATATCTCTCTCTCTTTTTCTCTCTCTATCTATCTCTTTTTCTCACTCTCTTTCTTTCCCTTTCTCTCCCTCTCTCTCTTTCGCTCTCTTTTTTCTCTCCCTCTCTCTCTCTTTTTCTGTCTCTCTTTTTTTTCTATCTCTATTTCTCTCTGTCTGTCTGTCTGTCTGTCTGTCCGTCCGTGTCTCTCTTTCTCTCTCTCTCTTTCGCTCTCCTTTCTTTTCTCCCTCTTTCTTTATTTTACTCTCTCTCTTTTCTCTCTGTCTCTCTCTCTCTCTCTCTCTCTCTCTCTCTCTCTCTCTCTGTTTCTTTCTCTCTCTCTCCATTTCTCTCTATCGATCTCTTTCTCTCTCCGAGACCATTTGGTAAAATCAATGGCTCTCAATTATTCAAAAGCTTTACACCAGTTCTCTTCTCTCTCTCTCTCTCTCTCTCTCTCTCTCTCTCTCTTCCCTCTCTCTCTCTCTCTCTCTCTCTCTCTCTCTCTCTCTCTCTCTCTCTCTCTTCCCTCTCAGTCATTTCACAAGGACACTTTGACACTAGGGCTCACTCCCACTAACCTACGACATTCTTCTGGTCTCAGCAGGAGGTGAGACGGTGGAGATGATGAGATGATGAGAAATCTCATGCTTTTCGAATGCAGGCAGAATCAAACGAGTGGAAAGCACTTAGCAGTTCGTTATGCATAAAATATGAGCATGAGGTTTTTGTCATCTTGGGCTTCTGTAACTGTAATGAGTTTAGAATCACATGCAGTGAAATGCAGCTAATGTTTCAGCACTTTAAGTAGGCAGCAGCAGAAGGTCACTCTTTATTTCTTCTTCTTCCAAACTTGTACACATGCTTTCTAACGCAGCAGTGGGTTCTGTGCAGTTCCTCATACAGGAGCGGATTATTATTACATTCCAGCTAGAAAAGAATTTGTTCTGGTTTTTCTGGAAAGTTGTTGTTTATAGAGATGTGTAATAAAGACATTAGTAAGGAAATGATCAATGGTATTGCTTAATTAATGTAATAGTGTCACTAAACTGGGTCTAATTCCCATCACTAAGATACCACAGCTGGGCCCCTGAGCAAGGCCCTTAACTGCTCAGTTGAATAATACATAAAAGAAATAACTGTCCTCCAAATGCCATCAATATAATAATAATAATAGTAGAAGTTATTACAATGCCATATTATATATCGCATACAGTATGATAGTATAATGATTACTATTTAGTATTATAGTTCTTAGATTTATTGTTATAGATAATAGTAATAATAATAATAATAATATTACTTGGTATTCTTTTTCATCTGTTATTTATAATAATGAAAAATGTCTTATTATGGAAAAGATTAATTTTGTCTTTTTTTAAATTATTTATTACTGTTTATATTATATTAGTATTTTTATGAATGCAACATGGTTAAAAATATATAAAACTGGATGTGTTTGTTTTCTACCATTCCAGTGCAAGTTTTTTAGCTTCTGTTGTTTGTGTGTGTTTATATTTAATTCAATTTAATTCAGTTTTATGTGTTTGGCGCTTTTTACACTGGTGATTGTCACAAAGCAGCTTTACACAATCACAGAAATGATAAGATGAAAATGAGACAGAAATCAGTTTGTCCCTGATGAGCAGCCGGGGGGCGACGGTGGCAAGGAAAAACTCCCTGAGACGGAATGGGAAGAAACCTTGAGAGGAACCAGACTCAACAGAGAACCCGTCCTCATTTGGGTGAAAAAACAAGGAGCAGGAATTATGTAGTATATTTATTGTATTTATATTATATTAACTAATAACCATAAGTATCAAACCAACCAGAAAAAAAAGCATGAATGAAAGGACAAGGAACTTTTCATCAAGATGACTGGTGCATGCAGAGACATCGTCCCGGGAGGACTTTTGGCGCGGACTGTGTTTTGAAAAGTCCTGACTAAGTGGTGAGACGACTTTGTTTCCAGGCTTGATTGAAAAAGGCGTTTTCCAGCACAGCAGCATTCCACACATTCCGCTTTCACACAGACACGAATCCCTGCATGCATGCATGCGCTGGCGCAGGCACATTCACCAGCTGCTCCTCGCGTCTCTATAGAAACCAGTAGAACAGTCACTGTGTGCAGGAAACCGAGGTGCACCATATGTTTGGGGTGATTTATCATTACCTACTGTACGTTTACATGACTTTCATAATCGACAGTAACGCATATGGAGGTTACATCAGTTCAGGATCGGCCTGCATCATTTCCACCGAACTGCTGCGGAGCCAGGATGCTCAGAGTGATGATGATGATGATGATGATGATGATGATGATATTGATGATGATGATGTTTTAATAAACATTTTTGAACTTGTCAGAGGATTAACTAATTATCCTGTGATCCTAAAAGCAAATATCCATCCATCCATCTATACATCCATCCATCCATCTATACATCCATCCATCTATACATCCATCCATCCATCCATCCATCCATCCATCTATACATCCATCCATCCATCCATCTATACATCCATCCATCCATCCATCTATACATCCATCCATTTATCTATACATCCATCCATCCATCTATACATCCATCCATCTATACATCCATCCATCCATCCATCCATCTATACATCCATCCATCCATCCATCCAGCTATACATCCATCCATTTATACATCCATCCATCCATCTATACATCCATCCATCCATCTATACATCCATCCATTCATCTATCATCCATCCATCCATCCATCCATCCATCCATTTTCTGCCGCTTATCTGGAGCCAGGTCACGGGGGAAGCAGTCCAAGAAGAGACACCCCACTTCCCTCTCCCCAGACACCTCCTCCAGCTCCTCTCTCTTCCCTGTCTCTCGCTCTGTCCTATCAGTAAAGGCAAAAAAAATCCCCTTAAAACAAAAATAAAAAATTTGGACATTTGGCAGACGCCCTCATTTAAAGCAACTTATATTTATCTGTTGCTTTTATCCGTTTTAAGGGTTAAGGGCCTTGCACAGGGGCCCAGCAGTGGCAACTTGTTGGTGTTGATATTTGAACCCACAATATTCCTATCATTAGTCCAACACCTTAACCACTGAGCTACCGCTTTCCCATGTAAATGAACATAAGCATTATAATTATATATGTATAACATTTACATTCACAGCGTTTGTTAGACGCTTTTATCCAGAGCGACTTACATTCATCTCTTTTACACAAGTAGCATTTGGGCTCAGAGGCCCAGCGGTGGTGGAGCTGGGAATCAAACCCACAATCTCCAGATTGGCAAACCAACACCTTAACCATGAGCCACCACTTCCCCAATAACAATGTATTTATATAGATTCTATTAATGGATTTTTATATTTATTTATATATTATTTAAAGAGCATTGATTTATAATTAACACACATCTGCGTGTGTTTAGTTGCATTAGTTCCTTGATGTCTTCAGTAGGAGTCTCCCTGCCCTTCTATTTAATCGAATTCGACAGCCGGGATGCCCACTAAACTGCATGCTGGGATTTGTAGTCTTTTAGTCCTGTGTATTTTAAAACTACACATTACGTTGCTTGGCTATCGATCATTTCAATAGAAACGCTGTGTTTATCTCTGAAAGTGATTATAAATTATTTACACAGATACAAAGAATGAGTGAAGAGAGAAATAGATTCCTGTAGCAGAGGATACCTGCAGACTACATTTCCCAGAATCCTTTGCGCCATGGTCTTTTTTTTTTTTTCTTGCTCGGCGTCTCCTTGTCCTCGTCCACAGGCAGTGAGGGGGGGAGGAGGGAGGGAGGTTGAGTTTTAAGGGAAAAGTATCGCGTCAATCACCGAACGAAACTGGAGGGAAGGTCGACGAAACTGGGACGTTTAGTTGGAAAAAGCGCTCCGTGGAGCTCGGAAAGCTCCCGGAAAACCACCATGTGCGGGGAACTGAATGAAAAACGCCGTGGATTTATTTGGATTTTGTTTAAATAAATAAAAAACAGGCGTGTTTCCGTCGAGGAACTTGGAGTGTGTCAAATCCCGTGGAAACGACGCCTCTGGAGAGCAAAAAACAGAACAAAACACGGGATAATTCTTACTTTTCAACTCCGTGAACTTTAAAACAGAATAAAATGTCGTTAAACGGCTATTGGAGGCATTTTGACTGAAACGAGCTGTTTTTTTTCTACCCCATTAAGAAGAAAAGGGGCAGTTGAGGCGGATTAGCCGAGCAGGAGTTGGTGTTTGGTGCGTGCGTTACGTTACTGTTACAACTCAGCGTGTTACATTGTAACCCTTCGCCGCGGCGCGTCCTTACAACTGCCTCTCTTTTCTTTTTTTCTTTTTTTGCTGCAGATTAAAGGAGAGAAGATCAGAGGACAGGACAGGAGAGGAGAGGACAGGAGAGGAGAGGAGGATCCGGGGCAGGATGAGTGGAGGGGATGTGGTGTGTTCGGGGTGGCTTAGAAAGTCTCCGCCGGAAAAAAAGTTGCGCCGTTATGTAAGTAAAAGAAAAAAAACATCTCAATGTTTCTATTGAAAACGGACTGGGATTTCAGCGCGCACGTGACTGTTTTCTAAAAATACGAATACTACGACAGTAGTATTAATACTGATCAAAGCTGTCTAGTCTAAACCTCAGAACTTCTACCAGAACCAGTCTAGGGTGTGTTGCGCTGTCTTGTTTACGAGTCCTGCTATTTTGGGACAAGGTTCTTTTTTTGTCTTTTTCTCCCACAAACACGCAATTAGAGCGACACTCGCATTCTTTAGTGAGAATAGAGTCATCAAAGCTCTATCTGTCTATCTGTCTGTCTGTCTATGGTATCTGTCTATCTACGGTGTCTGTCTGTCTGTATCTGTTTATCTAGCTGTTCGTCTATCTATCTAACTGTCTTTCTGTCTGTTTATCTGTTCTTTTATCTATCTATCTATCTATCTACAGTATCTATCTATCTACAGTATCTATCTATCTATCTATCTACGGTATCTAGCTATCCAGCTATCTATCTATCCATCTGTCTAACTGTCTTTCTGTCTGTCTATCTGTTCTTCTGTCTATCTATCTATCTATCTATCTATCTATCTATCTATCTATCTCTATCTATCTATCTATCTACAGTATCTATCTATCTGTCTGTCTGTCTGTCTCTCTGTCTGTCTGTCTGTCTATCTACGGTATCTGTCTCTGTTTATCTAGCTATCCAGCTATCTATCTATCCATCTGTCTAACTGTCTTTCTGTCTGTCTATCTGTTCTTCTGTCTATCTATCTATTTGTCTATCTGTCTAACTGTCTTTCTGTCTATCTATCTGTTCTTCTGTCTATCTATCTATCTATCTATCTATCTATCTGTCTGTCTGTCTTTATCTGAATTACATTTATCTCTTTTATACAACTGGGTTAAGGGCCTTTCTCAGGGGCCCAACAGTGGCATCTTAATCGTGCTTGGAATAAAATTCTGATCTTCCTGTTAGCAGGCCAACACCTTAAATCAGTGGTGTCCAATCTCGGTCCTGGAGGGTCGGGGTGTCCTGCAGAGTTTAGCTCCAACCCTAATCAAACACACCTGAACCAACTAATCCAGATCTCGCTAGATACACCTGAAATTTACAGGTAGGTGTGTTGAGGTAAGGTGGATCTAAACTATGCAGGACACCACCTTAAGCAGTGGACCACCATTCTCCACCTGTTTTTCTCTTCATCCTAAACGACTGACAGTTATACGACTCCAATGCCCTGGTTCCCAAACGTTTCTGCCGAGCCGCCATTTCACCCAAATAACTACTTTGATATTTATTTATTTATTATTAAAAAAGCTCAGTTGTGGCATGAATCCCACCAAACTGCTGAGCTTTTCTTAAACCTGACATTTTTGTCTCTTATTCATCTCTGACTGCAACAGAACTCAGGAGGAAATGATTTTAGGCTCAGATTTTGGAGCCTGGCGTTAAAATTAAACACATTCTCTTCTCTTTTTTTTTTTTTCCCTATTTCCTTCCGCAATAATACACACATGCGATTCTTTTGATGCAGCATAATCAGCAGAATTGAGGGAACAGTTTAGTCCAGTGTCAGCACTAGTCATGCGTCTTCAAAAAAAAAAAAGTTCCTAATCTGCGGCTGAGCTCCTTCATTCCGCATCATCCGAATCAGCAAGTTGTGAACAGTTTGGAAGCAAAGTCATCTGTCACGTTTTCCTCTTCTCCATACTTAATGCAACCTCTTTAACCTGTAATGAAATCAGACCTTTCTCTCGCAACTGTTGGGCGATAAGCAGATTCCCGGCCGATCGTCAGGCTCGAGCGCTTTTACCGGATTTCTTTCTGTGCATTAAGCACTCCATCTCTTTATCTTCTCTCTCTGCTCTTTAACTCGCACTCATCTCCTCTAATAAAGCAGGAGGTCATTTCCCCTCTTTCTAGTCACTGAGTAGAAAAAAAATGGCTTCACTAATGAAGAATTATGCAACGATGAAAATAACAGTAATAAAGGGCCATGTGTTCGGGTTGGTTGGTGGATGACGAGTGTTTTTATCTGTGCGTTTTCATCCTTATCCAGAGAGACTTACATTTTTATCTCATTTATACAACTAAGCAATTGGGCGTTAACTGGAGGCTTGGTGAAGCTGGGAATCGAACCCACAAGCTTCAATTTGGTAGTTTAACATCTTAACCATGAGCCACCACTTCCCGTGTTATTCCGGTGCCATCATAAGACATGATGTCATGAAAAAATTAATCACAATGCACTTATCCCAGAATCATCACAAGTTCAGATGGGTTTCTGTGCAGTACCAAATAGGGCCACTTCCTGCCCAGGGTTGCCAGATTGGGCTGGTTCCTATACAATTGGGCTTCTTTTTATCAAGTCAGACCAGGAATAAATGCATTGGGCTGGTCGAGCTGCTTCTTAATACAACTGGCAGGAGTTTAGTTTCGACTACAAACATGATTTTTCTTCATTTTTGACTCAAACATGTAATTTAAATGGTACAAATCCATTAGGACTGGTGTCGTCCACAAGAATAATAATAATAACATTTGAGTCCGGACTGCTGTTTGCTGTTACAGTCAGGACAGAACTACTGAAATATCAGTTTCATCAGTGTATCTTAGAATTTCTGTTCTCCTGCTGCACAAACTGCAGATAATGTGAATGTAATATAAAATATGAACTGGTTTTTAATTGGAATCTGTATCGGATTTGCACACAAGAACGACTTAATCAGTTAAAATGTTTCATACTGTGCATCCCTAATTATTACTGTATGTATTTTTACCTTCTCAACTATCAGGATACATTAATTACCCTGAATATCTGTCTAGCTATCTGTATGTCTTGTCTGTCTCTTATCTGTCTGTCTCATCTGTCTGTCCGTCTCATCGGTCTGTCTGTCTAACTGTCTGTCTATCTATATAGAAATCCGATTAGGAAAATTGGCTTTGTGCCAACGTTTTCACCAGCGATGGTTGTTGTTGTTGATGTTTTTTTTGGATCAGTTCACATGACCCATGCCAGCAGTGTTACTGCTCCAAAAGTTTTTCTTTCCCCCAGTCCGTTTCTGGAACTCAGTATAACGCGTCTGCTTCTTACTGTTCAGTTCTTTTGTATTCTTGATCCGTCTGATAAAACGGATTTGATTGTTTTGCATCTTATCAGCATTCTGTCAAATTATCGGTTTATATAACATCGATTGTGCTGTTTATTGTTTCTATAGCAACACCTGGGACTGCCAGACTGTGACATATAAACACATCCTGGTGTCATTGCTTTGTATAAGTCGGAGATAAAATTCTACAGGATGAAGCAACCACTTTGTTTTAGGGACTTTACATAAAATCAAACAATTATATGTATTAGATTAGTTTTCATATATATATATATATTAATGTATATTTATATATAATGTTCACCATGCACAGTATGAGTGTAAATTACAGAAAGTTTGTCGGCTTTGTAGCCAAGACACATTTTTATACGAGTTGGATTTATTAGGATTGGGGTGGGTTTTAAGAAACGAGGTGCAAAGGGACCGTCCTGAACCTCCACATTTTGAAAGCTTCATCAAACCGCTTGCGGTTGTGTAATAAATTGTAACTGTAACGTTATGAACCTTCCCAAAACCGGCACTTATTTTTCTTTCCTCCGAACCTCCAACAGCTTCTTACTTTAAACAGAAATATAATATGCAGGCCTGCCATTAGAATGCTTTAGTGCGGGCACCGAGCCCAAATCGGCAGTCCTGCTGCTTTAAGCTGTGCCGAGGAGAGCAGTGCAGTCCTGTGCAGCGCAGTGCATTGCAGTGCAGTCCAGTGCAGTGCAGTGCCGAGAGTTCGAGCAGCGGGGGTCAAAAGTCTGCCATGTTCCCGGCTGCAGGCTGGCGAATCAACAGCTCGGCTGTTCAGCTGACTTTCTGTGTGCTGGTCAGTACAAGGCTCAAAGTGCGTGCACAATACGGTCTTTCTCACACCGACACACAGTAACAGCACGCTGCCATGGCAACCTGGTGTCGCTTTCTATCGGGTGGAGAGGAGTATCACAGACCGCTCGCTTTATTTTTTACAATTTCTACCACTTCAAACACGTTTTCATTTCTGGCATTTGGCCGAGCATTTAGCTCATCTGTACAACTAAGCAAAGGGGGGTTAAGGGCCTTGCTCAGGCACCCAACAGGTGGTAGCTCGGTGGTGCTGGGAATCAAATACACGATCTTCCGGTTAGCAGTTCAACCCCTTAATCACTGTGCTACCGCTTTCCCACAAAGGAAGAATTTGATTGGCAGGCGTCCTTTCCAGAGCGGCTTACATTTATCTTATTTATACAACTGAGGAATTGGGGGTTAAGGGCCTTGCCTAAGGAACCAAAATTGAAAAATTGGTGGTGCTGGAAATCGAACCCCGATCTTCCAGTTAGCAGTACAACACCTCAACCACTGTGCTACCACTTCCCATAATAAACTTTATAATCTTAATAATAAGACTAAATGAAAACCTCCCCTTTTGCCTTCATTCTTGAGGTTTGTGCAGTCAGTAAACAGGAAGTGGCAGTGAAAGCCGCCGTGCTGCCCTGCAGATACGTACGGGATCAGAAGTGATCAGACTTTAAGTTAGCTCCCAGTTATTGACCCTCCATACCTGCACGTGCAAAACCAAAACCGGACTTTGCTAACATGAGATTTAATTAGAGAATGTGAAGAGACTCCGCACAGGAGGGTCGTCGAGCTAACGACGTGATCGGTGTTCATTCAAACTCTTTACATGTTCCACATTTTCTGTGTGTCGTATGTTGGATTTCAATTTTATTTGTCACATAGGCTATGATACAGCGCCCCTGGAGCAGAAAGGGTTAAAGGTCCTGCTCAAGGATCCAACAGTGGCAGACTCGATGGTGATGGGGCATGAACCCAGATCCTCCTGGTCTTTTAATCGACAACTCAACAATCATTTGTGCCACTATTGCCCTCCCTGCCCCTCCCTGCCCCTCTCTTGGGTTTCTCTGATGTATTTTAGTGCCAAAAAACTTATTTGTAGACTTATTATTATTCTTATTCTTATTATTATTCGTAGGCTATGCTAGTGTGCCATAAGGGACCTTTGACTTTTAGCTCTTCTGTCCAACTTTCCCACGATGCACCAGGGAAAGAGAAACTAGTCGTAGTTAAAAAAAAAAAAAGAGGAATATTTCTCCTTTAACAGGCCGCAGCTGGAGCCGTGTCTTAATAAAGAATTCCTCTTTTCCCTTAATGCACTCAGAGAGCTACCGGCGGCTCTTAACCACCTCCATCCTCCACTACTGACACCGCCATTACTCCCGTTCTGCAGTGTGTGCAGCTGCTGCTGTTCCACTCCGCACACACACACACACACACACACACACACACACACACACACACACACACATACATACATGGAACGACTTTTCTTCTTCCTCCTTATTGTGTTTATTCACCTTTTCCCTGCATTTTAAAGAAATGATCTGTGGATAGATTTACTTGGTTTATTCGTTTATTTTCATCCTAAACTGGTAAAACTTTTGTTCTTTCTTTTCTTCTCTTCTCTGTATTGCTTTCATATCCTTTTTTTGTTCCTGTTTTTTTTTTTTTTTTTTTTTTTCTTTTCTACTATTCTCTGTCTCTCACTTGGTCTGTATTCCTGCCCCTCTCCCTCTTTGTTTCAGTAAGTTGTGTGTGTGTGTGTGTGTGTGTGTGTGTGTGTGTGTGTGTGTGTGAAATGATAAGCTGTCCTTTTTAAATGGATTCTCTTCTTCATAAATTATTAACCGTCTCTAATAAAGACACAAACATCAGGCTGTGTGCTGCCTATCCCAACTGGTTATTCCTCTTTTGGTCCATCATTTCTTTTTTTTTCCTTTTCCTTCTTTTCTCTTTTTTAAATTTTTTTTATGTTCCCCCCATTTCTCTCTTTCGATTTTTTTTTTCTTTGTCTTTTCTCTTCACTTTTTCTGACCTGTTTCTTTTTGTTCTTTCTTTCTTTTCTGTAATCCAGTACACCGTGTCGTTTCGGATGGTAAGACTGAATTATTACCTCACATAAACCGACCAATCAGGTTGCGAATGTGTCAGTATGAGTTTTGGTTCAGTATCTTTAGGTTTGCTGTCAAAAATGCGAGTATATATTTTTGTTTGGACCAAATAAACCAAACGAACCGACCTACAAGTGTGAACACACCCTACATCTCGCACACACACACACACACACACCCTACATCAGGAGCGGCCATGGCGGTGCTGTGTGTGTGTGTGTGTGTGTGTGTGTGTGTGAGCACTGGAAATCTTGTGCAGCTTTCTGTGAGCTCTGGGTTGCACTCGGTTAGACTCTCGCTCCTGCGGTTGATTTGGTTTTATTGGTTTGGTGGGCTGTGCGTTTGGATTGCATTTGTGAAGGAACAGGCCTCAGGGGCCATAACTCGCTCAAACACACTGCTCTCAGGAGGGCCTCCAAGAGGGTAATGTCTATTCTCTTCATCTCTCTCTCTCTCAACACAGCCATACACACACAATCTGTCCCTCATCAGTGTTTGCCATAAAATAGTTGCTTATGATTTACTCAAACTCTGAGCTTCCCTGATATTTTTGTCAGTTGTAGGAGTTGTGTTACTTTATAAGAATTGGATTGAGCTGCGGGATCTTTGCAGTCTAACAACTTAAACTCTGTGCTAACAAGATGACTTATTCTCGAAAATCAACCCCTTTTAATTAGCTTTAAGTACATCAGAAAGAAAACCTATTGCTTTTGTTTATCTCTTTGTTTTTGTGATGTATTACCATGTGACATTATCAACATGGCGGCTGTAGTTCATACTACACAGTCATACTATGTAAAACGTCTGTGTAGGCAATAACTCACTTAACGCACTTAAGTACAGTGGTACCTTGATTTATTAGCCACAGTAATAACATCGCCATAACATCCGTCCAGCATCCCGTGTCACTCGATAGCTAGTCAGACCTGCGCGTTAGCAAGTGGAGTCGTCTGATCTCCAAGGTAAATGCTGCACATTATACTTAATAAAACCGGTTTATTCCAGTACATCCTATTGTAGTGGTTTTATACAATATTCGTTATTTATACATTTATTCTCTTATTTAAAAACATGTAACAAAAAAAAGTTTTTTTGGGGAGCCGGAACGAATTAATGGTATTTCAATTCATTTTAATGGGAAAAATTGATTTGACATACGAGTAATTTGAGTTACGAGCTCCGACACAGAACCAATGAAACTGGTAAGTCAAGGCACCGCTGTAGTATATTTTGGATGCAGTGTTATCGTAACTTTCCTCCTGCGCCGTATTCACACACACACACACACACACACACACAGATCCTGCGTATCTTACAGGAAAAGTCAGTTCCTCCTTGAGTACACAGCGTCTGTTTGCACATTGTCATCTGGTTAAAAGGTCTCTCTGCTGCAGTTTGTCAACAGATCTGTCTGTTTATGTGCTGGGACATTTACTCAGCCATGCGCCGTTCCAAACCACGATGAGATAAGGTCAAAAAGAGAACCGTGAACCGTCAGGATTCTCTCATCCACTTCAGCGATTTTAGTCATTAGACATACAGCTAACATTCTCACAGATCTCGTTTTAATTAACATTAAGAAATAAACAATGCTGATAATAAAAGTTGAACAGATCCTCTGTATTTTCTTTATACATACAAAAACCAACAAAATAGTTCTCGTCTGTCTACAATAATATAAATATAAACCCGTGCTTAAGGCTGTCAATATTAAATAATCATATGATCGCAATTGTTTGATCTAACCGCAATCGATGTATCTAACCGCAATTATTGCACTTTTGTTAGCCACTAGTGGGAGCTGTGGTAACTGCAGCACCCTACTTTCAACCAGAGTGAGTGAGTGGAGGGGTGTGAAAGTCGGAGCGTCTGGGTTTTCCGACGCTTTAATAACGCACCAGCGCGACTCATGTTAACGACCCATAATGCAACTGCAGAAAACAGGAATTAATGTATGTTACTAAACAGATAAACACCAATAACAGGACATAAGATATGGATTTCCTTAAATACTATTTATCTATAATGAAATATTTACAGTCAAGCGTTAATGAGGCACAAATTGGGGTGATTATAAAATACTTTAAGTTGCTTTGAATTTTTTTTACAAACAATTTATTTCTTAAAGCCCCCAAACAGGCAATAAGTCGTTATAATCGGAAAATTTTTCTTTGACAATTAATCGTCAACCAATTTTGATAATCGTGACAGCCCTAATCATGCATACAGATATTTTTAGTCTAACTATACAAGCCCAAACAACTAATATGCAGCCAGACATGCAAACATACCCAAAATTCAGTCCAACTTATTCATATTCATCTATTTTGTGTAAAGTTCTAAGCCAAGCAATGAATCTCTCCTCTATGCTTTCTGTAGCAGAACAAAGAAGTAAGGCCACTTTACCTGGTCATACACCTAAAGATAGGATCAGTAGACCAGACCGGTTAGTCTGGGCAGATTATAGATATTAATCAACCATTAAGGATTATTAAAGGAATTATGGCCCAAAACAAAACCGGTCTGATCAGGTTTCAATAGTTTCCCTGCAATCTAATGGCTAACATTTGTGTTTTGGCTAACATTTTTTGGTCCTCATTAAATGGGGAAATTAGTCTTCAACCTGCAACCTCCTCTGTATCCTTACCATTATTAGGTAGGACTGTAATAACTGCCTCATTAAACGACTGGGGCAGCTGTCTCTCCTCCAATGCCTGGGAGAACATATTACACCAATAGGGCCTCAATAGACAAATAAATGTGTTAGATACCTCACCGGGGATTTCATTAGGGTAAAAGGATTTACCTCCCTTAAGTGACTTTATGGTGTCTTTTTTTTGTTTATCTAATGTTAAGTCACCTCCAAGGAATTCTCTACCCACCTGATCTAGCATTACAGCTGTCTCCACAGTGGCGGGACCCTTGATTTAACACAGGGATTCATAATGATTAGGACTGTCACGATTATCAAATTTGGGTTACAATTAATTGGCAAAGAAAAAAATTGTGAGATTTATCGTCTGTTTTGGGGCTTTAACGATCATTTGTTCATTTTAAGTCTTTGATAATTAAGCATTAAAAAAAGCTCAAAGTATTTTATAATCGCCCCAAATGTGTCTTATTAATGCGCTACTGTAAATATTTTATTATAGATAAATAGTATAAGGAAATCCATATTTCGTGTCCTGTCAGCGATGTTTATCTGTTCTATGCAGTTGCATTATGGGTCCTTAACGTGAGTGGCGCTGGTGATGTTGCATTATTGAAGTGGCGCTTGGAGTGTCAGAAAACCCCGACGCTCCGACTCTCAAATCACGCCGCTCCGCTCCACGTACTCTACATTACCAACAGAAAATCCTCAGACTTGGAGGGAGGAGCCCATCGGGCAGATGAATCATCACATTTTGGTCTGTAGATGTTAACCAAAATTATAGGCGTTGAAAATATTTTTCCTGCCACTATGATAGATCGCCGCTTTTAATCTGCAATTGTGGATCTGTGCTTAACCCTAGGACTTATTAAGAGAGCAGTACTGATCTATTCACCTGGTCGTTTTCAAAGTGTTTCTATTGTAGAAATATGTCACCGTTTATAGGTTTGAAATAAGACAGAACTTTACCACGTTTAACAGGATGGGTTAAACCTTTAACATTTCAGAAGGCCCATCCCAGTCTTTTCCACAATCGGACACCTACTGAACAACGCCGCCCCACAATCTATTATCACAACAAGGCTAAAAACAAAACACAAAAGAAGAACATACCTGCAAACCCAGGCGTGGGGCGTCAAATCAGAACTTTCGGCAGCTCAGTGAGGAGTTCCCGTGTGTGTTATTTATGTTTGTATGCACACACACACAGAGCTCAGTTATTACACATCCTAATTATGAGACATATAAACATACTAAGTATAAACAAGTCACATGAATAATAGATAGATAAATAAAAAAAAAACTGTCCAATCAGCACTCCAAACGTTGAAGAACATTTAATTCTATTTGATGAGACTTGTAACTTTGCCGGCTATAGAAATCTTAAACATTTACATTTACAGCATTCGGCAGACGTTCTTATCCAGAGCGACTTACATTTATCCCTTTTATACAGCCGAGCAATTGGGGGGTTAAGGGCCTTGTTTAGGGGCCCAACAGTGTCAACTTTGTGGTGCTGGGAATCGAACACCAATCTTCCCATTAGCAGTCCAACACCTAAACCACTGCACTACCACTCCCCCGGTGTCCTGGTTGACTTCACAGTAAGTCTTTTGCTCTGTTGAAACAGGTGCATTGTTTTAGAATAGCAGCTGGTGTGTCAGGAAATAGCAGTCGTTTCTCTCCATTGTAGGTGACGGACTTGAGCTGATCTGCTTTAAGGAAGATTTCCAACCCATTCGAGAAAATAATGGGTCTTGACAATGAAGCTATGAAGTGTCTGTTCTTCAACAGATGTGCGAACTCCTGGCCAGAATGCACACCTTCTGCCATCTGCTGCACCTCTCCCGACCTGAACATTTCACCGTCAGCTGTAGAAGTCCGTACCTCATCTTTTTGTAGCTGGAAGACTAAAAGTTGTGCTTCGTTCTAGCTCGGCCATTGTTTTAGCTTGTTTGTCCACTGTGCTTTTTATGGTCGAGGTTGTGACATCACAGTCTCTTTTTAAAGCAGTAATTCTGCTCGGATGGTGATTGAGGATTGATCTTGAGGATTGATCTAATCTTTTGTCGATAGCCTCCACTATCTCTGCCTCAGCTGGGTGTTGGAGTGTAATGCAGCTATCCTTCTCTAGCACAGCTTTATTAGCTTTGGTGTTAACCTCACCACTACCATGATCCTGACTGTCCAACAGGGATTAACATTTTTAGCTTTGTTTGGGATCTTATGTAGTTCCTCTGAACGTAGTAATGTGACAATAAGATGTTTCGTAATTTAGCTCACATATATCACATATAAAACATTGCAGCGATGGCTTTACACGTCTTTCTCTCACACAAAAAGTCCTCTGTCTCCGTCTCTTGCGCTTCTTTTCTATCTCTCAGCCCTTTTGTTTCTCTCTCGTAGCTGTGCAGTGCTAGAGTGGCATGGAGATCATTTCCTTTGCTTTCACTGATGGCTACCAGATGGCTACAGAGTGCTTTCACATACACACTTGCTCAATTTCTCTCTCTATCTCTCTCTCTCTCTCTCTCTCTCTCTCTCTCTCTCTCTCTTGATTCACTTGTTTCTTTCTTTTGTGTGGAACAAGGACCATTTAGAGCGCAGGCTATGCGTTTACCTTAGCATTGCATCACACTGTGTAAATCTGAGCCAGCTGTGCATTAAACCAGGTCTGGGGTCAAATTTCCAGCACTCCAGTTTACAGGCTAGTCCCAAACAGGCAGATCCACTGCAACAGTGGTGCCGTTTTTTGTTGCGTTAATGAGATGAATGCAGTTTTTTTTTAAAAATTGAATAAACAGCGTTTGAGCTAATGAGAGAAAATGAAACTTTTTTTCAGTACACTCCTCTATATAGTAATGATCACCAGGAGTATAAGGAGGATTACATCTCAATCACCCAGCCACTTTCCTCATTCTAAAAAACCCCCAGAAGGATCGTATTTAATTGTGTATTTCTTCTCCGTCTGTTTCGACACACAGTTATTACTGTCATGTGTTTTGTTCATTAGGTTGTGGATTTCTGGGGCTGTAATACTGACGTCGTTTTTCTACATGATGTTGACTAGAAGCAGATGATGAAAGTCCAGTAGTCGGGATTTTGCATAACTCGGCTGTGTGTTTTGTAATATGCAAAATTGGCAATTATGTTTATTAAAGTCTGCTTAATGCTCCGATGAATTAAGACTGCATTCCTGTGTAATAACACTAACCTTATAAAGCTTCACGTCAACCCATAACAGTGCCGCCAGTTTGTGCACCAGGATAAATGCCATTTAGTATAAAAAAACAATGGACAGAACTCTAAAAGTTTTGATTTGTGCTTTTCATGTTACAGAATAATGATTGCATGGCCCATAGAGACAAATTTGTGAAAGTAAACATTGAGGCACCAAAAAATCCCAGGACAGTCTTGAGGGATCATGTAGAATAGAAAGGTAACACACCGGTGCAACATCTCGCATAACTTTTTTTTCTTCCAGTTCCGGAACCGGGCGCCACTTAAAAAAATGTCCTGGGGCTGGTGTTCACATCCAGCCTCTAAACCCGTCCCAAAACCTTGATGTTCTCAGGTCGGAAAGGATGATTTCTCTGAGTGGAGCTTCTAACACAGATCACTGTTTGAGACACCAAGCAGAGCAAAGATAACAAGAGATGAAAGAAAAAAGAATGTCTGCAATGTAAAATCCTACAGTGGAAAATGAGTTCTGGCTAAAAATTACATTGTCAATGACCTACAACCAATAACGGAGCAAGACACAAGTTAATCTTCTACAACCAATAACATTTCAAGGCACAAGTTAATCTACAATGCATTTTTTATTTATTTATAAATGTTTCTGAATAAAAGCATCTGTTAGCCTGTACATTTAAATTCAAGCTTCATAAACATCCAAAATGTCTAAAAGCGTCGCACCCTTTTTGCAAACCAGGTCCTATGTTTTGTTTTTGGTGGGGTTAAAGGTGGACTCTGAGTTTCAGCATGGACTGCCGTATAGAGGTCGGACTATAGGCAAGCTGTGAAATGCCACTGCTGCTTTGTGTAATTCCTCAGGTTAACGTCAGGCCTTATAGGTTGGGACTCTTTCCTCTCCCCCAACTCGAGTCAGCTAGAAAGGCAGTAAGAGTTCGAACGCTTCTAGCACTTGTCCCTTGTGACAGTGCAGCACTTGTGTAAATTGCATTACAGAGCTTTTGCACAGCATGATTCAATAGCCTCAGCTTGGCGCCATGCCCACACAGATACCTCTCCAGCATAGGTAGTGTCTGCAAGTGTGTGACTGCATCAAAAGTAAAAGAGAGACAGGCTTTAAGTGAAGAACTTTGCTGTGTTTGGGAGAACGGACACCCTACTGTTCCGGATACTTTCCCTGGATTTGGCTCAGCTCATTTGGCTCAAAGGTCCATCCAGTCAAGGTCAGTTTACTTCTGTACATTTCCTTTACTCTGCTTGACAGGCTGAAATATGTTTGGACAGACTGCTGTGTTACCCCTGTGCTGCTTACGACATGGAGGGATTTCGGTTAAGCAGATTCCGGTTGCAGGTACTGCAACTCCGGGTTTATAGACCAGATCCGATTTCTGGAGAATAGAGTCTCTCTGGATAGCCATTTTCACATCTATCACTCACAAAACATCATCAGTTTCCAGTTCTACGGCTTAATTTCCTGTTTAATTTTACCCTCAGAGGTGATAAATCTTTTCCTTGTAAGGCTCGATTTCCATCACAAAATCGGTGGAGCACATGGGGTGTATCCAGAGCGGAATACTTATTTCCTTCATTTAATTCATAAACCTTTGCTGTGTTTTCTTATGTATCTTTCTTAACATGGAAAAAATGATAGTTCCTTCTCGGTCCATGATGCCGGTACCAGGAGTCAGGGTTGGGCAAGATGCTACCTTCATTAACCCACAGTGCTGTAAACAACAACAGCTTTTTTGGTCTAGCTAAAGTTTCAGCTAGCAGAGCTTCACTCATGCGAACAGAGCCAAGTCAGGCCAGAGGAATGTGTTGAATGCAAATGCCAAAGCTTTGACGAAGGCATGTGACTTCGTGAGCAATAGAGGGGGGGGGTCGTCGGGACTTCTCATTCAGGCAGAGTGCAACACTGCTGACCTTCTAACAGGGAAAAAATGTAGAGAAGGCAAATAAAAAAGATGATGGCAAGAAAGATAGCCAGTGTTGTGGGTCATTTTCCTCATCTCAGATTTTACTCGTGTTTTCCAATGACATAAAATTTACATTCAAGCCATTTCTCAGACAATCATTTATCTATGAAGTGCTTAAGTGGTTAAAATGCTATTTGGAAGTTTAGTGTTTGATTCCCAGTACCACCAAGTTGCCACTGCTGGGCCCCTGAGCAAGGCCTTCAACCCCCTTTTGGGGAAGTAGTGGCTCATGATTAAGATGTTGGAATTTTGATTCCCAGCTCAACCAAGCCACTGCTGCTGGGCCCCTGAAAAAGGCCCCTAACCCCTAATTGCTTAGTTTTATAAATGAGATAAATGTAAGACACTCTGGATAAGGACGTCTGCTAAACACTGGTAATGTAAATGTAAATGCTTAGTTGTATAAAAAAGAATTAAATGCAAGTCTCTCTGGATCTGCTAACTGCTGTAAAAGTAAATCTAACTGAGCAGTTGAAGGTTAAGGGCAATGCTTTGGGGCTCAGCAGTGGCAGGTTCGTGGCCATGGGATCAACTCTATGGCCTAAGAAGTAGTGCACCACTTTCCCCCTAGCATTATTCTATCCTGGTCAGATGACTAAATCCCAACTGACTCTCAGACGTAATTCTTGACCTTTAAATGGCCTCTCTAACGAACCTGTGCACTGAAAGCTGTGACACACAGCGGTTATTTTCAGACATTGTTTCTACGTAAGTGCTGTAGACTGTAAACATTGGCAGAGCAGTTGAGTCAAGAGCCGTGTGAGGGCCTGAGCAGAGCTTTTGGTTTAGAGCTATTGATCAGTGACCTTGTTTCTACCACAACATGGCATGGAAAACCCGTCCGATTTACACACCCTTGGTTCGACTCCATGAATAGCTGAGAACGTCAGGAAGTCAGGAATGTCGCTCGAGGGTGTGTATGACCGTGTGTGTGTTGTCTTTGATACCATTTGAAACATCTAAGACTAGTTAAACGCACACAGTCGCAGGTAAAAGGCTGTAAATTTTTAATGCTGTTAAAGCGAGGTACTGAACAGATGTTTGATGTTGCTGTCAGAATCTGTGTATGAGATGGATAAGCATTCCAACATTGTATGGAAAAAGCAGCTGTGACACACCAGGCAGTGGGATAATAGTCTGACTCTAGTAAAAAGAGAAGCAGATGAGGAAAGCTGAAGCAGACCTATGTATAATGTGGGGACTCTTTGTCATTAGAATGTAGACTCGGTTTGAGCATCGTTCTGCTTTGTAGAGTTTGAAGAGCATAAACATCTGCATATTAAAAATATTAATAATTTTTTGATAGTTTCTTTTTGTCCTTTTGGCTATATAATCGAAAGGCCTGTCTATTGAAACTTGGCAAAAATACCCTATCTAGCCAAGTTCTTTGCACACTGGAAAAAAAATCAGACCCAATGAGGTCCATCAAAACTAGATTTATTTATATAGATTTGCGAGTTGCAATCATTAACCCCTACCGGAGTAAAGGAATAGCTGGGCTGTGTGTTGGAGAGGGAACCAGAAAGGAGCTGGGACTCAAACCCGGGGCGCTGTAGTGCAACAATTGCGGATATGGGTGCCGGCACACTAGCCCACCACACCACGGCACCGTCCGACTAAATTCTTTTTTTCAATTCCTCTTTTATTTAAATTAAGCATTTTAGAAAAACCTAAATAAAACTTTTTTTGGTTGGAAATTCCTGCTCTGGATCGGTCACCCAATCAAAACAAACTTTGCTCTGATGCGTGTCAGTGTCCTTAGGGCCGAAGCACTGTCTTTACTCCTGCACCTAGGACAGCTTCAAAAGGTTTCCCTTGGCTGCCGCGTTATACGACAGTCATGAATTTTCAGAAAGACGGCCATCGGAGTTGATATTGTTTAGCACTTATCTAATCACAGCAGGAAAAGTGTGTCAAGGATGCCTCATAGTGCATGCTGGCTTATCTCTCCTTGGCACGCTAGTCCATTTCCTGAGTGGCTCTCTCTCCCTTTCTTAGTCATAGAGGGGCAATTAGATTTGTGCCACATTGGTCCTGGGTTGGGTGCAGAATGTGATTTGGTCTGATTACAGTAGCATGGGTCTGAGATTGGATTATGCTATGTTTACGCTGTGTACGGTCACAAACCGAGCATGTTTTTTACCATCTTGGGTTCTTTCTCACTTTTTCCCCTTACATATTTTCAGTCATGTAACACTACTCCTAAAAGCAGGGGAAAGTTTTTTTAATATATACTACTACATTAGTCCCATCCAGGAGGAACTGGTCAACCATGTACGAACCACAGCAAGTCAATTTAAAAAGCGTTGCGCTAATACGAGTGTGTTCCCACTGTAATCTTTTATGTAGATTAGGGGTAGGAGGTGTAGATTCAGCTGCTGGATGTACACAAATTGGCACATGGTGTTGTTGTTAATCTGTAAAAAGAGACAGTATGCTGGATGTCTGGTTGCTTGCAGCCGTGCTAATGGGCTGATTTGTTATTTAGTACAAGTTCAGAACTTTTATTACATTTCACACTGCTGTACTTTAGTGGTGGAAATCTTTAGGTACTTTACAATCTGATCCGATTCTGATTCTGGGAGTCGCGATCCAATTCCAAGACGATTTTTAATCTAGACTTTGTTTTAATTTCTTCTGCTGTGTAAATACATCTTCACATTTTAACTAGAAGTTTTTTCTTGTTTATAGTTGAAATTTTAGTATGACAAAATCATCCATTTAAAACACAGTCGAACTTTACATTCGATGTTGGTTTGATGTCCATTTTTGTTGAAATGATGTAAATTCCCCAGCATCCGTACGTCAGTTAGCGCTTATTACTGTTTATTACGTTTAGATATAACTTGGATATTAGATGTGTTTAGATTCTGTGTGTGTGTGTGTGTAAATAAATTTTCCCCCCTGGGCTTGCCATAGTTTGGAGAGAGTGCATGTGCACAGGGGTGTGAGACAGGAGTAAAAGTTGTGAATACATGGCTTGATCTAATAACCCAATTTTTAAAGGGGGCCTCCATATTTCTTTGTTGTATTTACAGCTATTTGGTTTTTTTTCTTATTAAAATATATCGTGATATATGATATCCTGCTCAGGGGCCTGGGTATCATACCCTGATCTTCCAATTAGCAGTCCAACACTTTAACCACTGTGCTATCACTTCCCCACCCTATGAATGTCATGAGGTGTAAATAATGTTTAATATCTCCTGTTTTTATCTTTAACTGTAATGTGATGGATTTCTGTGGATTATTATTAATTTAAGAAGCCAAACGTCTGAGTTTGAGAAGGATTTAATGCAGGTCTGTGATTTCCTTTAATAAACGTAAAGGGAGGAAGTAAATGTCA
This sequence comes from Bagarius yarrelli, assembly GCA_005784505.1. Lineage (NCBI taxonomy): Eukaryota > Metazoa > Chordata > Actinopteri > Siluriformes > Sisoridae > Bagarius > Bagarius yarrelli. The sequence goes on along the minus strand of VCAZ01000006.1, from coordinate 319,918 downwards.
ATTCTTTGCTTCAGAGAATCACACAGATGCTCATTGGGGACAAAGGCCATAAGACAACCATGTGAATTCCTCGTGTTTTCTTATTGGTCAGGAAATTCAAGGCATTATATAATTCACAGGCGATAGTATGTGGAAGCTGAAAGGATTCATCCAAAATTATCCAAAGTTTTATCTCGGAACACGGATGGACGTAGTACAAGTTTTAATTTCTCTGGGAAGATAAACACAATTCATGGGTATTTATGTGAGGGAGCTCACACACAGCTCTTCTGTGATGTACCAGGGTGGAGCATGGAGATCACAGAGGCAATGTGAAGAATGAGGACGAGTTATGGGGCAGAAAGTATTTTTGGGGATGATCACAGTTGTGCTTGAGCGCTGCATGGAAGCAAGTGGTGTTGTGCTGGGGTGGGTAGAGGAGAGGAACATTTGTAGGAGAGAGGAGGTAGCCTCTCTTTCTCTCTCTCACTCGTTATTTTCAGTCCATTGTGTCTACTTCCTGTGGGTCAGGGGTTATTGGAGCAGGGAGTTGTAGCTTGGCTCGAGTGAGCGAGAGAAGACCAAAAACTTCAATAGAAGTAGAACGGCAACAGCGTGCCGCCGCTTTTTTTTGTCTTTCTTCTGTCAACAATTAATCTCATCAGGTAAATACTCTGCTGCATGTTGCACTGGAATTGTTTGCCTGCATCCGCTTTGGGCTTCTGTTGTGCTGCAACGCTTCGTCTGCCAGACGCTATCCTGTTTTTGTGTAGCTGGGCTAGCTACAGCGGTGTGTTACGGTTAGGAGTTTTTGGAGACTCTGAATCCAGGAAAGCGAGAGAGAGTGGGACAGGTCAGGATTGTATTAACATCCGACTGTAATGTAATGCAGAAGTCTTACTGAGGGCAGCCATATTAGAGTCGTGTTTATGGAGAGAGGAAACCTCCTCCTGCGTTGGTCAGTGCGGTTCAGGCTAAATTACATTGTGGTTCTGGAGGAGAGGTGGAGCAGGGCCGGAGTTCTCGCTCTCCACTGCAGCCAGGCAGCTTCCCGGCCTGTCCAACTGCTCACTCGCTGATGTTTACACATCCGAACTGAGGGATTGAGGTAAGCAAGTGGGCTGAATTGCATCAGGCAGGAGAGAAAGATGGTTGCATTGTTTAGGAAAAGTGTTTAACTTGTTGTTATATATAGAATTTTGTCTTAGTCCCCTCCGTTTACCAGTGTTTGTTTTGCTTTAAACCGAGGACATTCAGCTGTATAGAGGAAATCCCCTCCCCCTTTTTACACACACACAAAAATGCAAACACTATGTCTAAAGTTAGATGTGTCCAGCCATGCTGCACACAAGTGTGACAATGGAGGCAAAACAGGAAGTCTTTTTCTAAGAGTGTGTGTTGGGACCAGATGATCAGGAAGATAAAAAAAATGCCAACAAAGTGGAAACTTCCAGCCTGAAAACAAGCACCATCAACCCCCCCCCCCCACCCCCACCCAAACCACGTCTGCATGTTTGTGTGTTAAAAAAGACTGTTTTCCTGTATCAGAGGTGCATCACTGGACACTGCTCTGGGAAATACAGGAAATGAAGTGCAGTCTCCTAATGCAGCTCGTGTGTGTGTGTGCTTGTCCGTTTTGAGACTCCTGTCTGAAATGCTCAACTGGACATGCTGTTAATGTTTAAACCCGGGTCTCCTTCTTCCTTTGGCGTAGGTTAAGCTGTCGTCCAGCCGTCTGGTTAATGCTTCACTCGGTTTAGTTTGAAGCCCGACTCGAACCCTGGTTGTAAAAAGCGTCCGAGATTCCAGGCGGAAGAGAAACCGACCAAAGACTAGACTGTTATTAAAACCTCCGATGATGCTGATCTTTTTTTGGATCATCGATCCGTATCTTCTCTCCTATCTGAGGTTGCTTTTGTTCAGTCTCTGTCCTTCACTTCCTTGCTGGATGAACCAGCTTGCTCCAATCGCAGGGTTGAACGGGTCTCTCTGCCCTTCTAGTCTGAACTTTAGACAACTTTCAGGTTGCTTTCAGTCGTAAATGGTGGCCTGGCGTTTGGGAGGAACTGTTTCTACTGGATTTAAGTAGCCGTCTTGCCCGATGTTTATTAGTCTACAAACTGCTGGCTTGGATTTAGAACCCTTACGTTCCAGTGGTAAGTAGGACTGCAGTCTCACACATTGCTTGGGTGTGAATGAAGATTGTGCTTTTAAATAATAATGGTTTTATCTCAAAAAAGAATTTACTGATTATATTTTGTACCGTGTGCATCACAGACATTTATATTTATGCAACAGACTTATTAAATAATGTTATATTTCTTATGCAGCCTAATTGCTGCTTGTTTTTACATGCAGTTATGCTTTTAATCTGATTACTTATGTCGAGCTGGAATATTGCCATTATCAGGTATAGCCAGCATTTTTTGGGGCAATTACTGCATTTGCACATGTAATTACTGTTTCCTGTAGGTCCTAAACGCAGGGTTCGGCAAAAAAAACCCAATATGTACAATGCACAATATTGTAATTATATGAATGGTTGTGTGTATCGGGGCAGGACAACATGTTAGAAAACAAATCACACGATACGAAAGGATTTTGACAGACAAGTAAATTATCAGTTAATGTTTGTTTGATTGTTTAACCAGCAAAGAAAACTTATTCATTAAAAAAAACATTGTGCAAAAGCAAGAATAAAATCGGCGCAAATAAAAAATAAATTATTATTAAGACATTTGGTAGAAGTTGCTCCCAATGTATCTGTGAATTTGCAGACAATTATCTTGTGCCACAATTTATCATTTATATAGCCCCACCCGTGTTTCCTTACAGTTAAGTCATTAGATTTCCTATGAAACAGCACTACAAGCAAAAAAAAAAAGACAAATGAAAATGTTACATAAATAGAACAGGTATAAGTCTTCTCATACAGCCCTGTACCTCATTGCATCAGTTGTCTCCCTGAGTAAAGTGAGACGGAACCTTGGGCTCTGATGTCATTCTGCTTATTGCTGACTCATATTAATAGTCGATATAGACTTTTTTTGTGTTGTTTTCATGATATTTACCATTTTTCATGAAAGAATGCCGTCTGTTAATTAAAGAGGCTTGAACCCCTGTGCACTTCCACACCTCATTCCGACCCTTGAAGTTTCAGTAGTTGAACTTTTCCAAATGGTATGCTATGTTTTTGCAGCTGGAGATTCTCTGTAGCCTGCAGAGACTGTACTCCAGTGTCAAACTGCAGATGTTCTACAGCAGCACCACTCCCCTGAAAATCCCACCCCTACCCCACACGCTCATCCTCCAATCAGGTGCCGAACGAGGACTTTTTGCCCACTGCTGTTACTTTGATGTAATGGTTAAGTCCATGAACCTAAGCGCTTGAAATAGAATTAAGGCTTGATGGGGAGGGAGACGGGGATCGCTGCCAAACATGCACTACCGAAAGATCAGTTTGCTAACTGCCTTCTCCAATTTCATGGGCTAGGTTGGACTTTCTGCCTCCTGGCTAAACTGTTAAGGGCTTGGCTTGTCCTGATGAATAAAAGGATTGATGCTGGGTGTTCTTACAGGGGTGGACTGTTCCAGCTGCTCCCAAGGTCATTTTGTTCATGGTCAGGTCTGACACAGAGCCCATCCTTCCTCACAAACGAGATCACTTCCTGCCTCTGCCTTACTTCTCTTTTAATAGATAATACGTTTTTAAGTTCCTCTTTAAGAAAACTAGGAACAACACATAAAAAAAGAAATGGTGCTGGTTAGCGTTGTTGCTGAGGGATAGTTGAGGTATTTATCCGCGTGTGACTTAGTTAACCCTAGGAATATAAATTTGGATAAGTTGAGGGCTGCGTCCGAAATTGCATACTTCCATAATATATAGTACGCGATAACAACTACACGTGGCGAGTAATATGTCCCAATCCCTAGTATACAAAATAAACTATGCAGAAAGTTCCTGGTTGACCTACTACATCATACAATGGACACTTTCAATCCCATGAGCCTGCAGGAGAGACGACTCCTCATTTACAAAAGCAGTGATGCAACACTTGAAAGTAGCTTTAAGTATCTTAATCTTAAAAAACTTTGGTCCTGATAGTTAAATTGCACTTGTTTATCATCCTCCATATTAAACATTATCCAACTTGTAAATTCACACGGTTGTGACGATGTATGTCATGTGACCGAGTTAACATGACAGATAACCATACTATATAGAACAAACTTTTTTAATGCTCGGACAGTCAAAAGCCGTATTTCTTCCAGTAGTACGCGTTTTCATAAGTTCAACTTCATAACTTTCTTGATTTTTTTTCCCCCTTTGTAAACAATTATTTATAATGTAAAATGTGTAATAATGAACTTTTAAGCCTAAATAACAGCACAGTGGCACTCATGTAAGTTTTATCATTTATTTTTTTCTTTAAGTGATGAAGATGCTGGAGATGCATTTTTAAAGAAATTTATGAAAGGTCTTCTTACAGAAAGCTTTCCATTAATCATTACACCATCATTTCAGTCATTCAAATTAGAAGTTTCCGCCACACAAGCAATTAGAACGAGAAGGTCTAATAAATCCTAGCACCTCTGAGCAAGTCGAATGCTTTTACAGAACAACTCCTAAAGATAATATTCCTCCACACTCAGGTAGCCTTGTACATTTTATTGAACATCTCTAATAAAGTCATCCTTGTTTCCATGTTAGTGAAAAACCGACGGGGGAAATAAGCTCATCTCAGGGCCACTGTGCGGTTCTAAATGTCTCCGAGGCGTTCGGCAGGTCGCTGTCAGTCAGTATTTACAGAAACACTCCGCGAATGTCATCCAGCTACTAGCTACATCAGGACCACACACTCACTCGAACACTTCCCACTTTTGGGTGTGTTTGTAATTTTATTTGAGCAGCTGGAGTCTCTGATACACATCAATGTCAGTGTGTTTTTGTCTCTTCCTGTAAGCTGAGATAAATGCGCATCAGAGACAGAGAACAGACGCCTTAAGGTTTAGAAGGTTTAGAAAATGGCAGGATGTCCTAAAACCAGAGATTCATCACTTTTTGTTTATTTTTTATTGCTACAGATATCAATAAATATTTTTCAAAACCTGATATTGATTCGCTTTTGCACGTGATGGCAGTTTGGCCTCTGACCAACAGGATCATAATATAAATATTAATATTAGCTATTACAACACAATACACACTTCAGTTTCAGCTCAGTACAATGCAACTGAAATGGGTGTGGATGCTGTGAGGAGAAGGGAGGGGTGAGGTGGGTGTGACAGGGCAGTGCAAGGGAACAAGAGAAGGGGTGAAAACTGTCCTCTGTCCGAGTGGACTATACCAACTCTCACTAAAAATCACTTTTAAAATTTCAATTTTAAAAAAATTCGTTTTTTCTAGCTCTGCTGAGAAAAATTGGACAAACTGGAAATACAAATCTGAAGCGGAGCCGGGGGTGATTTTGTGTTTATGCTCCATCACATATATTTACAGAGAAATGCTTTCTGTCCTCTTCTACATACCTGAGCTGTCATACACTGTGGTACCGATTTTAGGTTAAAGAAGCGATAAAATGGCTCCGATCATAAGAATTTAAATGCCTTAAATGCTTTTTGCCTCACCTGTCGGTCTGTTTTTCAGCCAATCATCTTATAATGAATGGTTGATTGGTTGCAGGATGCACCTGTACAGGGTTTCTCTCTGTTCCAGATGATCACCCTTAGATGATGTTAGATAATTTTCTTCACTTTTAGGTTAGTTAAACTCATCAATTACTCGAATGGACAACATCAAAAAAAAAAAAAAAAAAAAAAAAGGCAAAGTCACTTATTTTAAACACAACTTTTATTAATATAATGAAAATCTGATGTGAGAAATGATATTTGAGTTCCTGCTGCTGGTCTGTGATGTGAAGAAGTGTCTTCTGTTTTTGATTGTAACGTCTGTTCTTTTCTAAACTGAATAATTTTTATTTACTTTATTATAATACTTTAAAAAATCTGATCGATGTTGGGGGCGGAGCCACGGTGGGTGAGTGACATAACCGGCGTGGTGCCTTAACACAGTCAAACACGGACCATCACAGCAGGTCTACTGTAATGTTGATCTGGTGTTCTAGGCACCGGTGACTCTTATAATGATAGAACAAAACACAGGAACGATATCCCACCTGAATATTGTTGTCTAATTCAGTTTTTTTTCCCACAGTTTTTGGAAATCGCTCAGCCACCAGCAGTGTGAAAGGTGTTTGTGTTTTTTATTATGCAACTCTAAAATCCTGGCTGGAGTATAGTGTGTGTGTGTGTGTGTGTGTGTGTGTGTGCGTGTGTGCGTGTGTGCGTGTGTGTGTGTGTGTGTGTGTGTGTGTGTGTGTGCGCACGTGTGCTAGAATAAATAACTCACGATGCTGTTACAGAATCCTGGCCACTGCATTCGTACTGCTGTGATTATAGGATAATGACCCCCAGTTTCCCAAAACCCAATAATATTCCTGTATTATTTTGTAAAGCAGTCTAAATGCCTTCTTTCCCGGCAAGTCTGAAATAAAGTTGATACGTCTGGGTGACGTCTGGTAGGGAAAGAAATCACAAAAATGTTTGGAAAGAAAAAAAAAAGAGAATGTCACTTACATTTCTGGCATTTGGAAAACACCCTCAATTTTCTGCTCAATGGCCCAGCAGTGGCAGCATGGTGGTGCTGGGAATTCCATCTAAAACGCTGAGCTACCACTTCCCACATGTCAATGTATCAACGGACTGTGGAGACTGAAGTGACTATTGTGTGTGTCAGTAATTTTCCTAACTCTTTTCTTTTACTTTAAACAAGTTTCACAGTAACATTTATAATTAATTGATCCTAAACGATTAATTCATACTTTGTTTTGTGATTTATAGGGATTTATATTCAAAAATGCCCTCATTTTGTCACATATACTTTTTTACAGCATAATGAAATTCTTTTTTTCACATATCCCATCTTAGTAAGTTGGTGGTCAGAGCGCAGGGTCAGCTATAATAGGGGTTAAGGATCCCAACAGTGGTTGGCTTGACCCCAGGTGTTTCTGGTCTTCGGATCAACAGCTGGCGGTGGTGGGGCTCGAATCCAGGTTTTCCTGGTCTCCAGATCAGCAACTCAGCGTCTTTACCATTTGAGCCACCACTGCCCCTAAAAAAATCATTCTCAGTTTCCACACTGATCTCTACCATTATTAAATTAACCTTCGGTGCTGTTCAGTCTACTGATTTTAGTCTGATGGTGTGAGAAACTTTGTCTATTCTCCTCTAGACGTAGGAAAACATTGCAAGAGTTTAAAGCCCCCCCCCCCGCCTTTAGTTCAGTGTGGATGCTGTGAGGAGAAGAGAGGGGAAGTGGGTGTGGCAGGGCAGTGCAAGGGGAAAAGAGAAGGGGTGAGAACTGTCATCTGTCAGACTGGACTATACCAACTCTCACTAAATAATCACTTTTAATACCTGAGGAAATGCCAGATTTGTATATCTAGTAAAGTTAAAATCCACATTACTCTCCAAACGCAAAGCGAAGTCACGCGTTCAGTTCTCGTAGCTCTGCTGAGAAAAATTGGACTAATGGGAAATGAAAATACGGTGGAGGAGCAGCGCGATTATTTAATGCTTTGAACATGGAGCGGAAATTTTAGCCACTCCACTCCGCTCACACACTCTGCTTGTGATCCATAAACGTCTGCGCAGTCTCGCAGCTAACGTCTGCGCAGTCTCACAGCTTGATGTGATGTCATAAATAATTAAAAGACAGCAGCTTTTCATAGGTTTAGGATTTTTTTTGTAATATTCCAGGTGTTATGGTTTTTACCAAGCCCACCAATGGAAATATATTAATAAAGTTTCCCAAAAACAAAAATGGTTGTATCATATGACACCTTTTTTACCTCTAATGTGGCACAGATGGGATACGAACGACAGAAAAAAAATCACATGGATTCTGATGTTTCTGATGTTAAGGTCCTCATTTGTATGTGGAAATAAATCGGATTATGAATCAGGTATGCATGCATGAGTGTCTGGCATGTAAGCAGGCAGATCGGATTTTTAGCAGTTAATGCGAGTCGAACATCACTAAATAAACGATGAATAAAAAAATTGATCTCCGTTCTGCTGGAATTTCATGAGACTTGTAGCAACTTCTGCATGGTAGGAGGTGTCTGAGGTTACAGATGTTTCTATGAGGTTTAAACCCCTGGAGAAATGGTCTTTGTAGATTCTGATCTAAAACTGTTAGATTAAAAAAAAAAAACCTCCCAGCATTTTGCTGAAACACGGCTGGACTTTTGATTCCCTTGATTCAGTGGATTTTATGTAGAACTGAACGTCTTTGAGTTGGTCTGTTATGTCCAGACAGACGTTTGAAGGACATTGGCAAGTGACTGTGAATATTTAATCTCTCTTTTTTTTTCCATATATTTGTGTTCCATGGCAAGGACAGGCTGAGACGAGGACAAGGTCGTCCGTCCCCCTGAACTTGTGCTTTTCATTATTGAAACATGTTCAAGGTCAAACAGCTTTTTTACATCACACTAAACAAAAGCAGTCTGAAAAGCACACGGGACTCGTTTCACTCTCACCAGCTTTCTCTTACATTTTACACTCCGATTTTTTTCTCTTTCCATCTTGCTCTCTGTCTGTCTGTCTGTCTGTTGCTCTTTCTCTCTCTCTCTCTCATTCAACTAGACTTTACCTCTTTACCTCCCTCTCATTTGTGTCTGTCTCTCCATCTTTCTCTCTCACTCTTCAACTTACTTTCACCACTTTTTTTCTTTTTTCTCCCTTGCAGCACCCCCCCGTCTGTCTCTTTCTTTCTCTCCACCTTGCTTGCTGTCTCTTGCTCTCTCTCTCCACCTTACTCTCTGTCTGTCAGTCTCTCTCGCTCTTTCTCTCTCTGTCTTTCTCTTCACCTTACTCTCTCCCTTTTTCTCTTTTTTACGCCACATTTTCCTCTTTCTCATTCTTTCTGTTGCTGTCTCTCACTCACTCTCTCTCTCTTTTGCTCTTTCTCTCTCTCTGTCTGTCGCTTTCTTTCTCTCGACCTTGCTCTCTCTCTGTCTCCCTCTCTCTCTCTCTTCCTTACTCTTGCCACTTTTCTCTCTCTTGCGCCACCTTCTTCTCTCTCTCTTTCTCTCTCGCTCTTCTCCTCTGAAAATGTACATCTCTTGTTGAAACCCGTCTCTCTATTCATTGTTCTTTCTCTTTCTTTAATTTGAAATCTATGAAGGTAGACCTGTCGGAGTGTTTTTCTCAGAAAGCGAGACGTCTGCTGACGCTCCTTCGCAATGACCTTTACTAGTCTGGCCCATTTGCGCATCTCCCTCCGTCACCGCTGTTGCTATCGCTGTTTTAGGACGTGTGAATAGTGGACGTAAAAATAGCCGCAGATGTAAAAACCCCTGCTTCTTTCTTACTTTGAACAGAAAACAAAGGCTGATTCTTCTGCCTATTGAAAGGGCACAGAGGCGCTTTTGTGGCCCCTCCTTTATCCGTTCCCCCTTTCGCCATGCACCTCGTCAACCCAGCCTCGGTGGCCAAAAACTCTGACGCTCTGGAGTGAGATTCTTTTAAGAGCATCATTGTTCCTCCTCCAGCTCGGGGGCTTTCTATGCTTCTGCCTGGCATTGGGGATTTTTGGGATAGTGTCATGGGGGGAGGCTTACATCCTGATGCCGCATGGAGGAGGGGGAGGAGAAGGAGGATGATGATGATGATATCCCAGAAATGTTATGCTGCCTGATGATAGTGGTGGGAATCTCACCGCCATGTGATTATGAGATTATAAAATGGGTGTCTGAAGCTGACTCGTAACCCGAATTTTAGCTCGAAACTGAAGCAAAAAATCGGCCAAGAGACAACTCGTATCTTGAGTTGGGACTCAAGGTCAAAGGTACCGATGTATATGTTTATTTTAAAATATGTTATTATTATTATTATTATTATTATTATTACACCTAAAAACTAACATTTGCATCAATTAAAAGCAAAGAAAAATTGAAGTTTGCATGTACTTTTATTTTTACTACTTAAGTACATTTGGGGAAGTGGTGGCTCATGGTTAAGGTGTTGGACTACAAACCCGAAGACCGTGGGTTCGTTTTCTAGCTCCACCAAGCCACCACTGTTGGGCCCCTGAGCATGGCCCTTAACCCTCTATTGCTCAGTTGTATGAAAGATAAATGTAAGTCGCTCTGGATAAGGGTGTCTGCCAAATGCTGTAAAGGTAAATTTAACACAAAAATATTTTTCATATTTAACAAACACAATACAATAAATATGACATACTGTGAATTTCGGCTAAATTAATATTCTTAATTATAAACTTTAACGTCTACCAAACTCCTTTTCCAGTATAATAACTACAGTTGTGCTCCAGTGTTTCGTTAAATTGCGAGTTCTTTATCCACCTGTGGTGCGAGGGTGTGTATGGGCTTGTGGGTTTTGTTTTCGTTTCTTTCTCTCCATGAATAGAAGTGTGTGTGTGATCAGCTGAGCGCCAGAGGGGAATGGAGAATTAGCACTGGTTTTATTTTCTGTTTACTGTGCTTTAAAAGCGGAACTGAAGCCACCGAGAAGTGAGACTGTCGGCCACAGTTACTGGATGGGAAGCACTTGAGAAAAATGCTTGGTTTTGAGTGTGTGTGTGAGAAAGAGAGAGAAAAAATTGTTCCCCTATTCTTTCTGAGGTCCAAAGAATAGCCCACTTCCTGTCATCAGTAAGTGAAATGGTTTATTTTTGAGAGAGAGGGAGAGGAGAGGAGAAGAGAGGAGAAGAGAGGAGAGAGAGGGAGAGGGGGAGAGAGAGAGGGAGAGAGGGGAGGGAGAAGAAGAGAGAGGGAAGGGAGAAGAGAGGGGGAGGAGGGGGAGAGAGAGGGAAGGGAGAGGGGGGAGAAGGGGAGAGAGAGGTATAGGGAGAGAGAGAGGAGGGAGAAGAGGGGAGAAGAGAGGGGAGAGAGAGGAGGAGAGGAGAGGGAGAAGAGAGGGGAGGGGAGAGGAGAAGAGAGGGTGGAGGGGAAGAGGAGAAGAGAGGGTGGAGGGGAAGAGGAGAAGGAGAGGGGAGGGGAGAGGAGAAGAGAGGGTGGAGGAGGAGAGAGGGAGAAGAGAGGAGAAGAGAGGGAGAGGGGGAAGAGAGAGAGGGGAGAGGAGAGGGGAGGAGAGAGGGCGGAGGAGAAGAGAGGGCGGAGGAGAAGAGAGGAGAAGGGAGAGGAGATCACTAGAGTCCAACTGTGATTAAACTGTGATTGACGGTCAGATCTGTCAGAGATTAGATATCATGGCATCACTCGGTTCCTTAAAAACTTTCTGAAACTGTTAAAACCACTGAATGATTGATCTGATTTGTCTCTGAATGATCCGCTGTACTGTTTCTCCATTTACACACATTTACAAAACCAGCTATATATATATAGCAGCTAAAATAGTCTTTCCGTAAACAACCATGTTTTTTACTTTCTGGTTGAAAAAAAAGACTGATGCAGCTTCTTTGGTCCGAACGACTTCCTTAAGTTGGAAAATTTAAAGTCAAAGGCTTCACCTGAAATTACATCATACTATACTCTAGATCGGGGCAGGGGGCAATCTCGGTCCTGGAGGGTCGGGGTGTCCTGCAGAGTTTAGCTACAACCCTAATCAAACACACCTGAACCAACTAATCAACATCTTGCTAGGTTTACTTGAAACCTTCAGGTAGGAGTGTTGAGGCAAGTTGGAGCTAAACTCTGCAGGACACCCCGACCCTCCAGGACCGAGATTGCCCACCCCTGCCCTATACTATACGGTATAAGAGGCAAACAGTATGCAGAAAACAGTATACAAAAGATATCCAGATGACCATCTACTTCTGCCCGGTTTTAAACTACGCATACGCCCGTAAGCACGCATACTTCAGAAACAGAAAACACTGGACCTTGTGATTTAATTGTTAAATAAAACTTGTTAAACATCATCTACCTTTACATTTGTGCTGTTGTGACATCATATGTCATGTGACTATTTTAATGGTGGATAGAGTACATCCGAATTTTATTCATGCTACCCGCAAACATACTATATAGAATGTACTTCTCAGGTAGTTGTTAAGAGTGCTGTACCGGTGTGTGTTTGAATCGGATCAGATTGCAGGGTTCGCTGCCTCATTTTGGTGCAACATAAATAAATGTTTGAAGGATCGATTGTCCTGTGGTTCTCCAAAACGGACCCTAACCCTGTGGTTCTCCAAAACCCTAACCCTCACCCCACACCTAAAAACCTCTAATAATACAAATCCAACACATCAATGTAGTAACACGTGAGTCTGTGCTCTTTTTACGTTCCGTCAAGTACAACTTGAAAGCAGAGCGTGTGAAATGCAGCAATTACTCTTGCTCTGACATATATACAATAAATGTCTTTTATTGTTAGTGTGTATAGGATATGGCTGGGCTAATAACCGATATCATATCAAATCACGATAAACTTTGTCAATAACGATGATAAACGATAGACATTTTTACTCGATATTAATTAAAACCTGTTAAGGTTTCACAGTCCCCCTGGTGGGACACTTCATTGTCAGAACTCAGAAAGCAAAACACGTTACATAGTTTTGGATTCTTGTGATTGAATAAACAGCGGGTAAAACCAGTGTCTGTCAGACCACCAACAGCAAAACACATTCACAAAACTGTAAGGAAAAAAAAAAACCACAACTCGCCTATAAAACCACTGATCCAGAACATTCCAATAAAAACCATGTGATTATTCAGGAAAAATTCCAAACAATCAAATTCAGTGAAATAGGAAGTCCAGACACATTTATATATCGATAAACATCCACAAATTTTTTAGAAGCTGAGCTCGGAATGTGAGTCTGAATTGTAACGTCTGTGCTAACACGAGGTAAACAAGCTACACAAAACCAACAAAATGGCTGCTGGCATTTAGACCATGTTTTCAAAGAAAAATTACTTTTAGCACAGGTGATAATATTGTGTTGTGTTAGTTTTTGTTCATAAACTATAATTTAAAACTTACCTAATAAATTCTATAATTTCTGTGACCTCAGTCTTTGTTGGAATTCTCTTTATATATCGGAATGTATATCGTTATCGATCAATATGGGGGAAAAAATTGTGACATTAGTTATTTTTATGTCATCCAATAACTCCCTTAAGGTGTTGGACTGCTCATAAATAGATCGTAGGTTCGATTCCCTGCACCATCAAGCTGCCACTGCTGGGCCCCTAAGCGAGGCCCTTAACCCTCAACTTCTAAATTGGGTGTAAGTCACTCTGGATAAGGTTGTCCACCAAATACCAGATATTTAAATGTAATCCATTGGTCAGATGTGTATGTCATGTCATGACATAATTAGAACCCTGATGTCCAACAGACTCAGTTGCTATAACACTTGCTATTCGTTCTAGATTTTTTTAAGATCAGTTTTGACTCTGACTGACTGATTCTAAGTAAAGAAAGTGTTTATATGGTGCAAAAGAGAAGAAAAATGAACAGACAAGTGGCAGGTGTGACCCAGCCCAGGACTTTGCCCTGACATGTCACACAAACACACACACACACACACACACACACACACACACACACACACACACACACACACAGACACACACATAATCGCTACATGAAAGGCATCCTAACACGCCCTCATTACACAGCTTTGTTTTTGTATGTATATGCGTGTGTGTGTGTGTGTGTGTGTGTGTGTGAGAGAGAGGGAGAGAATGTGTGAGAAATACACGGTGATCTAAGCGCTGTATCTAAAGTATCTAATGTAATTTCTCTTCTCACGATTGTATTTCTGAAACCGGATCCTGTTTGTAATAACTCGCACCCACCGCCGCTCATAAAGGGTGTTTTACCCCCCCGATCATTAGACTAAGCTGGTGTGTATTGTTTTAACTTGTTTCCCTGCTTAATTATTAATTAATTAATTAATTTATTTGTTAGTACAATCTGGCTTCTTATATAAACTATAACATATTTTGTCATGTCTAAACTGAACTCTTTATAAAGCTGTGTGTTGCGCTGTGCTGAAATGCTGGCTCGGTTATGCCTGGTACAATCTCTAGAGGATCTCCCTAAGTGGGTACAGTGTGTGTGTGTGTGTGTGTGTGTGTGTGTGAGAGAGAGAGCAAGCGCAAGAGTTAACCTGGATCTTAATGCGTGTGCAGATCATACAGAGCCAAAGCATCAGGTGCGCAAAAGAGAGCGATCGATGGAGGCGAGAGAGAGAAAGGATGAGGTCATACACTCTGAGAATGCACTGGCAGGAGGGTGTGTGTGTGTGTGTGTGTGTGTGTGTGTGTGTGTGTGTGTGATGTTCTACCAGACTTTTAGGAATATGTTGTGGTACTGCTGGTTCTTGACCTCTCCAGATGTGCTCCAATTTCATCTCCCGCGTCTACGACTGATAATAACAGCAGTTTTATTTATTTATTTTTTATCCAGTTTTTTGTTTTTCTTACACTTACATAACGCAGCGAATGCCGTGCCAAGCTTTGTCTTTTAGTTGCTTGTTTTTTGTTTTGCATTTCTAACACGAACCCTCCTGTGGTGTTTGTTTTTGTTACCTTGCCAGTGTTCATGGGTCTGGTGGCCCCGCCGCATTATTGGGTTTCTTAATAAATACAGTTTTTGGAAACACACGGCATGTGTTTACTGTAGCTCATTCCGATCTTTACAGACATTAGGGGTGTGTCGAGATCTCGCCGGATGTGTCCACCTGACCTCATGCGGCATCGTCACTTATTCAGTGATGTTCAACTCGCATTAGCAGGTGAAAATCCGATCTGCCTTTTTACACAGCACACGCTAATGCGCGAGTCCGATTCATATCCGATTTATTACCACATACCAATGAGACCTGAATCCCATCTGAAAATATCAGAATTCATGTGCGTTTTTCCTGCTTACTCTGTTGTGTTTATATTTTGTTAATTACCGTATATAATTCATTAAAGTAGACGTTTAATTTAATAAAAGCATTTTGTGTTTTTCAGTTGAATAAAAGACAATTTTTTCCCCTGTATTTCATCATTTGAGGGTTTCTTTCTCTCGTCTCGTTCCCGTTAACACAGTCTCGTGTCTCGCCTCGTCTTGTGGGACGTATCACAGATTCAGGTCTCATTGGTATGTGGTAATAAATCGGATATAAATCAGAAACGTGCATTAGCGTCTGCTGTGAAAACAGACATCAGATTTTTACCTGTTAATGCGAGTCGAAAGTCACTGAATAAGAGATGATGGTGCATGACGTCAAACTCTGTTGGACACCAACAGCGACATATATATAATAACTTACACAACTCTGTGTTTACTATTTCCTTTTTTCACTGTAACAAATGTTCAAAACCCAAATCAGAGCTATTATGTTTAAACATTCCTTTTCCGGTCAGTGCGGCCACATTGGGTTGTTTTGCCTCGTGAAGTGTAAATGCAGATATCAGATACAGGTCAGTTTTAAAAGATGATGTAAGCAAATCATCAAAAAAATCGGATTTAGTCACCAAATCCGATTTTGGACATCAAGACCTGCAGTGTAACTGGTGGAATAGTGTTGTGTGTTCTGCGTAAGTGTTAATGAGATGAATTGCCTGATGGAAAGAACTGTTTCTGTGTCTGGATGTTCTGGTGCTCGGAGCTCTGTAGCGTCAACCAGACGGCAACGGTTTAAAGAGGAAGTGTACTGATGTGAGGGGTCCAAAATGTATGTAATCTTTCGGCTCCACAAAAGCGTAAAGGATGAACCGCACTAACATTCAATAGCTGTGTTCATTTTCCACTGCTTCTCTGCCCACAACTGTAACCTTCCATAGACGTCTGTAGCAAACATAATCTTCCTAATATAATTGTCATGGAGGAACCAGACCGGAGCCAGAGATGATGATGAGATCCAGCAGGGGGCTTTAAACAGGAACCAGAGGAAAGAGTTAGATTTGGTGCTAGTGTGGAGAGCAGATATGGAGGCTCTGCACCTGGGTGCTGGAGGAGAACTGGTGAATCAGGCAAGCAGGTCATTAGCTGGTTACTAATGATTAGCATGACTGTAATGGACTAATGAGGTGCAGGTGTATCTGGTTAATACTCAGGTGAGGGTGTGTGCTGGTTAGGTGTGGAACCTGATGTGGTCCTAAGATTCTGAATTGTTGGCACGTTTATAAGCAACAGTGCATCAATGTGATGATGCACCTTAGTATTTTAAGTAACATGCACTGATATGGGTTGCTATCAACAGGACTGTTTCTGACGAGGTGAAGTGAGTGTTTTTTATGATATTATAGACTTTTCATAAAGACCCTAAAGAATCATATCAACTTGTGGAAAATTGGGCATCTGATAATTCCTTAAACAGTAAATGACAGTAAAAACAGTTCAGAATCTGAGTCTCTTCTTGATACCACAATAAACATTAGCATCCATCCATCCATCCATCCATCCATCCATCCCTTCCTGACAGATCCCACACTTACAAATGATTCAGGCATCACTTCTCTTACACGCTCGCCAGCTCTGGTATCCTGGTGACCAAACATCTGATCTGGGGCTCCTTATTTCGCTAAAGCATTTGAGCTGTCAAAATGATCGCTAATAAAATGCAAGCCTAATTTCGTTACAGATATAACAGAGATTTTATTAAACCTTATTTTATGTATTGAAACATTTATTCTGTTGCGGATTCGCAGACGTGCCGCATCCTGACATTTGTTAATTCGTGTGTCGAGCCCGATGTCACCACGTCCTAAAAAAGTTATTTTTTTTTAGCCATTTTGCCTTTATTGATGGGACAGGACAGAGATGAAACAAGGGAGAGAGAGGAGCTGTGATAAAGGACCTAAGCCAGAATTGAACCCAGGTCACTGGAGCGCAAGAGTGCATGGAAGTTCCGGCGCCTTAACCCACTACATTACTGCGACGGTGATGCCACATCACTTTATCGCTGTGTTATAAAATGTGTGCTTGAACATCGAACCTTCATTCCGAACACTGTGTTTCCCTTAAACTGTTCCCTCAATGTTGGAAGCACAGAGTTGTCTAGATTGTCATTTCTTTTTACTGGAGCACTTTTCATCATGACAATGTCCCTGTGCACAAAGTCCCTGATCTCCATGAAGACATGCTGTGTTCTGGTCCTGATCCTGAATTGGAACACAGACGGAACCGCAGACTTCCTCACCTTAACATTAGTGTCTGATCTCACTAAAACTTTTGCAGCTGAATGAACAGCTGAAGTGTAAGACAACCTCTCGAATAGGACATGCAAAAACACAGATGTGGTGTTTAGGTGTCCCAATACTTTTGGCCATAGAGTTCACGTTGTTTTGATGTTGCCTGGATTGACCTGTGTAAACTCTGTTTATTGAATAGCACACTGCAGGGAGTACCACGGGACCTTATTGAAGCCTGTATGTGCAGCTGATAAGCGGAGGAGGTGAACGTTTGTACTCCAGTGGCGGCTTTAGAAACGCTGCCATTCAAGGTCACATGTTTTTCCGGAAACACTGAACGGCAGTTATTTTATAAATTCCAGGTTTAATAACTGGAATAACCGAGTTGGTCTCCATTATTTCTATTACGACTGTTAATTGTGTAATTGTGGTTTACTGGTTACCATCTGCTGTTTCCTTGTATTAGTCTTTTGCCAAGACATACTACATTTTTACTTTACCCGAAAATTTATTTCACATGTTAATCTAAAAATACAAAGCAAATTAGTTTCCTGGTCAGTTTAGGTGCATTTCCTGTTCATTTTTACAGCATTTGACAGACGCCTTCATTCAGAGCGCTGTACAAATAGTGCTTAGAGTGATTATCAGTAAATCAGGGGAAAGTGGAAGCTCGGTGGTTAAAGGTGTTGGACCGCTTATGGGAAGATAAAGGTAAAGAGGGCAAATGGTTAAGGCTGTCACAGTTATTAAACAACCGATAGTTAGGTATTGGAACACAAAATGTAGATTTCCTTAAATACTATTTATCTAGTATTCAATATTTACAGTAAAGCGTTAATAAGGCACAAATTGGAGTGATTATAAAATACTTTAAGTTCCTTTGATTTTTTTTTCACAAACTATTAATCGTTAAAGCCCCAAAACAGGCAATAAATCGTCATAATTGCAATTATTTATTTGACGATTAATCGTCACCCAAATTTGTAATCGTGACAGTCCTACACATGGTGGTTTAGTTGTTAAGGTGTTGGACTGGTGATCATCATGAATAAGGGCATCTACCAAATACTAGTAATGTAAATGAATGAATTAATACCAGTTCCACCAGATCAAAACCTAGTGTAACAATAATGCTATAGAAAAAGTAGATATAAAAATGTTTTCCATATGCGAATCTTTCGCAGAAACTGAAAATACCCATGTTCTGCATTGTACAAACCGAGAAACAATTAAGAGCTTTTATTGTTGCCCATACGGGGCACATTTTTAAGAAATTAGAGAAGTGGTAGCGGAGTGGGTAAGGTGTTGGTCTGCTTATCCATAGATTTGTGGATTTGACTCCCAGCTCCACCAAGTTACCACTGCTGGGCCCCAAAGCAAGGCCCTAAACCCCAATCGCTCAGTTGTATAAATAAGCTAAATGTAAGTCGCTCTGGATAAAAGCGTCTGCCAAACGCCGTGAATGTAAATTGGCGGAAAATCAAGTAAAAAAATGGCTTGAGAACCGTCGGAAGGAGCCGAGTCGGATACTGCTCCTATGTGCAGTAAAGTCTTTGTTACAATGATGTTAATATATCCTACATACGTTACCTTCATTTATATAAAATGAGCTTTTTTTGTAATCTGTAAAGTTTAAAGTGGAGTGTCACACCGTCCAGTAACACTGCCAACACAACAGTTATCCAAAATACACGCAAGCGTAAATACCTTTACACTGAGCTGCGATAAAACTTACTGCTGAAATTTACGATAAAAATTGTCTTTGCTGTCGTAAAGTAAAATAAACAACTGTAATGAAGATCTCGAGAGGAGCTTCGTAAAAGCAACAAAAAAACACAACAAAATGAAATGAAGTTACAACACATCGAAAATGCTTCCATCCAGTAGAGAACAGTGTCGGCAGTAAATATAAAAAAAAGATATTTTAAGTTCCGTTGAGTTGATACTTATTTCTGTGGTGAACTTATGTTTGTGTGTTAAATTCCGTTACGTTGTGGCTTGTTTACGTCGTGTTGTGAACTTTTTTTTTCGTTTTAAATTTCGTTAAACTGTGGCTTGTTTACGTTGTAAACTTCATTTGTGATTTTAAATGTTGTTATTTTGTGGCTTGTTTACGTTGTGTACGTTGTTTGCGGTTTAAATTCCATTACGTGGCTTGTTTACGTTGTTTTGTGAACTTTGTATGCATTTTAAATTTTCTTAAGTTGTGGCTTGTTTACGTTGTGTACGTTGTTTGCGGTTTAAATTCCGTTCCGTTGTGGCTTTTTTACGTTGTGTACGTTGTTTGCGGTTTAAAATTCTGTTGCCTTGTGGCTTGTTTACACTGTAAACTTTTATTTGCGGTTTAAATTCTGTTGCGTTGTATCTTGTTTCCTCTGTTTTGCGAGATTATGTTTGCTTTTTATATGTTGTTGTGTTGTGCACTACTGGATCACTGTGTGTATATGTATATATATATATATATATGTATATGTGTGTATATGTATATGTATAGGCTGCTACCCTTTTTCTTTTTCCTTGTTATTTGTGTGTCTGTTACATAAACACAATCGGTGTTATTAGTTTATTTAATGTATTAGGAGGTATTTTAATATTGAATCTTTTTTCTGGTGGTTATTAGCAAACCGCTAACACTATACCTATTCTGTCTCCCTGATATAATTGTCATACCGCCCCCTCTTTAACCCCAACATATTTTGAGAGGCACTACAGAGTAAAACTTCTCTCTCATTTCTACTTCTTTGCTTCACTCATGTAAAGAGCCTGGTGGTCATGTGATTCAGTTCAGATGGCATTCCCCTGCACGCCGGACCTCAATGGCATCTCTGTTCCGTTCCATCCTGTGACACTACAGCTCTTAGCTTCCGCTGTGTGTCACATACATGTGTGTGTGTAGGGAGAGGAGACAGCTGTTGCTGCATTTGGGAGGGCCTCTTGAGCTCCGTCCCACCCCGTCCCCTCACCCACTCCTTTCGCACTTTACACTGAACTTCACTTGGAGTTTCTAGGACTTGATGTAAAGGCGTGAAGTTGAGTAGTCTTCCTCCAGCCTGGGAACTGGAATGGATCGTCCAGCGGCAACCTTAAAGCGTCCTGATTCACGCCGTCTCCCTGTTCCGCACTGCCAGGTTCATTTCGACGTTTACTTATACAAGGATCACCGGAGCGCTTTGTGGTTTTCAGGGGTTACGGCGAACCGCAGAGTTTCTGAAAACACACCAGTGCCGAGCCGCCCTTAAGCTCCCGGTCCCCCTGTGGCTGTTTCTCTATGGACGTCTGCCGTAGGGCTCCGAATAGTGGACGAGTAAACAGCAACAGGTGGCTCCACACTGTGTGCTCTCTCTGCGCTTGAGCTTTATTCACCATCCACAGCTTGAGGTAGGGTGTGTGTGTGTCTTCGGTGATTTGTAAGGACAGTTATGTGTGTATGAACAGAGAGGTTTGTGTGTCTGCACGTGTCGGAGAGATTGCACAGATGGCAGAGAAACAGACCGTGGCTCACTCGTCTTGTCAGGCTTGGCCGTCTTCTCCTCCACACGAGTTGGTGTTTCAGTGACACAGCTGAAATACTCCACACTCCACCCACTCCTAAAACACACTTTAACCAGACTCGAAAACAAGATTCACTCCAGTGTGCATGGAGTATTTATTCTGGTGGCCCAACGCCAAATACACAACGCTGAAACTGGGCCGCGATCCTGAACCAACGCTGGTGTGAGTTGAAACTTTGTGTGTTTGTGTGGAAGAGCGAGCGACAGAGAATAAAATTCTTGTGGTTGTAGATATGTCCTTGTTTTTAGTGTCTAACATGACTGTGTGTGTGGGAGTGAAGTGGGGGGGAGGGTGTATGCAGGCGTTTGATTCCTCTCCCATACCCTTGGACGTTATCTGTGTCTCACTAACACAGCTCCCACTGTCTGTCTCTCTCTTTCTTAAACCGTCTCTCTGTCTCACACTCCCTTTTTTTCCCTGTATTTCTCAATCTGTCATTTAAATCATCTCGTTCCGTGGAGCTCCTCGGATCTCTGAGTGTTTGTAGTGGAGCTTGAGCTTCTCAGCGCTCTGTTTTGGTCCGACTACAATACACACACTTTTTTTTTTAGAAGTTGAGATGATTGGTATAAACATCCGTGCAAAAAGATTTATTCTTTCCAAAGTTGATCAGTCGCGTAACGAAATTTACGCCACCAAACACACTTCTTTGTCCTGTATAATAAAGATGTTCTAATTGCTAATGCAGTCATTTTAACCTCCAACAATCACTAAAAAGGCTGATTAAATCCTGGAAGAACTTAGAATATTTATTAGAAAATAATAGTTGAAAAGTAACGATTAATTGAAATTTGATCAATAATTTTCCTAATTATTGATTATTTAATCAAACGCATGTGCCGAGGAAACAGAAGGAATAATAGAAAAATGTTAAGTGTGTGTTCTGACGATACACACAATAGTGTAAAACAAATTGCAGTAATTATCATGTTGGACAGTGTATATGTGTGTGCGTGCGTGTGTGTGTGTGTGTGTGTCAGGTCAGGGTTATGGAAAAGATATAACCCTTAAATTGAAGACTTCAGGGCCATGTGTGTCTGCATGTATACATATGTTGTTGTGTGTGTGTGTGTCTGCGAGGACGTCAGGATACTGGAGTAGGGGTGTGATGTCGGCTCTGTAAGAAACAGAACTCTGGACGGGGTAGGGTAGCACAGTGGGAGACACTGTTAATCGTTTTAAAACCAGACAGCAAGAAAAATAAACGGCAACAGAGATTAGACATTCCTCAGACTCAGGACTTTAATGTGAGCAGTCAGTGATCTGGTCTGAAGGTGTGTGTGTGTGTGTTTTTTTTATTGTTTTTGTGGAATATTGTCATTAAAGTGGGCTGAGGACAAATTCATTCCCTCAATTATTTGATGGAACGGACCGATAATTTCGCACATCAAACAGCCAGAAAGACGTTTCGGTTTGTTTCATTTGCTTATAAATTAAAGCTGAGAAAAATAAGACTTAAGGAATTTTTGTCTCGGGTACCTCTTTTCCCCCGGAGCCGGACTGGTGCAGGAGTCATAGCTAGCTCTCATTCTTGCATTTGTACTGGCTGTTATCTCCTGTCAGCTCATATTCTGGGGCATTTTTGCCTTTATTTATAGGATAGATTGATAAAATGGGGGAAATGAAGAGGGGGGGGGCAGAAAGGACCCAAGCTGGAACCGAACCCAGGTTGTTGGAGCACAACTGCGCATGTGGGTGCCGGCACCTTAATCCCCTTCTCATTAAATCCCTGGATGTGGAACCCGTCAGGTCCATTTCCTCTTCTATGGACCTTAAAAAATGGCAAAACTATTAGAATTTAAATAGTAAAAATGATAAACATGAACTATAAACAATATAAAATACGAACATGATAAACTGATTCGTTTCTTTTAACAATGATTGATTTGTTTTTGTTCTGAATTCTTAAATAGAAAATATCCAGTTTTCAAAAATACAGATTTAAGTTTTTAAGGTGATGAAATTCGGAACATTAAATTCAATGTTAATAAAAATATATATTTTGCAGAATTGAGATAGGTCAGAGAACTGAACTGAAGTAGGTCAGAGGTCATCCACAGGGAAGAGTAGATAATCTCCGAAAAGCCCAACGAACCATTTCATCATTCAGACAGAGGACAGTATTTCTTACACAACAACAATATTTACATTTTTTTTATGTTAATATTTAATACTTATATATATTTATTATTTATATTTGTAGGTTAGGGTTCCCAGCATGTGAAACATTGGTCTAAGCGGTCTATAAAGTATATTTGGTGTCTATAAACGGTGCTTTGAGCTGAAGACGTGAACATTGTGAACAGTGATTTAACGGTTCAGTGGTGGAGCTTTTTGTCCAGCATATCTGAGGTTCAGGGTTTGACACCCCCCCCCCCCTCCAATTTTTAAACCAACTTTCTTCATCAGTGCTTGTATATCAAGCGCCGGGACACGTTTGTGTGCTTTTACTAGAAACGCGTTCAAAGACTCGATCGTCTACATATCGTGCATGAGCACCAAGAGACGACTGAGACTCACAGCAGCAACAAGAACTCGCATGATGTTTAACGCAGACCAACAACATTTTTATGGAATTGAGATGTTTCGGTTTTTTTATTTGTTCGTAAAAAGTACCGTGGTGACACGTCTCACCTGCAAATAACTGGAATTCAAACAGTCCACCGAATAAAAAGAGTTAAATTGTTCAGAATTTCTCCATCCTGAAATCTTTAAACTGTATTATTAAAAAGTGGATATTTGCTGGTTCAAGAATTCAGAACAAAATCGCTGTTTAAAAAAATTGTTAAATTTCAACTTAACTTCAACTTAGTTTTATTAACTTAAAAAGCTTTGTCCTATTTCAAGCTCCATATTATTCTATCTTAAAAAAATCTGTTTTTCTGGTGTGTGTGTGTGTGTGTGTGTGTGTGTGTGTTGTGGGCTGTGCGGAGAGTTGGAGCAAAGAATGTGTGGGAAGAAGAGCAGTCTTTTTAGACATGTACTTCAAAAAAAAGCGGAGGAATTGTGTAAATCTACCACTTAGCATTTACTCGAGCCGCATCAGAGGAACCGCACTGACTCTACACTCTGCTGGTCATTCCATTCCATCCCGTCCCTCTGTCCGTCTGTCTCTCTGTCTGCCTGCCTGCCTGCCTGTCTTCCTTCATAGCTACGTCTCTGTTTCTTTCTCAGCGGCCAGACTGTGGTGAAATGTCCTGACCTGACCTGAAATGTAATGAGCAAAAATATTTCCCGATACGCCCCCTGTAGTTTTAACACGGGTGCTAAATACGCAGAGTTTTGCAGCTAAGTGTTAAATAGCAGCCGCTTGTTTTTGGTTCAGCTCGTCTAGACCATAAAACCTTTTTTCCACAGTTGCTAAACAATATCGCGGCTGTTTACAGGCTAATGTAATTAAGTCTACATTTAAATTTTAAGAGGACGGATTTATTAATTCCACACTTGTACATTCCAATACATGGCCGTGTGAATGTGAAAATAAGGGTTCTTTGTGTGTGTGTGTATTTCTATAGGCATGGAAGAAGCGGTGGTTCGTTCTGCGCAGCGGTCGACTGACGGGAGACCCGGACGTGCTGGAGTACTACAAAAATGACCACGTGAAGAAGCCCATCCGTGTGATCGACCTCAACCTGTGCGAGCAGGTGGACGCTGGGCTTAGCTTCAACAAGAAGGAGCTGGAACACAGCTTCATCTTCGACATCAAGACCATCGATCGAGTCTTCTACCTGGTGGCCGACACTGAGGACGAGATGAACAAGTGGGTGCGCTGCATCTGCGACATCTGTGGCTTTAACCCCACCGACACTGATGGTAAGCAGAACAGACAGAGACCTTCATAACCAAGTTTAGTAATAAAGCACAAAGTTGAACTGGTTAAAGCTGCAAAAATGTCCAAAAGGAGCGTGGATGCTTGTTGGACGTCCCATTTCCGAAACCATGAACAGCAATATGAATCCCCCCTTTTGCAGCTATGACAGCTTTAAAGCTCTGGGAATCTGGGGTCGGGCACTGATGGTGGATGAGAAGGCCTGGCGTTACAGTGATCCAGTTTGTCATTGGTGTTTAGTGAGGCTGAGGTCTGGGCTCTGTGGTGGACCTTTAAAACTGTTGACACACCTTGCTTAGTGCACAGGAGCATTAGCTATAAATTTGCTAGCTAGCAAAGTGTAGCAGTGGTGACCTAAATGGTTAATGCGCTAAGTCGTTGATTGAAAGACCGGGGCTCAAGCCCCAAGGCCGCCACGGTGGAGTCCTTGAGCAAGACCCTTAACCCTTCCTGTTCCAGAGACGCTGTATCATAACTGACCCTGCGCTCGGACTCCCAACTTACTAAGATGGGATATGCGAAGAAATAAATTTCACTCTGCTGTGGACTTTATGTATGATTTATGGTATGATTATAGGTAGTATGAATGAAATATAGACATACTACCACCATCAAGTTCACAGTCACATGACTTCACAACCGAATGAGCATACGAAGTTAGATGATGTTTACTTAGATGATATTAAAACAAGTGCAATTTAACCACACGATTTTTTTTTCCCCCCTTAAAGCTGCAGTCTGTAAATTTTGCCTCTTTGTCGCCATCTCTGTTTGAAACCTGGCATTGCAGTTATTTGCAGAATTATCTTTTTTTTTTTTTTTTTGCATAGGTTGTGCTTAGGGACGGCAGATGAATTATGATTTGCTGTGTGTGTGTAAGTGTGTGTGTTTGGGATGTTGGTACATAAGTAACATAAGTCTTGCCAATTTGCTTGTAACAACAAACTGCAAATAATTATTATTATCCAGGAACTTTTGGTGTGCTGTTTTTTTATACTATAAAGAATGTGAAAATATGAGATTTCGGATGAGTTCACCAAATTTAAAAAACGTAATTTTGGTGAAGTTGCTGTTTTGAAATGGGTGGAGGTTCCTAAGGTGGAGCTTTCATGGTTTTGTGCTGGATTATTTGCTGCTGTTGGCAGTCCATGTGACTGAAACACCTGATGACCTCAGTCGTTTACTGTATGTACTTTTATACGTACTTTTCAATGTAAATCTGTTGAAAGATGTTTTCTAAACGTTTTTGGCCAAACGATCTTTAAGAAAGAAAAAAGATTCAAATAATGAGTTAAAGAATAAATAGTTTGTAAACTTTCCATTAATGAAAATACGGTTATAAATAATACAATAAAAAAAGTGTCGGATTCCTTATTTTATGCACAATAATTTTTTAAAATGTAATAATTATAACTAGAATTAACTTTAAAGCCCGTTTGCACTGAACAGAGTCTCTGTTGCCTCCAATAGCTGAGGGTTCGAGGTGTTTTTCTCTAACCGCCTGCATCCCGATGGCTTTTGAAGAAATAATGAGATGCGTCCCCCCCCCCCCGCTCAGGTTACTTATGAGGACAATAATCAGAGCATTGTGTGTGTGTGTGTGTGTGTGTGTGTGTGCGCGTTAATACAGTTTCAGGAAGGCAGAGCATGTGTACGATTCTCAGTCTGTACCTTACTGACATGTTTATACTCGTTGAACGTGTGAACAAACACACACTTTGAAAACACAGAGAAATCCTGGGAAACGGATGGATTGGTACACAGCAGTGATGACCTGTGTAACTGAAACCGACCTTCAGGCTACAGGAGGACGTTTCAGGTGGAGCATGAGGAGTGTTAACACAGCAGGAGTTCTGCAGCTCAAACAGACCTTATATAAATACTGACTGTATTGACAAGTTGTAAGTTATTGTAAGATACATGTGGGCTCTGGTCTGAAGTAGTCCCTCTCTCTCTCTCTCTCTCACACACACACACACACACACACACACACACACACACACACACACACACAGCTCACTCAGGCGTTTCCAGATTGAATAATGGAGCAGGTGGTGGTACAGAGCGACGGTACAACGCTAGGGGTTGTGTGTGTTGTGAGGTCCGATTTCAGCTACTTCAGTGTGATGCATCAAATAATTAACCTCAAACTTTACCTCAATTTCACCCTGATCTGTTCTTACTGTACATGTGAATCTGTCCTTTATTATCTTTCTTTCTTTTCTTTTCTTTCCCCTACCCGCCCCCCCTTTTTCTTCCCCCACACCTTTCTTTCAACAAAAAAGAAAGAAAGAATCTTTCCTTCTTTTTTCTTTTTCTTTCTTGTTTTTGTCTTCTTTTTCTTTCTCTTTTTTCTATTTTTCTCTCTTTCTTTCTTTTTCATATCTTTTTTCTTTCTTTCCTATGATTTTGCTGATGATTTCTTTCTTTCTTGTTTTCCTTTTCTTTTTTTCTTTCTTATGATGATGCTGATGATGATGTGCTGAAATTGGCCTTGAGTCAGTTTGTGTTTGTGTCTCAGGTACATAGAGATGTGTGCTGTCTTTCAGAAGCATGACTCACTGCAGATCTGTAAGAAACAGTTCAGACGCACACACACACACACACACACACACACACACACACACACACACACACACACACACACACACACACACAGTACTGCAGGAAATCTCTATACACTGACTGTGTACAATGGCTTATCCAATCCAACGCGTTCCTGCTCTCGTTCCTCGCTGGCACTTCTTCACACACTGATTCAATGATTTCTTTTTGGAAACATTCGCATGCCTTTTTAAGCGGTTGTGGCGCGATTTAAATCGTGTATCTTTTATATTTTTTGGTAGTGTGAAGAATTTTGAGTTTTTCCTCCTAAGTTTTAAACATGTTGGTATTTCCTGCATGTCGTGTCTCCAGTATTGCTGCACTGCGATCCGAATTGGTGGCTCTTCCTCACCTGCAGGGTCCAGTATGTCTGGGTCATTACTATCAGCAGCGGCAGGAGAATCTGTAGAGGACCAATTTTTGAAAAAATCATGGATAAAATTAGCTAATGCAATATGATGGTTCTCCATAATGCTCCTCACTGCTTAACACTTTTCAATAAATGACTATATGACGCTGGGGCCCCCTTGTGGGTCGGGACCCCCCTGTTGGGAACCGCTGCTGTAGCATGTCTTTTAGATTAGTGAAGAATTACCCAGAACCAGTAGAGCCGCTCGATCGTGCCAAAGATAATAATCCTGATCATACTGACTGATGGTGAGATCAAATTTAAGATCAAACAAACAGCATCAAACTTTTTAACAGTAAATTTTCTAGAATTTCAAATGTAGTTAAAATTAAAAACTCTAATCAGAAACAGATAAATAAATATACATTCAATTAAATAAGCAAATAAATTAATACTCATTCACAACCTGCTGAAAAAAACTACTAAACATTTATTCAGCATTTTGATCATTAGCATTAGTCTGTCCGTTGTGGTGGCGGTGGCGGTGGTCTTCGGCTGTAAACACATCGGCTCTGTCCGAAATCACAGGCTACTCCAGTATGTACTACGTTTACTAAAGTACAGTCTTATAGTATAGTTATGGAAGTATGAATGAAATTTTGGATGTCGAAATTGTCACTTGACTAACAATATCACAGCAGCGCAAGTTTAGAGTTGGATAATGTTTAAATTGGATAATGATAAACGAGTGCAGTGAACGGGTTAGGGTTTTTTTCTTATTTATACTTTTCAGCCTTTCATTTTTGCCTTTATTAATACTTCAGGGCAGAGGTAAAATGGGGGAGTGAGGGGTGGAACCGAAAACCGGACCCGAACCCAGGTCGTCCGAGCAGAACGGCTTTATCTGTGCCGGTGCTTTAACCCACTACACTTCAGTGATGAGTCGTCTGTCCCGCAGCCTCATAGTATAGTAAAGTGTACATCGTATGTGTACTCCAAAATCCGGGCAGGAGTCATAGATCATCCAGTAACATCACATACTAATAATTTGGGCATACTTCTCATCTTGCATACTTAGTTTCGCCTAATATATAGTATAGAAATATGCAATTTTAGACGACGCCACCGTCTGCAACTTTGGAAGAGCATTTATTAGGAAGGTCATGTACCGCCTGTCCAAAGTGTTCACCAATTTCTTGAATGTAAATGCCTTTATTTTGTTACATAAACTTTTTTACAGCAGAGTAAAATTTGTTTCTTCGCATATCCCATCTTAGTAAGTTGGGGGTCAGAGCGCAGGGTCAGTTATGATACAGCGCCCCTGGAGCAGGAAGGGTTAAGGGTCTTGCTCAAGGACCCAACAGTGGTTGGCTTGCTGGTGGTGGGGCTTGAACCCAGGTGTTTCTGGTCTTTAGATCAACAGCTGGCAGTGGTGGGGTATGAACCCAGGTCTTCCTGGTCTCCAGATCACCAACTCAGTGACTTTAGCCATTTGAGACACCACTGCCCCGAATACCTGTATGCTAACCGTGCTAACTGAACATGCGGTTTTGCTATTTTGAACTGTATTTCTTAGTTTTGAAGCAGTTTGACGTGTCCATCAAACCGTTCTTCTTGTCCAAAATCTCTTTTTGGTCATGCTGACTAGACATGTCGCAGCTTCTCAAGGAGAAAGTTTGGCGCTTTTAGGAGAGGGGTAAAAAAAAGCAACGAAAAAGCTGTGGGAAAAAACAAGAGAATCCTTGCTAAAGAGAGTACATCATAGAAGAGTTTTCATTGTTTGTAATTAGTTCTTGTGCTTAAATGTAGAATAAAATTTAAAAAACACACTTTTAAGATGTTTCCTTTTTTGACCCATTTTTATTCTCAGTCTGGAAATGACTTTAGCAGCACAATTGCACATTAATTACATGTTAATGTGTACACATTAATTGACAGCATGTTATTTTTTACCAGTCTGAACTGACTTCCTTCTGTGTGTGTGTGTGTGTGTGTGTTTGTAGATTCTGTAAAGGCGTCTCAGCATGCTGCAGTGTCTGGAGGTTTAGTAGTAGATGTACCTCCTCGATCCGGGCTGATGGGCTCCTCCACATTGCCTAGTGTGCCTCCTCCATATCAGCCGGTCAGTGTTGGACACCTGGACTCCTCCTCCAGCCTGGACGACACACAGGACTACCTGCTGCTGCTCCACTGTGAGAGCAAGAAACCCGAACCCAGCAGGTAAAAAGAGGGAGGATGGAATTCATAAATGAAGAAATAACGATCTGGTTTCAAGGGTTTGTGTTTGTGGATGATGATTATGATCTATCAAAATTGTCTTTAAAATGGGTTTTGGAGACGAGGCAAAAACAAGCCTTATTGAGTCCCAGAGCTGCAGCATGTAGCATGAGTCTGTTAGCACAGTGGAGTGAATGGTGGGACGCCGAGCACCTGGAAAGGGTCTCCAAGTGCAGGGATGAATCAACAGCTCTGCCTGACAAAACAGGTAAGGCTGAGGAGGAGAAACAGAGGGAGAGAGACTCGTCCTGGCTCATTTAGCCTTGAGCACTTTTTTCTGTAGATGCTCTTTAAAGACCTTGTGAAAAGGCTAACCCGAAACACAGCCGTCTGTTCGAACCACATATGTCAGCACTTGTTTCCTCCCGCACAGAAGTACATGACTCACTTTAGCACTTAAGTTGACCGGTATATCCTGACGGACGCGAATGTGCCTCTGCGTCAAATTGATTTGCGGCGTCCCTCTCGGAAAAAGCGTAGCCAGTACTGTTCGCTCTGACTCCGAGCTCTCATTCGCCGAGTCTGTAAAAAATTCTGCACGTACTGTAATAATCACTGCCTTTCGGTACATAAGCATTGTTGTAGACTTTCTCATGTTTTTCTCGACTGCATTCGCAAAATCACACTAGGGGGCCATTTCCTGGAGACACATGTGTCTATGTAACCGTTTGGATAAATCAGTTAGTTATCCAATCAGAAACAAATGCATGAAGTGAGCAGGTGTAAACAGGCCCAAAGCACCTAAAAGAATCTGCTGCTTCTGATAAAATAATGCAGAATGTCATTCAGATATAAAGACTGAATGAACCACTACACCTCCCCCTTACCTTTTTTTACAGAGTGACAAGGTGTAGAGATGGAAATTAGGGCTGTCACGATTATCAAATTTAGGTGACAATTAATTGTCAAAGAAATAATTGTGATTATGATGATTTACTGTGTGTGTGTGTGTGTGTATATATATATATATATATATATATATATATATATATATATATATATATATATACACACCATGTAAAAATAAATAATCTTCAGTCCATATTCAGATACTAAATTCTTACTTGTGTAAACTAAACGTGTAAACATGGTGACTAGTGCTTAGCTTGCTGGTTAACTAACCTAGCCATTGTTTTGCTGTTGTTGGTGTTCAGCATATGAAGACACATTGGTGGTTTCAGGGTGCGTTTACGTTCCTACCAAATGAGCACAAAGTTAAAGCGATGTTTTTCGTTTTCGAGCTGCAGTAAATTAAGGCTAATATGCAGGTTTGTGACTCGTGTTTTAATCAGTTGGTTTGTAGTGTCATAAAAAAAAAAGTACTGCTTTTAAAGCTAAAGGAAATGTGAAGAAACGTGCGTTTATCTTTAACCCTGTCCCCTTCCGTATGTCTGATCATGTGGCTTCGTCTCTAAGCGGGCTGGAGCAGGAATATTTGCTCTTAGAGGAGTGTGAAAGCAAGACTGCTCCTTCGGACAGTCTGTAAGTACATCTCAGTGGTGTGTGTGTGTGTGTGGTGTAATGAATAACATCAGTGTGTGATGATTAAGGAAACACGCGCACGTCTGTGCATGGACTGAGGAACCTTTAACCGATTACACCAATTGCACATTTTATGATGCAATGTCCATTAAATAAAAATAAGGTACAGAATACCAGAATGGCTGCTTTTTTTTCGGGCTTATATAATATATTAAAATGTATTACTTTTCATACCTTTACACACACACACACACACGTTCTTAAAAAACATGGCACCTGTATGCATGGTGAATTACTAACGCTGCTAGAATTTTTGCGTATGGATTCCAGACTACAACATTAGCTGATCTGTGGTGATGATCATTATAAGAACATTTTCTGATATCTGCTGTCAACATATTGGCCATTTTAATGTGCACTGATAAGCAAGTGTTTGTGTTTTTAACCTGGGTTCTAATTTCTGCTCTTGCTGTAGATTATTGTTGTAGTACTGGACCTCAAAAGAGCCAAAGTAATGCCCCGGTGTTCTCTCCTTCTTAGACATGACTGCTCCAAGTCTACCTCCTCGGAGCCGGACTGCAATGACAACCTTCCATCACATCGCACACCAACTTCCTCGACCTCCACGGCCAAGCATGCATCAGTCAACGGCTTCTTCTCTTCCCAACCTGCCCCGCTGTATGACTCTCCTCCGGCACGGGGGGCCAGTATGTCGGCCGACGCGCAGGGTTTGTACCAGCTACCCCGCAGCCGGTCTCAGGACACTGTGCTGCTGCCCAAAAGTGCGCCCTTGTCAGGCACCACTGACTCCGATGCTGCAGATGTCTACGTCTTCAACACACCCGCGCGGAAGCCTTCGTTCGAGGCTCAGCTCAGGAACATGTCTGTCAGCTACGACATCCCGTCCACGCCTGGCAGCAACTGCACCTATCAGGTGCCCCGTACGGCCGGAGGGGCAGAGGCCTCGGCGTCAGACGTTGTGCCACCTCCCAGGCCGCCCAAACCCTCGGTGGGGCCGGCGGCTGATCGCTCACCCACGGACACTTATGTCGTACCTCGGTCAGTCTCGGAGACGGACTCAAACTACTGTGTGCCTTCAGGCCCGGGGGGAAGTAAAACTCTACGGAGCAACACTATTGGTCCTGTAGATTCCTCACGTCTGCGCAAAGGTAATTAATTACAGCTCTTACAGACTGAAAAAGATCAAGTCTAAAACAAAAAATGTTTCTATAACATTAAAATAAACTATAAACTAACATTGAAGTCTGGTTGATATTAAAATGTAAAAAAATGAATATATTAAACCAGCTGCAGTGTGGGAGTATTATGGGCAGGCGGTATGTGATTACAACCGTAACCTTTTATGGTTATGACCATTTCTCCACAGCACACACTATCCAACAGCTCCTAAATCATTTCTCTTAGCTTAAGGTTTCAGATGATTTTACACAGACTGAATACTTATACAACATGATCTTTTTTTCGGCGGGCTGGAAATTTTACCATTCAGTGAATGTTTTACATTTACAGCATTTTAGCAGATGTTCTTATCCAGAGTGACTTACATTTATCTTTTTTATACAACTAAACAATTCAGGGTTAAGGGTCTTGCTCAGGGGCCCAACCGTGGCAACTCGGTGGTGCTGAAAATCGAACCCTGATGTTCCAGTTATCGGTCCAACAGCACTGCGCTACCACCTCCATGTTAGGGAAAAAAATCCAACTTTGTCCAACATCTTGGTTTTAATTTTATTTTTAAGAGAGATTTTAAAATATTGACTAAAATTACATCACACTAATCTCATCGATTTTTACAAGACCACCATTAAGGAAGACTTGGACGTGATGTTTGTCCCAATGTTCAGCATTTCTGTGTTATTTTTCAGCTATTTTTTACATAACTAGTGATGTCATGCATATTATGGATGGATGGAGGTGCAGGTGTACATTGGCTTTTGTGTAATTTTTTTTAATAATTATTTTTTGCAGATTATGGCTCACAAGACTGTTATGACATCCCCAGATCTTTCCCTTCAGAGAGGAACTGTTCATTCGAATTCAACGAATCCCTCAGCAATTATTTTGTAAGAAAAATCACTGCAGATATTTATCTGAACCTGAGTCCTTATGCAAAACTTATATAATTTATGATTGCCTGTCAAACGGAGTTGCTGTCTTAAGACGGAGAAAATGAAAGCATGACTTTGACCTGTTCCTCCTACAGAAAAATAAAGGGATGCTGCTGGTAGGAAACACCTCCACTGAGGAGATGGACGAGAACTACGTGCCCATGAGTGCAAATTCTCCGTCGCATCAACTTTCAGGTAGCATGTCCGAGCTGATCCAGGAGCCGAACTACGTGCCCATGACCCCAGGCACGGTGGAATTTCCTTCCCTGGGAAAGCAGGTCCCTCCTCCGGCCCACATGGGTTTCAGATCAAGTCCCAAAACACCTCCGCGAAGACCAATGCTAATCAGCGACTGCCAGCCGCCACCTGTTGACCGAAACCTTAAACCTGATCGCAAAGGTAAGCGATTTTGTGTGTGTAAGGGAGCTGGCTTTAGGTGTGTGTGTGTGTGTGTGTGTGTGTGTGTGTTTTGAATCTCATAATCATTTTCTCACTAATGTTCCTTCTCACCTGTTACTGGCCCATGTTTATAATCCTCTCATCTCTCAGTAGCCCATCAGTAATACACTAATGCTACTTACACTAAGTTTGCAGTCTTTAACCTAGCATTAGCACTAGCGCACATCTCCAGTGTCTCTCCGCAGTTTAACCCAGGACACCTGCGCTAGAGAAAGACAGCTTTCAGCCAGCGCAGCGTTCCCATCCTGCTCGAGTTGCACTAGCGCTCGCCTTTGTTAGCGCTTAGCATCTGACCTGACGAATGAAAGAGGACTATTGTAATGTGTCTCAGATCTCTGGCTACGAGGCAGCCTGACAGTGCTGTTAGCCTGGAGCGGTCACCTCTGTCCCCATTGTCTCTTTCTCAAAGACGTCTTTGATGGCCAGACTGAAAAGAGTTTGCTTTTAAGATGTTTTATTAATAAAAAACCAAAAAAAAAAACCTAAGCTGCAGCAGATCTGTCTAATACTGACTGTACTATTAGGCGTTATATTCTGCTTTACTGAGGAAATGTTTTCATTGGTGTAATCATGGGCCAGGCACAGTGATACGCTCATTATCGTTCTCTGTTCTTGCTTTGCTCTACTAACCCTGTGTAGATTATAGCTGATTTTTTGGTGCACATGCAGCGTTAGTTGGCTTGAATGAACTGCGCTGAGAACGATATAGCATTTTCATTGGGTGATCTCTTTGGCTACTCTATCCGTGTCTCTCATTGGTCTTTCTCTATCTCACTTTTTTCGAACTTGACACTTTGTGGGGTTAGTTTTAGTTTTCCGAAATCAGGTATTAGGGCTGCACGATATTGGGGAAAAGATTGCGATATCATGCTTAATATTTGCGATAGCATGCTAATTAATGCGATATCCTATTTTAAAAATGGATATAACCATGTGTTTCTTTAAACATGTTCCCGTGTGTTAAAAAATTTGAATAGTTTGCTTTAGATGCGACTTCAATCTGTATGCGTTTGTCTCTTTCAAAACCCAAACAATGCATATTTTTGAGGTTCTAAGTCCTCAGCAGCAGCTGCGGGTACCTTGGACTTATCAAGATTAGCTCGCTATGAAAGCTTCATGGCTTGACGATTGTCTTGCGTCAAGGCACGCACATACATGCATATCCCAACTAATGTCCGCATACCAGATTTTTACTGTTTGCATTGACTTAAAACATTATTATTTCAGGTATTAAATCGCTCTTTTATCACATACCATTGCGATATTCAAATCACTATCTACACATTTGTATTATCGCTAGAATTTTGATATATATCGTGCAGCCCTATCAGGCATACACTGTCGATTGGGGAAATCCTGCTCTTTAAGACATCACATTGGTTTTACAGCCAATGAAATGTTGGAAAGTCAGGGCTGTATATACGCTCACACTGTGTGTTCACATCCCAAATGATTCTCCATTTCCTGTTGATCAAAAGGGAATAAAAGATTGAAATCCTACAGATTGACTGACACAAATGCGAGATAGAGGTGCCACAATGTACATGTTTCTTTGTGTTGTTTGTTAGAACAAGACACATTGTTACAGTTTAAATTCACTTCTTTGATGCCACTAACATGCTCGGCACTTCAGTGTTAGAGGTGTCCTGAAATGTGCTTTGATTAAACTGATAGGACAGAGTTAAATTCGTGGGATAAGGAGGGTGCCGTGGGGTGGTGTGGGGGAGCCAGAATCGAACCTGGATTGTCGGAGTGCAACAGTGCACAATTTGTTGAGAAACTTGAACTGTACAGTGTATGCCCAGTAATACGGGACATCTTATAGTAATAGTATAGTATAGTTTATCTCTCATCTTTCTCTCGTCTCAGCAGTTTGTATCTGTTGTATTCTGTCTTTCTTTGGGTTTGTCTGTAGACAGATTATAATCGATTTGTGTCTCTTTTCCTGCTGTCCTTGCTGTGTTGATCGCTGTAGCTTTCGCTGTTGCTGTTCGGTACTGTTCGAGTTATCAGGGCATGATCATGAGTGGGCGTCCAACATTCTCAAACACCGCTGAGCGTCCGAGCCTACGCCGCCGCGCTCCGTTGTCGTGCGCTTTTGTACTTCCAACGTGTGTTCGTAACTCTGTGCATGCTGTGTGATGCCCCTAGCTTTAGGGAATAGCCCTGCCTTTTGCATGTCTTAAGTGCATGATAAGTTGTTGCCATGGCAGCAGTGTGATATCTGTATAGCAAAAGTGTAAGAACGTGTAGCAGAGTGAAGGAAGAGGAGGAGGTGGCTATGCTTTCGCTACACTGCATGTGGGCGAGATTTTTTAAAAGGAAAAAGTACAGACTGAAAAAATTCATTTCTGCAAGAAAGGCATGTAACAAAACCAAGTTTTCTTTTACCAATCAGGTCAGAGTCCTAAAATAATCAGAGCTAATCGGCCTGTCGGTCTCGAGCGAACCGACTCTCAAACCATAGGTGATTTCTCAAGACGTCGTAAGGGTAGGTACCTGCACAGACCGCCTCTGATGTTTACACTCTCTTTTTCTCTCCTGTCTGTCTGTCATCTGAACTTTTCTCAGCACATCATCTACCCAAGGGTGTTAGCTTACCTTCCATTAGGAGAGGCAGTGCTATGCTGTATTTAG
Source organism: Bagarius yarrelli (assembly GCA_005784505.1). Lineage (NCBI taxonomy): Eukaryota > Metazoa > Chordata > Actinopteri > Siluriformes > Sisoridae > Bagarius > Bagarius yarrelli. The sequence goes on along the minus strand of VCAZ01000006.1, from coordinate 283,435 downwards.
AGATTATACATCAACAGGTTCCAATAATAATAATAAATACACAGGATTTACCTTGGGATCTGTGTTAAGTATAATACTAATAAATACTAACACACCAACCATCCCGTGAAATAGCCTTAATATATAGTATAATATAATATTGCTGGGAAAAGGCATTTAGTTTTGGGGCAAAAAGCTGAAATCCGAGGTCACTTTATTAGTAGTGGTACTTCAGTAGCAAAGTTGTTGGATTGCTGATCGGAAGATAGTAGATTTGATTCCTAGCACCACCAACCTGTTAATGCTGGGCCCCTGAGCAAGGCACTTAAACCTCAGTTGATCAGTTGGATTAAAAAAAAAGTAATTGTAAATCGCTCTGGATCATGTAGTTAAATGGAGGTGATGCAGGTAATGCTGTGTGATGCATTCTGCTTCTGGAAGATTCCATAGCTTGTTCGAAAACGTACTTAAACCAAACACAGCCATGAAAACCAAGAAAAATGTGTCCGGCGTGTGAAAGCTCAGTGGTTAAGGTGCTTGACTGCTGATCAGGAAATCTTAGGACATCCAAGGTGCCACTGCTGGGCCCCTGAGAAAGGCCCTAAGTTAAGTAATTAATAGGAAAATGGTTCAGGTTATCATGCTCTGTGTATTTTAACCGTAAGGTTATCCTCTCAGCACTAATACCCGTCTCTGTGGATGATGCTGGTAGTGTTAGTGTAAAAAAGAAAAAGGTAAAGCACTAAAGTTCCGGATAAGCTCAGCTAAGAGCTTCCACAAGCTGATTAGAAGTATGTGATATCTGTATCTGGGCACGTTGCCAGCAGATGGTGTAGATTTTAGATGATGCTGTTAAGGCTCCTTTACGGTTGCCAGATAACAGAAATCTCAGCTTAAGAGTAGTACTTTTTTTTTTTTTAAGAAATCAAGGCTGATATTGCTGTATATAATGATTTGTATATAATGATTTGATTTATGATGTGAAAGTGTACTTTTTAACTTTTTTCTGCTGTTTATTTATCTGGTTTAAAATAATGTTAAACAAAATTCCAAATCAAACTAATGAGTAATTATTTGGCAAATTGGTTTATTTATTTTACCAGGTCAGAAACTGCTTGTTTCTCAGCCTATGGCTCCCTCTACAGGCAATGACATCACACACAGCTCAATCTGTTTCGATTGGTTAAACACCTCAGCATGGAATCCGATGCAACACTTTGAAATAAAACCTTTAAACAGAGAAATGTATAATGTGTTTATAATTGGTGGCTTAATATAATTAATCAGAATAACACACTGTATGATCAGTTTGTTGGTAATAATCTCATTTTCTTTTTTTGTGTGTCGCCTCCAAGCAGAACACCAATACACACCTTCACGATGTAGCATTATGACTGGCCTGTAAATTTAACACACCGCCATCCATTAAAAAACAGTGGGATTATTTAAAACAGCAAAAAAGCTGGGAGATATGACAATTTTATTATTATTATTATTATTATTGTAATTTGGGATACTTGTGTTAAATAATGAAACTGAAATCAGATGCATTGATGTGAGTAATAATAATGTATTAAATCGAAAAAATATACATGTGGATAACAAACTAAAGCATGAAAAAAAATAAAGCACAAAATAATGTACAAATACAATAGTTATTTTATACACTATAATCACAAAAAATAATTACATGGATATATATATATATATATATATATATATATATATATATATATATATATATATATATATATATATATATATATATATAATACATCATTATTATATAATAATAATTATACAATATGCATAACTTGTGAGGCATCCTATCGCTGCCACTGCTGGGCCCTTAAGCAAGGCCCTTCACCCTTAACTCCTTCTCTTTATAAATAAGATTAATCTAAGTTTCTTTGGATAATGGCATCTGCCATATGTCATAAATGCGTAACATCCGCCCAGCATCCCGTGTCTCTCACTCGATTGCTAGCAAGTACAGTTTATTGCAGTACATCCTATTGTATTGTTTTTTTTTATACAATATTTATTATGTATTCATTTATTTTTCTTATTTAAAAACATGTAACGTTTTTTTGGGGACCCGGAACGAATTAATGGAATTTCAATTCGTTTTAATGGGAAAATTTGATTTGACATACGAGTAATTTGAGTTACGAGCTCCGTCAGAGAACCAAAATATATATATATATATATATATATGTGTGATACATATTGTAAATCTTAACAATTTCCTCTCATAATCATGGTATCATTTTTGTCATATCACACACCTCTAGCATTCAGTCAGTTAAAGAGACTCAACAGCTCAGGGAATAATCAGGCTCTTAAGGCACTGCTGGACAGGGTCAGAACAGTAATTACAGCAAGCGGAGACATAAGTGAATTTCCAGGAAGAAAACATTAATAATTTGGCTCTGATCTATAATGTAATCTGTAAAATTGTTTGTCTTGTACAGCTTCTGAATGTGTCAGTGATTTTGGTGCCTTTGTTTCAGTCAAGCCTGCCCCTTTGGACATCAAGCCGGTCCCTGAGTGTGAGGAGTTTATTACCCCCGTGCGCTCGCCCATCACCAAATCCTTCACGCGGGAGTAAGTGACACTCATTCTGCTCTGGTTAGAACCTACTGCCGTTTCAGCAGCAGCCAGGAACCTGTGAGCTAATACTGTGGGGAAGTGGTGGCGCAGTGGTTAAGGTGTTGGACTGCTAATGGGAAGATTGGGCTTAGATTCTCAGCACCACCAAGCCACCACCACTGAGCCTCTGAGCCTTGTATAAAAGAGATAAATGTAAATTACTCTAAATACCCACTGACGTCGCTGGCCGCTGCTGAACAGCACACACGATTCTGCTTGGCACGATGCTAACTAACCCTTCGTCCAGTATGGTAGTGTTGTCATAACTCATTATAGTCACACTTTTGTAGATTCAGTATGTGATCTTGATAAATTGTGCTTTCTTCTTCTCCGCCTCCGCTTTTTTTAAACTGCTGAAATTTTAAAGGAACATGTGTGTAAAATGCAACATAATGTGTGTGTGTGTGTGTGTGTGTGTGTGGTTTTTTTTCACTGCACCTGTTTGTGAAAGCAGCAGTGTAAAGTTTGTTGTGGTCCTCAGCCCCTCCAGGTTCCACGCAGCTCCCAGACCACCGTCGGTTCATAGCACTGCCTCCAGCACCGACTCCGAGGAGGGGGATGAGAATTATGTCCCCATGCAGTATCCTAATATGCCTGCGGATGAACCAGTATGTAATCACAGCACCGCAGGTTTTTTTTCTCCTCCAGTCGTTCCTGAACCTCAAAACATTCACTAGGATTTTACAACCAAACTACAAACAGAATTATAAAGATTGATAGTGAAGATTATTTACTGGTGCTGTTTCAATTATAAGGTTAGGAAATATTATGTTTCACGTAATTGCTCCCCAAACCCCTCCTCAATGAATAAATACCATATTTAATAATAGAGTAAAAAAGTGCACAAAACTACTTTCCTCAGATTTCTGTAGATTTGAGGTAATCACTGTCTGGGGCAGAAGACTCCTCTTATCTCCAGCTTTTTCTTCATTTCTTCAGTTCTTCTACTGTTCCCATCTTCACACTCCTGCTCCACCACAGGCTGTGGGTTCTCATAAACTTTGTTGTTGCATGTTTTTTTTGGACCTGTTTTCAGTCAAATGAAGACGCAATACACACAATCCTCTGTATAGACCTTTTTTTTTTTTTTTTTTTTTTTTTTTTTTTTTTTTTAGATCTGAGGACTGGCTTGTGTAATTGCTAGACAAAAACTAGACCCTTTATAACCTTTATGTCTTCATGAGACTAAACAGGTTCAGTGTGTTTTCCTTTCTCCCTTTTTTCTCACACCATAACTGTTCATTTGGTTTGTTGTTTGTCAGCTTGTCATTTTGAAATTTCTCCTTATTTCCGTCTTCCTATTTGGCTCTGCACCGTGTTGCCTTTCCTTCTAGTTTTTCTTCTAAGCTTTGATTTCATTGTCTTTTTTTTTTTTTTGTCCTTATCATCGTTCGCTGCTCCTGTTTTTCCCTCTCTGATCCTCCGCTCTGTAGAGAGGAGTCCTTCTACTGCACAGTGCCCATCACCCCGGTTAAAAGAGAGGTGATGGGTCTAGAACTTCTTGAGGAGGTGAGCAGGCCGTTACTAAGATGGACTTGGATCAGTTTAGTTTGATAAGATTTTCATCGGACACCTAGTTCATGTAGTGGTCATTTTGTTAAATTAGCTTTGTTGCTTTGATAAATCTTCACCTAGATGTTCACTGTCTTCACTAGTTCTTAGTCCATATTCATCTTCTCTGTATTTTGTAATCATTATTAGGTCCGTTTTACCGAGATTTCGGTCTAGTTTTTCTGTCTAATTATTAATTCATTTTAACAGACGGTATTTTTTCAGTACTAAGAACAGAACTGAAACCATGTCCATTTAAAGTTAAGTCTAAGAGAAGCTGCTGAATTCTGTGTGTAATTTATTAAATACTATTTAATTCCAGGGCTGAAAATTGTGCTGGCTGAAATCCAAACCACCAAAAGATTTTTTTGCTATTTTTTTTATAATAAGTAAATTTATAATAGTTCATAGACACACAACCTTATTCAAAGAAATAATAGAAGAATAAAAGCATGTTACTGTGATAGACTTGCGTTACATATATATAGCAATAAATGAGTTATGGAAGATGTACGTGTAACAGACTCCACTGAGGCCAGTTGTTTAGAACCCACATCCAGTTTTAGTATGAGAGAATAGGGTAATAAAAAAACAAACACACACCCGACTCACCACAGCAGTAGCAAAATGGAAAGACGAGGGCTATAAATATTAAACAAGCAAAGACACATGACCAAAACGAACCAATGAAAAGACAGAACTCAAAACCAATAGAAACATGAGAATCACACGACAGGAAGACATGATGGGAACATTGATCAGATAGGGTTAAGGTTAGGGTGAGGTCAGGGGTCGGCAACACTCAAAGAGCCATTTAGGCCAGTTTTCCAGAGAAAATAAAAAAAAAAATTCATACATCTAAAATAAAAAGAAGACTGTACGTATTGTTTTTTTAATCTATATACTACGTATAAAAAACTACTGTTTATTTTAATTTATAAAATCAGTGAACTATTAGAGTGAAAGACATTTAATGTCTGTATGAAACAAAAGATATTTTAAACTCTGAATAAATGCTGGGATGAAGAACACATTTCCATAAAATTAGTCATCCTCGACAAACTTAATAATCAACCTGCAGCAAACTAAAAGTGTAAACCAAAATGTAGTCATCTTTTTATTGGCCGCCGTCAACCTGAATATTATAACATAATAAATATAAATATAATATAATATATAATAAAAGCCAATTAAGATATTTAATTTAGATGGTTGAGATGATTTTTGCTCCTGAATCTGATTGCAAAAGCAATTCTCATTTTTTTCCCCGACGCCACAGGGAGCCGCAGCTGTAGGATAAAAAAAGCCCCGTGCGGCTCGGGAGCCGCGCGTTACCGACCCCTGGGTTAGGGTTAGGGCATGAACAAGAAACACAAACATAAAACTCAAAACATCAGACAGACGCACCAAACCTCACAGTGTCAATGGAAAGATTAAAAAAATCTGTTATCAGTTAAATATTGTGTAATTGTCGATTGTTATAATGGTTTTTTATTTATTATTCCAAAGCTTCACAGCATATCAGGCGACGCCCCTGCTGATTATTTTAATATAATTGTTAATTGTTTTAGCTTTACGTATGTGACACCAGCCTGTCAGTAAGGCTAAGCAGACGTCAGTAAATAAGAGGTTGAAGGTTTTCCTGGTGATTTGATAGTATTTAGAAATCAGCACAACAAATAAAAAATCGAATTGTAATTTTTGATTATTATATAAAAAAAAGCCTTTTAATTCGTATATAGCATCTGTCGTGAGTTTGCTATAAAATACGAATCCTTCTTTACATGTTGATTTTGTTTGGGATAATTGCACATTATAAAACTTTAAAACCTTCTTAAAAAAAACCCTGGGTATCAAAGTTTCAAGATGCACCAGCAGATGGCAGCACAAGGCTAAGCTTCCAGGACTTGTGCTGCCATCTATTGGCATGTCATGAAACTTTTTGGTACCCCTTCATAGTTTTGCTTTCTGATTAAAGTTCCATTGACTACATTATGCTTTTGAGTGTTCACTAACTGACATCTTTTGGGGGCATTTCAGAAGTTAGGACTGCCCATGAATGCCAAGGTTGAATATCTGGACTTGGACCTGGACCCTGGCAAATCCACACGAAAGGTATGAGCAGCCATTGTCAAAGAGCAGCATTACAGAAATTCCATCAGTTCTCTGTTGTCATTGTTGTAGCTGCCAGATCTGCGTTTTAATTCCGATTCTGGGAGTCACGATCCGATTCCACAATCGATTCTTTATCTACACTTTTTTCTAATTAGATTAGATTAGAATTAACTTTGTTGTCTTTGTGCAGGTACGTGTACAGAGCCAATGAAATGCAGTTAGCATCTAACCAGAAGTGCATAAGTGGCTTATTTACAATACTGACCATAATTCTTCTGCTGTTAATTCCGTGTTTCCATCTTCACATTTAAACCAGAATTTGGAGATTCTATGTTTTTTTTGTTTATAGTTGTAATTTCTGTATGAATCTCATCCATCTTAAAAAAGATTATTAAAGTTCAGTGTTCAGGATGAACTGAAGCTCTGAATGAAACATGGAAACGTCTGATTATTAGAACGATTATAAAGAACAGTTAACCAAAGCCGTAAGGACCACCTGTACCCCGACTCAAGCACCTGTAACGGTGTGTGAAACCCTGTGTTATCCAGCACAGAGAACCGCCACAAATCCTTCGCAATAAAACCGCCAATTTAGAATTGATTCTGGACTTTCGAGAATTGATTTAGGAATCGTTGGAGAAAGAATCGCGATGCATCGATGAATCTATTTTTTTTCCACCCCTAATTCACATTGTTGGAATTTGACATCATTTTCTTTCTGGTTAGAAATTACTACATGAGTAGAAATTACTACATGGATATACAATTACTACATGGATAGAAATTATTACATGGGTAGAAATGACTACATGGATTTTGCATGTATTATATGAAGCATGTTTCTTCCCTCCTGCTGTGCAGAGCAATGGAACAGGTGTGGCGGTGTCTGAGCGAGTGGATTATGTGATGGTGGACCAAGAGCGCACACAGGCCCTTAAAAGCACCCGGGAGGCTTGGAATGATGGCCGTCAGTCCACCGAGAACGACACCCCTTCCAAGGGAGCCAAGTGAATCCTCTTCCCGCTGATCCTTCCACTAAACTGGAGATGGGGTGCCTGAGAAGACGACACACCAACATCTGCCTCTACTATTCATCTGGATTATACTGTGAGAGAGAAAGCCGGGTCAGTTCCCACGTTAGCTGGGTTATACTGCCACCGGGTTTAATGGAAAGACAACTGTGTGGAGGAGAATCAAGCTTCCAGAGCGCCGTCTATAAGCTGAAAGATGAGATATATATATATATATATACTGTCTAATGGGGCTGGAAGAACTGTTTAAACATCACTGATTTACAGCCCTAGGAACGCTAGGCTATGATGCTACATGCTAATCCGAGCAGCAGTTAGACTTTCATTTGCATCAAGTGGACACGTGCTGCTTTTTTTTGTTTTTGGGGGATATTTTCTCAGCTGGTGGGTTCAAGGGGGCAGATTCATGGAGTTTACCGCCAAACAGCTTTCTGCTGTTTGTGTTCCATGGTAGGCAACGTTTTTTTTTTTTTTTTTTAACATTTACTCCAGTTCCTTGATAAACTGAAGCTTTGGTACATCCTAGTCTCTTTGATATGACTCTCGTTTGGAGTGGGTTTGGTGTGTAACCCACTAGAATCAAAGGCAAAAAAAGTATTGATGATCCCAAGGACTGCGAAACTGACTGTGTAAATAGTTGTGTATATTAGCTAAAGTCTTGTTTGTGTTGAACTTGCGGGATCTAAAGGCTTGGATGGTGTGGCCTCTGCCGGATAGAAGTCTGCACCCTGAAAGCTTGGCCTGCGATCGCTAATACGATTTCGGTGCAGGTAACACAACTAAAGTGTAGAAGTCAGGTACTCACCAACACAATTAACTCAGCAGTTCCCTCCTTCCTTCCCTCCTTCCTTCCCTCCTTCCTTCCCTCCTTCCTTCCCTCCTTCCTTCCCTCCTTCCTTCCCTCCTTCCTTCCCTTCTTCCTTCCGAAACGATTAGTTTTCTATGGTTTTTGCTTAACTGACACGTGATGAATTTGGTTTTGCAGTTCACTCAGTATTGTACTGCAGGTTTCCTGTGAGAAATGTTCTGATCAGCTTTTTTTTTTTTTGCTGTATATGATGCCTTCTTTCGAGGGAAAAAAGAGAAGCCAATCAGGTCATTTTTTTTTCTTTTTAGAAGAAGTTGTTGTACATTTAATCCTGCATTCCTCTTATGACCGGTCCGGTGATCCACTTTATTGCCACTTTGATAATTTATTTCAGATGGATTTCTACACTAACTGCCTTATTACAGACTTTACCGTGTCGCTGTTGTACGTTTGTCCGGACGGATGTGTCATTGCAGCAAGTTGGACAGACTATATCGACTTTTAGCATGGGTGAAACCGACACTTTTACTAACTTAAGCCAAGGACACATGGACATGGACACCGTCAGTGGCTTCTGCTGTACATATACTGTATATGCACAAAATGTCTCTTTTAATTCCAATCTGCATCTTTACTGTCTGCTTTCTGTTCAGTTTTGTTAAGATGCATTATGTGGCCGGATAAACCTCAGAATTTCTTTATGCTTTAAATCGTTTTGTTTTTTTTATGAATCAAAAAGAAATGTACATTTTAAAATAAACTCCATTGATAAAAAGACATTTACGATAACATAACTGACTCCACGTTCAGTCCCAACGCATTTAATACGCTGTTGTATTCCTTTAATTCTCTCCAGATTAAACATGGATCAAACTAAGAATATCACTGGATCTGCATTTATCAATTATTCAGTGTGTCCAATCTCCAAACGTCTCAGATTCTAATTAAATACCACTTACTTGGAAAGTTGATCAGTGGTTTTTGGTTTTAAGTTGCCTTTTTACAAATATGTGATGCGATCTGGGAAAATCTCTCTCAGGTAATGAGAGAGGTAATGAGGTCTCTCAGGCCAGTCTCAGGCAATCAAAAAGCCGAGAGAAACTGGAAGAAGCCATCATTTCTGAAGGTTTTGGTATCAGCCTCAGACGTCATGTCCATGAACAGCTAACTGATTCTCTGATGGAATACGATAGCCTTTGATAGCCTTGAAGACAGAAAATATCCAGTTTTGTGTGCTTGGGGTGTGTGTGTGTGTGGGGGGAGGGGAATAAGGAATCTCAACTTGCCTCCAGGGTGCGTTTGTCCAAAATAGGTTACGATCCACTGATACAGATGGTTTAAAAAAGACGTTTAAGAGTTTGGCACAAAATAAAACGGAATTGGTTGCTTTACCTGTCAGTCATACATCTTTTTGGGCAGTCCTAAGCTATTAAAAGCCACCAAACTTCCCAGATCCTCTGCTGTCAGTCTGAAGGTCTGACTACGGGAGACTGGTCCTGCAATGACCCCGTGACCCTTTAAATGAAGAAGAACCCAAACTGAAATGAACATAAAATGAGTAAATGTTTTTTAGAGGGTGCAGAATTTTTACCGCCAGTAGAGACATGACCACAACAGATTTTCTACAGAAATCAGAGTCACTGAAATGTATAAATATCCATTTATAATCCTGGAATTATAAATGTACATAAATAAATAACTTCATAAAAAAGAAGCAAAATAATTAATTAAATTAATCTGTGAATAATGAGGGATTCTTAAATATTTCCATACAGTTTTAAAGTATCCCAGCTGGAGGTTTACTCGGAGATAAAATGAGAAAACCGTTCCGCCCGTCCATCCATCCAATTTCTGCCGCTTATCCAGAGCTGCATTGCGGTGAAAGCAGTCTAATAAAAAATGCCTGGACTTCCCTCTCCCAGGACACCTCCAGCTCTTCCAGGGGAACAGCAAAGCGTTCCCAGGCCAGTCGGGAGACATAGTCTCTCCAACGTGTCCTAGGTGGGACGTCTGGAACACCTACCCATTGAGGCAACCTGGAGGCATCCGAAACAGATAATCTGTACCTTTGGTGTTAAATCGTGCTGTTATTTTATACATTATACATGTGTATAAATTCTTTTCTCTGAATATAATTAATTATAGATCATTGTTGCAGTGTGTTTACATTTTGGGATGCTAGATGGCGCCAACATACTGAATAAATACAAGTCTGTTAGCAAAATCTGCATTGCGCTCTTTAAGATGTTGCCTGTTGCACATTTAATAATAACAGTAAACATGAAAAGTGACTTATAATGTGAAAATGTTTTAATGACCAACAGAAACATTATTAAACAGACCGGTTACTAAAAAACCTTAAAACTCCAACAATATCCTCTTTAGCTGAAGATGTGAAGATGTAAGGAAAGTAGTGTTTCCTGTAATTCCTGATTGTCTGGCCAGGAATGTTTAGTTGTAAAGATAACAGTCGGGTTCAGCAGGTGACGATCCGCGACAGTGAATATGAAGATCGTACCGTCTCGTCAGGATTGCCTTGTTCTTTGTTCTCTGTTAGAAAGTGGTGACTTTCTAACTCTTGGTAGTTCAAGAGGTTTTTTTGTCATTTTAATCATATCAATCAGACGCAGTACACAGTTACACAAAACAACACAGAATTACACAAAACAACACAGAGCCAATTAACAGGAGAACAACAGATCTTAAGACTTAAGAAAAATGAAGTGGATGACAAATAAATAACACTGAGCAGATTATAGTGATGGTGTGAAAAAAGAAAACGTGTAAGTAAGTGATAGAAGCAAAGATGGTTGTGCAAAAAAAGCATTAAAGTGACCGTGTTCATGTGGTGCCGTAAACATCAACTGATATTTAGTGAGTATATAAACAATTTACCTTCTGTTACGTAAAGTGTCTATATGAAAAAAAATAGTCGACAGCTCAGTGTGTTGAGTCTCTTCTGTAATTTACAGGTGATTTTATAGTCACAGTCTATGGGAAAGTCCAAAGTTCTATACCATTCCAAATAGTCCAAACTGTTCTAAAGCATCCTAATTCCCCTGATTCATTGGGAACAGCTGTTTTAATCAACTCAACAGGTGAAAAACAGAAGCCCTCTGCTGTTGGTTTGTGGACAGTGATGGCTAAGACAAAGGAGCTCACTGAGGACCTACGGCTGCGCATTGTGGCTGCTCACAAGTCAGGAAAGAGCTATAAGACCATATCTAAATGTTTTGAAGTTCCAGTGGCTACAGTGCAAAGTATTATTAAAAAACGATGTTCCGCACTGTGAAAAATCTCAGAGGACGTGGTCGGAAGCCAAAAGTGACACCTGTGCTGGCCAGGACGATAGTAAAAGAGGTAAAAAAGAAATCCAAGGATCACCACCAAGGCCTTCATGATGAATCTGGGCTCTGCTGGTGGCAACCTCTCAAGGCAGACAGTCTGTTGGACTCTGCACAGACCAAGGAGGACATCAATTCTCCAGATAAGGCACACAAAAGCCCGCTTGGCCTTTGCAAATGCTCATCTGGACAAAGAAGAAGACTTCTGGTCTTCTGTTTTATGGTCAGATATTTATGGTCATTGTTTGACTACAATGATGTAGCCTTTATTTGGTGTAAAAAAGGAGAAGCCTTCAACCCTAAGAACACCATCCCCACTGTCAAACATGGTGGTGGGAACCTAATGTTTTGGGGGTGTTTTTCAGCCGGTGAACCAGGGAACCAAATCACAGTAAACGGCACCATAAAAAAGGAGCAATACATCAAAATTCTCAACAACAACATCAGGCAGTCTGCAGAGAAACTTGGCCTTGGGCACCACTGGACATTTCAGCACCACAATGACCCAAAACACACAGCAAAAGTGGTGAAGAAATGGTTAGTAGACAAAAACATTAATGTTTTGCAGTGGCCCAGCCAGAGTCCTGACATAAATCCAATTGAGAATCTGTGGAGGGAGCTAAAGATCAGGGTGATGGCAAGGAGACCCTCCAACATGAAACAGTTGGAGCTCATCGCTAAAGATGAATGGGCAAAAATACCAGTGGAGACATGCAAAAAGCTGGTCAGCGATTATAGAAAGCGTTTGATTGCTGTAACAGCCAATAAAGGCTTTTCTATTGATTATTGAGAAGTGGATGAATAAATACTTTTTGTTCAAAAATACTTTTTGTTCAAATGTAAATAAAAGCTGAGGAATATTTTTTTTTTCCGCAATGATGCCTCTTGTACATCGTCTTATTATCTTTTGGGAGAAGCCTGTGTCATTTCTGGTCAAAAAAAAAACCTTGCTGGTTGAATAGAAGTAACTTTAAGCCAGCATTTGCCAGGGGGATGAATAATTTCGGGCTGACTATATTATCTATAAAACTCTTCTATTAATTTTGCCTGGGACCCCGAAGTCATTCTGGGTTCCCGTTGAGCAAGTGAGATTTTAAATTATTCATAAATTATTATGTTTAATAATGCTCTCAATTTTGGTGGACATTTACATCTACAACATGTACCCATTTATCTCTTTTATACGACTGAGCAATTGGGGGTTTGAGGGCCTTGCTCAGGGCCCACAGTGGTGGTTTGGTGGTGATGAGGAATTGAACGCTGGTCTTTCTGGTATTAGTCTAACACCTTAGCCACTAAGCCACCACAAAAGCGACAGGAAAGATTAGAAAGGCAGGTACATACCAGCAATATGTGTTTGCTGTAAAATATAAGAATTTATAAATACGATCTTTCTCCTTTTGGTATTATCTTTGGGTATTTTTTGTGATTTGATCATGTTTCTAGCTGAGCCTTTTCTCCTTGTTTATATAGTCAATCAATTAATAATCACACCGAAATGATATAAATTTTAGAAATACTATATATTTAATTCTGTTATTAATTATAATGAACAATTCGTTTAAATGACCTCATACCAGTTAAGTAACATTGTATTGGTGACTGTATATTGCATTTAATTTATGTCATACCGTGTTGTGTGGTGTGTGTGTGGGTGTGTGTCTGTATACTGACATTAATAGTCAAGTCAAGTCAAGTCACCTTTATTTATTTAGGCATTTTAACAATTGGGATTTTCAAAGCAACTTTACAGAAATACATCAGAAACAACAATATTAAACACTCAATTAAACACTCAATTGATTGATGTCTATAAATTTAGAGTCCCTGACTAAGCAAGTCAGAGGGGGGGTGACGGCGGCAAGGAACCAAAACTCCATCAGTGACAGAATGGAGAAAAAAAAACCTTGGGGAGAACCAGGTTCTGTCGGGGGGTCAGTTCGCCTCTGACCAGATAAACCAGCAGGTTCTTCCATACTGCAGTAAAGATTCTGTGGTTTTGTCCGGATGGCCGTTTAAAAGACAAGATCATCACTGAGAAACTGCCTTATTGTCTCTAATTGATGGTGGCGACGGTGAGCTGGGAATAACAGAGAAACAGATGTATGTTAGTGTAGATCCCATTCGACTTATGATATACAAATATATTATGCGTTATTGGTGGTGTGTTCCAGTTCCGGTTGACCCGACTACTACAGCCTGATAATCCTTTAATGGATATGAATAATAAAAATGTGTGTATTATGTGTAGGCCAGATTAAAGAGATGTGTTTTTAATCTAGTGTTAAACTGGCAGTGTGTGTTTGCCTCCCGAACAGTGCAGGGTAAGTTATTCCAGAGTTTAGGCGCTAGATAAGAGCAGGATCTGCCACCTGCAGTTGATTTTGTTATTCTAGGTATAATCATATTGCCTGAGTCCTGAGAGCGCAGCGGACGTAGAGGACTATAATAGGATAAGAGTCACTCAGGTACCGAGGTGCTAAACCATTTAGGGCTTTATAAGTAATTAATAAGATTTTAAAATCTATTCGATATTCAATAGAAAGCCAGTGCAGTGTTTATATATCATATTTTTGGTTTTTGAAAATCATTTTTTTTTTTACTGCAACATGAGTGAAAAAACAACTGCTGATTCTTTCGCTCACTTCTGTTCTATTAGCTAAAGTTCAACCCTGAGAAGTCAAGTGTTCTGTTCTTTCAGACTTCTTTCTGTGTGTGCTTGTAATACCCTGCTGTATACTGGACTGTAGCTGTATACTCGACTGACACATACCCTCCGTCAGGTGGAGCCGCTGGTCAGCATCGCACCAGCATCTATTCCGGTAATATTTCACTTGGCACTTTGGTTCATCCAGTGACATTTGGTCAGACCAGACTTGGCTCGGTTTCCTGTGCTGAATATTTGACAGTTCATTTGGTGTGGAATGAGTTGTGCCAGTGCTGGAGTAGATCCATGTCTCTGGCTGGGTAACAGAATGCCCCTCCCGCTGAGGTTTCTCTTAACAGTTTGCCTTTTAACTCCTCGCTGAGACAGTGAACGGCATGCTGGGAGAAATATGCTTGGAACACATGTTAGATACGCACGGCTTATTGTAGAGAAACAAAAGGCCAGAAGATTTTATGCTAACTGATAAACATAACCTTTAGCACTTACTCACTCCTGTAGGTTCATTTGTTTAAAAATTCTAAACTACTCAGATTTATTCCAACATTCTGGCCCCTGAGTACCGAATACTGGCCTGTATGAGAATTGTTTGTATAGGAGTCAATAAACAACTACGGTTCTGCGTTCAGAATCAATTGTTCAAACGTTTGGGTTTTTTTTTTTTTTTATCTTGGCAACAGAAATCACAAATAAATCATTTCCCAAATACAAAAGTCTTAAAGGTGATGAAATGTGATGCAGGAAAGGAACCAGTGTATGGAAAGAAACCAGCTTTAAAAAACAGCAGCATAATGGAAAGAATTTGCATCTGTAGTTCGTTAAAATTCACTAACCACTTTATCCACAGCAGCAACAGTGTGAACTGTTCAATAATGTTTGGCTTTATCTAGATGGAGGACTGAAATGTGTGACAGACACACCGGCATTTATTCCTAAACTATTGCATTACTTTTTCCCACCTCTACCAAGCC